>JAPSGF010000096.1:180200-434478 GCA_035772895.1 Perdix hodgsoniae | reverse complement strand
TCTCCTCTCCTCTCCTCTCCTCTCCTCTCCTCTCCTCTCCTCTCCTTCCTTTTCCTTTCTTTTTTTTTTTTTTAAGTCCCAGTGAGCCACATTGATTCCTCATTACTAGAAATACTAAAATACACTGCTAACATTTCCTGAAGTTGACTTCCAGGTACAGTCACACACAGGCTTTCTTTTTTTTTTTTTCAGCCACAGAAGAAACATCAGACCAGTCCCACAGCAGTGGGATGTGGCTGTGGGGTGCATGCAGAAACCAGTGTGGGCCTCCATGTCTACCCAAGCTCTGTGACTACAGCACCCTATGGCACATGAATCTATTGCAAGAGATTCCTATGAGATTTTTTAAAACTACATATGAATGTAAAGATTCCTTGCGGATATGAGGCATCGTGTAACATTAACATTCAAATGGATGGCTGAGGATGAGAAAAAAAAAAGTGGTGGCAAAGAAGGCTGTATCTTGATTTTCCTGTAGAGATGTTTTCAGGCACTGAGAACGCACGTGTGTGTTTGTACAGTAAAAAAAGAAAAAGGCAATATGAGCTTTTCCGGGATAAAAAAATATAAATAAATAAAGATTCCGTTGTAAATATTTGGCATTAAAACACCGACCCTAAACAACAACAAAGCCTGAGGCTTTCTGTGAGAGCCTTTGATAAATGGCTTTGTTGTATTGCCCTCTACCGGAATTACCGAAGATTGCAGAGTGATGCTTAACGCGGAGAAAAAACGCGGGTAGGAGAACCGTGAGATGTTGGTGCCAACAAATGCGTCGATTCACGCTGCTTAGCAGAGTCGCAGAATAGAGTGCTTCTGGATTTGGAATCTAAAGAGGGGCTCGGGTTTTTTTTTCTGATTTGCTGCAAGGACATTCGTTTCTTTAGAGAAGAATCTGTGTAGGCAGGAGAGAGATCCAAGGTTACAAACTTGCCAAGAAAATGGATATTGTATCCTTGAAAAGAAAACAAAGAAAGCTTTCTGAGTTACAGAGGCAGATGGGTTCAGAGGAGGAGAGAACTGTTGCACGAAACTGTGAGGAAAAGGTCTCCTCGGGTCCTGTGTCTCAGATTATTATTATTATTTTAAATTATCTTGTTTGCATTCAAAAAGAACACTCATCTTTTCCTTACTGAAAGATTTTTATTATTATTATTTATAATCATCCAGCACTTGACTTAGACCATTTTCCCAATTAAAGGTTCAGGCCACTCAGTGCATACTTTGTTACTGAGAACTAAGTAAGAAACGAATCCCACATATAAAAATCCCACATTCCTATGTTAAAACAAGAAAGAGATTGAAATGTTTGGCTTATCTTGAATCCACAGTGGAATCTTCAATGTTTCTCCTCCCACAGGTGCCTAAATCCTACTGTTACTGTACCACAAGGCTGTTATTCCTCACAGCTTTGGTTGGATGACTTAACCCTTTAAGCTAAATTATAAAAATAAGTCAGAAATGTACCGAAATGAGACCTTTTATTGATGCAGTTCTAACATGGAAAGATTGACCCAATGCACTGTTTAAAGCATTTTGCATGAAGCTGTTAAAGTATTTCATTACTGTATGAGCGAATTCACCAATTTTACATATGGGAATCATCCCTTAAAAGTAAACCTTTCCATACAAGGAATTGGAGAATGTGTGAATTACTTGTGGCAGCAAGCTGAAGATGTGACTTGTTTTGTGTAAAAGGTGAAAGATCAGGTCATGACTCTTGGCCCTGTAAGATGCACTGACTGTAGTTTCATTGCACCCAGCTAATTCACAGGTCTTATACTCTTGTTCAGCCTTACCAAGCCCATCAAGACTTCGAAAGGAAAAGAAAAAAAATACTGAAAGGACAGTTTTAAAGAACCAAGATAATAAAGTTTTATACTTGTTGGATTTCTCGCAAATAAGCCAGCAGAACATCTCAAAGTAAAAAAAACACGTTTAGGTGTTCCTCCTTCCAAAGGCTATTCAGCAGCCTTGCAGTACTGTCCCCGGTTTGCTGTGACATCCTTGCTGGAACCGAGAGCGTCATTTTGCCTGTCTTGTCTCAAGGTGTTGAACTCTGCTTTTTGTGACTTTGAATGAACAGGGTAAAAGTTAGCAGGACTCACCTGTATTTTTAAGGAAGCCTTACTGATAACTGTTTTTACCTCAGCATTTCATAAAGCATATTTTGATTGCTGAAGTAGCCGTGATACCGCTGTCAATAAAAGCATGTTAGGATGCAGTATCTCCTTATGCAGCATGTCAAAGTTGAAGACGTGTTCTGAAAGTCCTTCAAATATCTCCATTATGAAGGTGATGTAAAAAAGCACATTTACAGAATTTACTCTAGTGAATTGCTCATAGAAACGGAGAGGGTTCCTGCAAAATTGTGGTTTGAGGCCAGAATGCAGAACTATCCTAGATGTGTCTCATTACGTAGCAGAGGGCTTGTATGGTTAAATACTTAGAATGAGGTTCACAACAGACTGGATTCTGTAAAATGGGTGTTTGGGTTTTTTTGTTTTGTTTTGGTTTGGTTTGGTTTTGGTTTTTGTTTTGTTTTGTTTTTTTCCAGGGACTAACAAAGTTGTTTTTCAGAACCATCCTCTGCCTGTGTTTTCAGAGCAGTAAAAATGGCAATATTTACCAAGTGCCAAGGGAGAGCATTTGTTCAACTGTACTCTTAAGTTGTGTAATAATAAATAAGCAGCAAAATATCTGACTGTGATTGGGAATAAAACTAAAGCAACTGATCTTCGCAAAGCCTTTTCAGACACAGAATGCTGCTAAGAAGAGAAAACGTGAAAAACAAAAGAATGATGATATAAGATGCTGAAGAGAATAGACATACGGTCTATGGTGATTAGTGTATATTTTAGATATGCTGCCAGGTGGATGAGACAAAGGTGTGCATTTGCCAGCATTATTGCTCTTGGGTTTTGATTACTTCATCAATTTTAAGGCTGTATTGGAAGGGAAGCAGAAATTTCACAATAGTTTGCACCATCTAATAGAGGTTGTCTAGTCACAATCAGAGGAAAACACGTTGTCTTCCTCATATGCTTGAGAATAATCTTTCTTCCTTGAAGTTCCATGTACTCTGTCACACAGCTCCTGCTGTACCTGAGCTTAACTCCAAATTCCTTGAATTCAATAATAAACTTCTTGTACAGTTGAAAGATATTTGACTGACAATCTGTTTCCAGGCTCTTATCAGTTTATTTTTATTTTTTGTGGGGAGAGTAAGTTGCATTGTTATTTGTAATACATGTGCAATTACTTTAAGAATTGTGCAAATTTAATTAAAGACATTTTGGTAATGTTTTCTGCCAAGAAGCAGTTCCTGATTTTCACCTGAGTAAATAAGTGGTAAATAAAGTTCAGCAGTTTTCTCTCTCATGAAAACGCTGTGACTGTAGGTTACACGTGGCTTCAGAGATGTTCCAAAAGCCAGCAGAATCTTGGTCCTCTAACGTGAGGTTTAGACAGCAAACTTTAGACTACAGACTGTTGGAAGTATTTCCACACAAGAAACCGTTGCTGAGAAATGTTCTGCTGAAACTATTTTGCTCCTTTGTCTTCTTCTTTATTTTCAGTTTGTAAGAATGAATGTTTTCAGACAACTTTCACTGGTAACCTTTCCTTCATTTAATGTACAACTTCTCACCTAACGAAGAAAATGAGAGACTCCCAAAATCAACCTTCTTCAGGCAGGTACTTGAGTCTGTTTCGCTGGGATTCCAGATAAGACAGCTAAGCACTAGGGGCATGGCTGGCCCGAAGGAACATGCTAGTGATGTTTTTGAGGGATCCTGAGTCTCCCCCGCGGGGAAACGCTGCTTTGTCTTAGCATTTTCCAAACTGGTGACGGAACCATTTCTCTTCTAATGAGATGCTGAAAAGGATAGGAAAAAAAAAGAAAGCTTAAAACATTAGCAGAACTGCTTCCTCTAGTACACTTCTATGTTTGTTGTTGTTTTTTCTTTTGTGGTTATAAAATGATCTGTCATTAAAAAGCCTTTTCATCCACTCTGCCTCCAAGAAGAAGACGTTTCCTGAAGGCAGCAGAAGAAACTGCACCCAGCTGCCCTTCTGTTCACCATAATATCAGGGCTTCTGCTTGTTAAGCATCCACCTATGTACCGATTGATGTAAAAGCCTGGAAGCGATGACACACTTTGCGTTTGAGAGCTGCACGGGGACATGTATCCTACAGCACCGGAGTGTTTGGATGGCTTCTGCCATCCCGAGCACAAATCCGGACCAACGAGCCTGCATCAAATAGATTTTTAGAGAGATTCCTGTTGGGAAATTTTCAAGTTTAGTATTGAAAGATGGAGAGTACAGATATACTTGAATACAAAACAGCCAGGTGGATTTAATAGACATTGTGCTAAGTGACCTGTAAAGAAGAGGGAAATACTAGTATTAACAGTAATTTTTGTTGAGTAAAATTAGATATTCTTAATACTGAATATTTTGGTAAAAAGTCGCATGTATCTTTTTATATAGTTGTTTACAATATTCTTCAACTGCAACCAACCAACCAATAAATAAATAAAAATAAATAATCTTAGTCTTCCACTTTTTTGTTGTTCGTGGACCCACATTTTCTATTTTGGGTGATTTATGGCACCCAAGTTGAAATACTGGCTGTGTACTGCTAGGATGAGAAAATGGATGCAATTTGCTAGAAGGAAATGTCTTCTGGCTGACGTAAATCTGCTGAGGTGAGCAACAGCGTGCCTTCTTCCAAGATTTTCCACATGGAAGCATGGATCATTTCCAGCCATTCCTATTTTTCATGCTGTTCAAGTTCAGTTCTGAGCTCATATGTCACTGACCACTTGCTGAAAATGGCACTCCATTTATATTTCATAGATCTTCACTCCATTTCTTCTTTCTAGGAGGTTTGTTGGGCTCACCTCCTCCTCTTCCTGACATTCTTCCTCCTAATGTCTACAGTCCTTATTTGGAGTCCTTGGTTATGGTCAGAATTTCAGTTTCTCTCACCCAAAACATTTGATTTTTCATCAGGCAGCCTCATTATTTTCTTTTGAAGGCTTTTGAGCTGTTATTTTAATGTAGCCAGATTTATATTTTATTACACAATTTAGTTTGCTGGCAGATTTAGTCAAATGTTCTCAGTGTACCCTTGGTGAGTTGAACAGGACAGAAGAGTTTCACAGCCTTCTTTGTAGAGGATAAAGGGCAGAGGCTTGACTATATTTTTATTCATAAGATTTCAGTTACAAGAAATGAGGTTCTAATCCCACAACGGGAGTGAGCAGGGGGAGCCAAATTGGAGTTTCTGTAGAGTTTCTCACTGTAATATGTGACCAGCTGATAGCAAGAGTTATTTTTCTCTTCTCTCTTCTTTTTTGTTTGTTTGTTTGTTTTCTTTCTTTTAGCTAGTGATAAAATTTCAAGGCTTTTGAGATGTAAACCTACAATCTTCTCTGTTATCTTTTTTCTAAACTTATATAAAACTGCTCACTTTCTAGTATCACGCCGAAGTCACATTATTTTATTTTATTTTACTTTAGAAAACCCTGCAAATAATGCTTTTTTCTACTCAGATCAGTAAGTTATTATTTTAATTGACAGTCAATAAATTTTCCCAAGGCCAATCTGTTTTTTCTCACAACAGAATTGGTAAGCGATCTCCTCGCTTACCTCCTTTGTTGCCCAGAGATTTCTAGCTTCAGTTCCCAGTGAAGAGGGACACTGAGAGAATGGCCTGGCAGACATGTGTCTGGTAGCCGTGCCCAACTCACCGCAGCATCAGAAACATTCACAGACACTCAGCCACTTCACTGGAAAGAAACAGAGTGAACACAAGTAGCTGAGAGATTTGCCCTAGTTGTGATTGAAGCCAGTTCACTTTTAGGTGCTGCTGGACTAAACAGAAATGCACTTCTCATTATGTGTCTCCACTAGAGTAAGAAATAGGTAGCAGTCCCTTAATTCTTCTAACTTAGTTTAGAATCAATTAATTAGTCAGTAGCTGTGACTAATTATTTACTTCCAATTAACCTGGAAATCATTTCAAAGTGAAGCCAGAGAACATGACTTCCATGGTAAAATAAGTTTCTGTTCTCAATTGGTGTTGCAACCTATGTGGTATTATATACCCTATCTAGGCTTACCTTGGCAATAGAGAAGGTGATTTATTTTGTATGTTTGATTCATGCAGCTTTATTTATTTATTTATTTTAGTACTTACTTATATGGTCCTTCTACCAACTGTGCTGTTGTGTTTCAAGGGGAGTTTGTGGTCTGTATTTTATTACTTGTTAGAATCCTAGCTAGAAAAAGTTAATGAACTGTACATGAGTCCAGTGATGTGATCACTGACTGACTTGAATGCTTTGCCTTGCTTGGGAGTGGAAAATCACCAGAGATACCAACGTGTTGCTTGTACACTGAATACTTTTCCAAAGCTGAATAAAATTTCATCAAAAGAAAATCTGATAAAAACCAACAACAGGGCTCTGAACTTAGGAATGGCTCACAATGTTGTATCTCTATGTGATGTTAAAAGCAAACAAACAAACAACAATTGGCTTTGTCTCGGTTGATCCATTTCTATCACAGAATAGATCAGACCCTAAAGATGATCGAGCTCGAACACCTCTGCCATGGGCCAGGCTGCCACCCACTCAGTCGTGCTGCCCAGAGCCCCATCCAGCCTGCTCTTGAGTGCCTCTGGAGACAAGTTAATCACAACTTCGCTGGGCATCCTGTGCCAGTGTCTCAATGCCAATCTCTCAAGTAAAAAATTCCTGCCTCCTAATACCTAACCTAAATCTCCCCTCTTTTCATTTAAAGTCATTCCTCCTTGTCCTGTCTCTATCAGGTTGTAGCAGAAATGTCAAATCACAGCTTGAACAGGTGATTGAGCACCTGGTGGGAAGGTGGGGCCAATCCAGAGAAGCTCAGGTGCATGCAATGCAGCTGAATGAATGGGAGGGGTGGAGCCAGGATCCACTCCTTCCCAGACTTCATTTAAGGGTTGGCAGGGGGAGGTGTGGGTGTCTTGCTGGTAATCCCTGGCTCCTGGAGGCCTTCTGAAGGTAAGCAGCAGTTTTTGTTTGTTGCTGCTGTGGTGGCAGCAGCATTTGGGCTTGTTCTTATTTGCAGCAGCTGAGGGCTTTGCCACCCTGCTGTTATTGCTCTACTTTTCATCACATTACAGTGTTTCACAGACCATGTAAAAAGTCAGTCCCCCTCCTGTTTATAAGCTCCCTTCAAGTGCTAAAAGCCGTAATGGGGCATTTTCTTCTCTGAGATAGGCAAACCCAATTCCCTCAACTTTTCTTGATAGGATGGGTGCTGCAGTTCTTTTACTCATCTTTGTGGCCTTGGACCCACTCCATGAGCTCCACATTTTCTCTCGTGCTGAGGGTCCCAGGCACAGGGCTCCAGATAGAGCCTTGTGAGAGTAAAGTAGAGGGGGATGATCGCTTCCCTCTTCCTGACAGCCCTCCTTCTCTGGATGCAGCCCAGGATACCCTTGATTTTCTGGGCTGTAAGCATGTGCTGTTGGCTCACATTGATCTTCCAGTCCACAAGAACCCTCAAGTTTTTCTCCTCAGGGCTGATCTCAGTAAGTTCATCTCCTGGTCTGTGCTTGTATAGTCTGTGATTGTATCTAGCACCGCCCTGAACCTAGGATACCTGTTATCAGGCCCCATAGACTTGTATGCATTCAGCCTCATCGAGTGGTCTCAGACTCACCCTTATCTTACAGTGTGAGGGATTTTGACCCCCCGGCCTGTGCCCAGAGGTTTAGGGACATGAGATATGGAAAGCCCGACCACCAGAAAAGATTGAGTTGAAGAACATTGAGCACCGTGCCTTCCCTATGTCCGTCATTGCCTTTTCTCACATATGACACTTTCCTTGCCCTTTCCTTGCCCTTTCTCTTCTGAGCAATGTGCTTGTAGAAATCCCTTCCTGCTCTGTTTTCTGTTTTTTTAAGTCTTCTGCTGAGTTCAGTTTTATCTGAACTGCTGAGGGTTGGAGAATTCTCATACTCTCAGAAAGGTGTCCTTTAAAGAGCTTCTTTCATGCTCCTTTCTAACTCAGCATTTGAGAATATATATATATTTTTTCTTCTGCATGTTGAGTGCTGTACCCTGTTTTATGTAGTAACTTTGTAATTAGCCTCCTCTCCCTGAGTTAACTGAAAGCTGTGAAGCACATCAAATGCTGTAGAAACAGAACCCATAGGACATAATGCTGCTTGGCTGGCATTATTTCATAGTGATGGGGCTTTCAATATTGGAACTTGTTTTCTATCGGAGGGTTCTTCTATGTTGTTTGTTGTCTTTGGGGTTCTATGTGCTGCTCAGAAAGAATTGCTCAGAAGCAGGTAACTTACAGTGAACGTCTCTCATTCCCTGTCAAGTCTCAACAGAGAAGCACGGTGTTACCTGATCCCTCTGTGGAGACTGTAGCTTCCAGTGTGCTTTGCACTTTATAGGGACTCTGAGTACTTTGTTACCGTAGAACAATAAATGCTGCCTGAAGAATGCAATTGCTTCCCAGAGTAAAGAGTTCAGGTAGGGTGGGATAGCACAATGGCATTGTTAAATGCTGATCTGAGCACAGAGTTATTCACAGTGTCACCGTGAAAGAAGAGGTCAGTCTGGCTCTAAGCAAATCCCATGGAAAGGGAAAACAAGCTTAGTCTTGCAATCCCTAAAAAATCTTAAAGGCAAATTCACCTTTCTCAAAGGTACTGAAATTCTTGACTGTTAATGCCAGTGGGCCTTCTTAATTGTGTGAACCTTCTGTGGGGTAAATAGAACTAGGGCTTCTCTGAGCAGAGAACATTATATGGAGTTCACAATTTGGGTTGCCAAAAAGGGTATTTTCTAGATTTTTTTTAATATACAAGTAAGTGAAATACTCTGAGTTGGAAGGGGAAAAAAATTGCTATTGCAACTTATCTGGAAATCAGATGAGTTGGAAAACAGTTATTTCTTGAGAATGGCAATTAAATTTCCTTTAAGAGCTAGATAGTTGCCCTGTCTCAGAACCAAGCAAATTCTTCCTGTGTCTTTTCTAAGTAAAACCTCAGATTTGGCCTCCTATCTCAGTGTAAGTAATGGAAAAGAGGGTTCAGACAGTCAGAGGATGACTTTAGGGATGTACTTTTGTTTGATCATCCTACTTAACTGACTATTATTAAAAACAAATGGCTTCAGCCCAATCATCTCCACAGCTGTCTTCCCTGGCAGTACCAGCAGTGAGCTCACTTCTTCCTTGGAGTTTGTTGGACCCATTCTTGTGAGCTTTTGCTAGGTTTGTGAAGTCTGTGGGGTCTTATCTCTCTGGAGATGCATTTAGAAGGATAAGCAAGTTTGACTTCTCCAAGGCCAGCATGACTAGGTACTCCAAAGAGCTCATGCTATAAGCAGTAATATTGGCAAAATTATATCTGAAGCCTTCCTCTCTCCTTAGTTTTCCTGCTTCTACTACTGTTTTTTGTAGTGTCAAGTACATAAGAATCTATGAGCCACTGAGAACAGCTAAATCACATCCAGTTTAAAAGACCTCTTATCCCTGTATGGTTTATTTTTACTGTTATTTCTATTTGAAAGGAAGTCCCCACAGTTCATCACAAAGCATGTAGGTTTGGGGAAGGGATTTATCTTCTCAGCACAGTAACCCAAAATGATATGGCCATAATTACTGAAAGTGAGTGTAGAAACTGGAGAAGTTTAGAGCTTCCTCTCATGGTATGTAACAAGAGACTGCTGTTCAGTATAAACAATGAAAGAACAAAGGTCAGTTCTTGGACCTGCTTAGGGTCAAATGGTGTTGCTAAGCTTGCGTGAATTCAGGTTAATTATAATTTGTCACAAAAATAAAATTTAAAAAGAAGTCCTTTCTTCCCACCCCTGATGAAGAAACACTTGTGCAACCCAGGCCTCTAGCTAAAGAGACATTAAAAGGGAGTTCATACTGTTGTTTTTAAGGAAAGATACATTATGAAGACTTAAGCATGCTGGAAGCTCTCTTCTGAATGTGAGTCTTTCTGAATGGAAAGGGATTTTTTTGGCTGTTTTAGGCTTTATAGCTGCAAGAGGTACTTTCTGCTCAGCCATTCTGGCTGTTTATGGTAGAAAGCACATGTACAAAATATCCAACTTTAGGTGAGGGTAAAATTTTTACTCTTTAAGTAATGACTCAGCCCCCTACAAGATAGACACAGTGTTTGTTCAAATAAACAAGTGCATGGAGGGCAGCAGATCAGCACCAGTCAGAGGCCACAGGACTTCAGTTCAGTACAAGTTCACTTCAGTATTTCTACAACCGACCCAGGTGAGGGACCTGGATGTGTATTAAGCCACACTGGAGATTGTGACAAGTTCCTTCAGCAGAGGGTGGCTAGGTACCAGAACAAGCTCCTCAGGGTAGCAGTTACAGGCCTAGACTGCTCAAGGTGGAGAAGCACTTTGACGTCACTCCTGGAGATAGCACTTGAAGTTCAGGTGGCCTCATTGAGCTTGTGTTCAAGCTTACTTCTCATCTCAGTAATATACACTTTAGACACCCCTCTGGAAAAAAGCACATCCTGCTATCAGCAGGAGCAACAGGTTAGTAACCTGTAGACATGCTTGCACTAATTAGTCAAACTAATAACTCAGTGAGATGCTGTTGAAGTCCAGTCATGACAAAAACAGTATCATCTCTGTAAATTGCTCCATTTTCTTATCCTGCATTAGCTGCCATTGCACTTCAATCACAGCAAAACTGCTTTTAATTAGTTAATGATCCAAAGGTCATTAGTAATTTCAAACTCTCACATTACCATACAGTATACTGCACACAAGTCTTGAAAGCAAAGGCACCACTCCAGTGAAGTTCCTTATCTTTTGTTAAGGAGCAAATGCAGAGTACAACACAGTCATTTTTGCTAGAGTTTGGTCTCACTTACTGAGATTCAGCACAAGGGGTTTCACCAAGACACACTCCTGAGTTACCAAGCAAGAACCCAGATACAATTCTGAGCAGTCTCATCTTAGAGAAGGAAGCCGGAAGTGTGTTCCAAGACAGTCGATGCCACTACTCTCAAGACAGCACGCGTATCTTGGAGCTGGGGAAGCTGCATCACATTTGAGAAAGGCCCCCATGCAAGAATTCAGCTGTAATACAAATGCTAAAAAACATACTCAGTGATTTCATGTGGTGAGTAAAGCAAGTCTGAGGTACTGTACTGTTGAAGTAGATGATTTGCAAACATTTAGTTATTGACTTCTTTTTTAAACAGAACACGCAATGCTAAATGGCCAACTGCAAAAGGGGTTATTTTTCTTCCCTTCCTCAGCCCTCAAGATAATTCAGCTAATGGCATCAGCCAGAGAATAAGTCTCAAGTACAAGAGTAACAGGTGCATCCTTTATCCATGGTAAGTAAGGATTTATTATTTGTTGCTTTTTTTTTTGCTTTACATTGGAGCCAGACAGGTATCTGCTTTGCCACTAAAGCTTTAGCTTACTAGCCGTTTCACTTCCATGCAGATACTCTCAGGCATCCCAGGTCCCACAGATAACAGAGCCTTTCCACCTGCAGTAGAAACTGCCTTTACAAAAAGCTGCCTCAAGCTGATAGTTCTATAAAGAGGACCTATTAGTCACCCACTCACCACATCACAGGGCCAAACTCTGCTACCAGTATTTTGAGGGCATATAATTTGAAAGGAGAGAAAAAAAGAGTTAAACCTACACAGTTTTGCTCCAGCAAGATAAAGAAAGTACAAGACATCTCTCAACCAGGAGACATAATTTGTCCACTGTTAAAAAGCTACAAATTCTTAAATTTCAAGTTGGCTGCCCACCAATTCAGCTCACTTTGAGACGTGCTCTTAAATATTAGATCACATCCACAGGAGATAATTTTTATATAAACACAAAACCAGGTTGGCCTTCTCCTCGAGCGGTCTCTGAGATTTCATAAGCATTTTCCATTTGCCTTTATTTTTCCCATTAGTCTGATATTTCCCCCCCCCCCAAGAGTAGCTTGCAAAAGTCTCAGAGAGCAGCAGCTTCCCTCCTTCTTGAGGGTCTCAGCCTACTTAGGCTGTTGATATTGCATACATCCTGTGTATACTATAGCTGGTTTACTCCCACACACAGGTGAACATCCCTCCAGCCACCTACCCAAACCCCCAGGGTGCAGTCAATTACCACACAGAACAAGCAAGCTCTTAACTCACAAGAGTTGTTTCCAAGAGCTCTGAAATAAACTTCCTCCTCACCCAGGAGCACCACAAAGCAGCCACCACCACACAGGAGCCACTCCAGCACCCAGAGGAAAGACCCCCCCACCCAGGGGGAGCAGGGTGTGGATCCTCCCCCCCCACACTTCCCCCCTCCCAGGGGGAGCAGGGTGTGGATCCTTCCCCCCCACCCAGGGGGAGGAGGGTGTGGACTCTTCCCCCCCACTTCCCCCCACCCAAGGGGAGGAGGGGGTGGAACCTCCCCCCCACACAGGGGGCAGCTCTTTCCCCCAGCTCTCACTCCAACCAAAAGACTTCCAAGACTGACCATCCCACCCTCCCACCAAAAAAAAAGTAATCTCTCTGAAATAGTGCAAATCCCAGCAAACAGCCCCATACCAGCAGCCAAAAGCACAGCCCACACACACAGTGTGGGCTGTGCTTTTGGCTGCTCACCACCATGCTACTCCAAAACAACAACCCTACCTCTTACCTCCAGACCAGGACCCCAAACTCCAGCACAGGACTGCTCTCACTCCACATCACACACCTTCAGACCTGAAAGGAAAGCACAGTCAGCCCCAGACATAAACTCCTTCCCAGAAGCAGCACAAGAGAGAGATAAACAGGCACAGCTCACCTTGCTCCAGAGGCACCACTGGGATCCTCATTCCAGCCCCAAACACACAGGAAGAGCTCTGGGTCCCATCACTCACATGGTCCAGTCAGTCCTCACCCTGCAACAAGATCATAATCACAGAGACATACAGAACAAGAACACCACTCCAGGGTTCATCCAGCCCACTTCCCTACTATACATCAACCAGGAAAAGCACCCAGATACAACTGGAATGGGCCCCAAAGGAGGCTGGGCAGTCTATTCCATCATTCTCCTTTCTGTTTGCATAGACCTGCTGGTGTTCAAGACCACAAACATTTCCCCCCACACCATCACCACCCTTCTCTCATCTAACTGGACAATCAAGACAGCACAAAGTTTCCCCTCAGTGAGCCTACCTTGTCTGCTCCTTAGAAGTTTCTCTTCCAGTCACTCAGAGATGATATCTGGAACAAGTTGGTATATCACCTTTTTAGAAACAGAGTGAGGCCATGCATCTCACCCTTTCTGAAGGCTGCAGTGACAGCAGCTGTCCTCCAGTCTTCAGGCACCTTTCCTGCAGGAAAGAGCAGAGAAAGTGAGAGAGAGCTATTTGGCCAGCTCCCTCAGCACACTCAGGCATTCACTGGCATCCATTTTGCCAAAGCTACCTTTCAGCAGCTCCTCCATAATCCAGGGTTCCCAAGGAACAGTCCCACAGCAACAAGTGAAGACAAAGAGGCACTCAGTGCAGAAATGCATCCCCTAGGACCAGGGCCTCCACCTTCTAAAGCAGAGGCCCACAAGTTCTCTAGTCTCCTTTTCTCTGTTGACCTCTCTCCTAAAGGTGGTACTGAGAGAGCCTTAGCTTTCCTCAGCCCTGCTTTCTCCCCTTCAAATTCATCCATCAGTTCCTTACTCTTCAGGATGCACAGCTCCTGAGCATGGAGGAAGTAACACTCCAGCATCAACAATTGCTTGCAGGACCCCTTCCAATGCTTTAACCCAAGGGATACCTTCAAGTAGGTGCTTCAAGAGGATAAAGTGGACTCCCTCAAAGTCCACTGTTTCAATCCTACTCATCACTTCATATTTTCCACACAAGATCCTGAACACTTGAGGCCACCACTGGTTTCATGTCCTGCAGCAACCCTCTCCTCAATGGCTCCTTCATCACCTGTGTCAAAAGATTGACACTTTACAAGAACCTCTGGAATGAGCAGCCTTGCTTTCCTAACAGCTGACAGGCTGGTTCAAGTTGTGAGAAACACACTCAAGATCAACAAATTCCTAAACAAAGATCTGTTAAGAACAGTTGACTCATTGCAATAATGGCCACACACATTCTACTGACAAGGAAGAAAGTGCACAACTAGCCAACAAAATCCATTCTGTTACATACCCTGGGTCTGAGGCAGGTAAACTCTCTCCTGGTACTCCTTGGTTTAGTGTCTCAGGCTCACAACCTTCCAACGCTGTTGCTACATTACACTTCCACACATCTGTCACCAACACACTGGGTTTGAGTACATTCTGTACCTTTTATGGCAATAGGAGGACCTTATTTTCAACAGTTAGCACACTACTTGTCCCATACCAGACTCTCCCCTATATAATTACCTTACCTAGGTCAGAATGCCCCAGTCTCAGCTTTACAGTGTTCAGCAGCTTTCTTTATGAAAGGCAACTTACCCTATGCTACATACAGAAATACCAAAAATTCCCACTGCAAAAAAAAAACAACTTCTCACAATTCCCCCTCTTTCTTTTTACCCTATTGTGTTTCTGAGCCTGACCATGAAACGCTTCTAATATCAGAAAGCTACCTTACTATCCCAACTTGATGATTGATAGTAATTTATCAAAACTAGTCTTGCTATTCTCCTTGTACACATAGAGATTATTAATAACAATTTCTTCACCCTCATATGATTCATCCCAATATGAGCAAGTAGCAAGTCTGGAATCAAAGCATAATCAGTATTACAGGTTCTAAGCTACTAAGGAACACAGGGAAGATGAGGAAGTCAGCAATAGTAAGGACATGAATTCTAGCAAACAGTTTACAGAGCAGGGATAGTCACCACCAGGGAACCTAATGTCGCATTGGTCCATAGGGAGGCAACAGGTTGGTCAGCAACATCTCATTGACTTACAAAGCTGTGTTTCAGCAGATAGGGTACCCACTCTTCCTCAGAACTGTTCAGGCCTGCCTACCCCAGTTATCACAGTCACCATGTCCTGTCCATCATAGTGATGATAGCTATCAGGGTACCCACATTTTGTTCATCAAGAGGTACAATAAATTTGTCATCTTACCTCTGTGCTCATGGTAGTCAACCATTTACTTCAAAAACTTGTTGGACAGGTCATGCCTTGGATGGATGCCATTGAACAGGTTTTGAGCTAAGCATTGTTCCCTCTTCTCACACCACCCAAAGCTTGTTGTCACTGTCCCATAGTGCTTTAACAAAAAAAAAAAAAACATTAAGGGGAAATGAGGGGAGAAGGGAAAGACAAGTTAAAAATAACACAAAAGCAAAAAAAAATTGATCACTGCCGCTGTACATAATGGAACTCACCTTATCCACGGATCATTAGGAGGCTAGGAAAAGTAGTCTAATACCTGCATCAACTTTCAGACTCCTTTGGTAATTCAAACCAAGTCAGTCACCTCAGCATGTGTCAGACTTCCACATACAATAGGATTACAAGCAATACACACAGCATTACTGTTGCCTTGAACACAGCAACCCCAATTAACATCCCTTTGTAAAGTACTCTGACAGCCCCGGCCAGTCACACACTCTTTATGACACCAATATGGTGAGTGGCAAAATGGCATTTAATGTGTGGCGTCATTTGCTTATATACATGCCCCTTCTTCATTTACACCCCTTAAGCACGCATCATAAATCAATCACAGAGCAGAGCCGGGCCTATTGAATCACATCCCAATTCCCCGCTTGTTCGCCTAATACAACACATTACAACTAATGTGATTACAACTGTGGGAATGCACAGGATTAAAAACTCCTCTTGCTATTGGGGGCCATCCAAGGAGCATTTCCCCATCAGTGGTGTTTTCCATCCTTCTTCACCCTCTCCAGAACATGGTGATCTCCTCCATATCATGGAGAACAGTAATCTAAGGTTAGCTCTTCCGCACTGAGATAATACCTTAAATAGAAACTGCTGATTGGTTCCGATTTTTTCCCAGTGCTGATAGGGGAAACTGCAGGGTTGTTGCAATGCACACAGATCACTCATTTGACACCCTACTTTTATTCTTTGTCCTATACCTCCCCAGAGTTGCCAGTACTATCCTGGCCCCATTCACTTCCTGAATATGTTTCAAGACTGTGCTTCACCATGGTGGTTAAGCCATGGTTAGAATTAGACCTCTGTTAGAGTTAGAATTAGAATTCAGTCCCATACACCCAGTATGCCCAATATGGGCACAGGACTGTGACCAGCCAGTGAGTGTGACAGGGTCAACATAATAATTGTAATATTTGTATTTGCTCATTATAGTAATATTACAAATATTGCTCTGAAGACGCCTGTCGGAAACAGTAACATTAATGATACCACAGGGATCCCAGAGAAAGAAGCAGGGTGAGAAGGGAACATGCAAGGCTCAGCAACAGGATCAGCATTCATTAGCGTATGAAAAATAAAGAGAACTTCCCAGTTCCAGAGTGTATAATCTATGAGTATACAAATGTATAATCTGTAAGTACATAGAGAAGTTAGGTTGGAAAGATTATCATATTAGAGAGGGATAATCAGAAGCGAATGGAAGGCTTACCCATGTCCTGGGCTCACAAAAAAAGACTTCAAGGCATGATCTCTAGAGAGATCCTTCCTCAGTGGCAGTCAGCCCTTAAATAGGGTCTAAGAGAGGCACAGCCAGTCACACAGCTGAATTGCCTTCACCTGTGCTCCCACAGCTGACTCATTGCTTGCTTCAGGTGATCAATGGGAGGATCAGGCCATGATTCAACAGTTCCCATACACATAGGAACCAAGGTTAGAGAAACTGGAAAAGGAAAAAAAACAAACTTGCCTGGACCCAAATGAACCACAGTTGGAAGGCAGGTGAAATCCAGGCTACATTTTCCCCTGATCATCTTGAGCCTTCCAGCTGTATCTGTTAAGAGGCTTTTTGAGGGCTAAAGGGACAGGACCAATGTACAGCAAATCAATCAACATCAGTTGTCCCAAGGAATAATCATCCCATTAACCAGCACTTTAAGTAAGGTGCACTGTGGTTGCCAGAGGTGAAAAATAATCCAGGTCCCCAGTAACCCTCTGATTTCTTTTTAAATGAACAGGATCTGGTCTCCCCCTGTTAGTGGGTCTTTCTACATATACTGTCTGATTTCCTAGGGATGTAACCAAAATATTTCTTTAATTTGGCCAGCTCAGTAGCAAAATAGGGAACCTCCTCAGCATTAACAGAGTACCCACCTTCACTCTCTTCATATCAGTTTCTATCAGAGGGCAGAGAAGGGTCACCAGGTGTTCTGACTTCTCTTTTGGGGCTCTCACATCATCCAGGTTTTCTCCTGGGTAAAAGTCACTATCTGGAGAGCTAGCGTTGATCTCCCTCTCATTTACCAATGAGAAATATTGGAAGTTTCCACTGCAAAAACACAATTCACCTCTCACAAAGTCTACCATGAGAACTAATGCTCACAGCTGTGAGGCTACTTCCAGCTGTGTGCAGAAGTTTTATCAGCTTCCTCATTCTGGTCTGTAACCAACACTCACAGTGACATTACCCACATTTACCTGCCTCCTGAGCCTCACGTGCAAGCACTCCCCTAGTTCTTCATAAATCCCTAGGCAGAGCTCAATGCATTCCTGTTCTCTTACCGGAAGAGCAACTCCACCACCCTGCCGGAGTGTCTTTCCTAAAAAGAACAGAGCCATCCACAACAGCATCCCAGTCATGCAAGCCCCACCAGGTCTCCACAAGGGGAACAAGATCATGCTCCTATAGTTACACAACAGAGGGGAGGGAAAAAAAAAATTAAAAATGTATATATATATTCCCACCCTTCTCCCTCCCATGGCTGGAAACAGGAGGGGCTGAAGCACACACAAAACCCTCCTCGGGGGCTGTGGTCACCCCAGGGTTGTGACCAGTCTCAAGCATTCGGGCAGCAACCCCGTGCCAACCCTCCTAAAAAGCCACGAGGGAGTCCAGAAACGGCACCGTGCCGACCCCAAAGACACAAAGGTAGCCGAGCAGCAGCCTTACATAAGCTGCGAGGCTTTACCAAGTGACTCCCAAACACTCACCGCTTCCACGAGCTCACCGGTTTGGGCTAATGAGAGGCTCTGCTGCTGCCGTTGCTCAGCCTGCAATAGGAGAAAACTCGTTTCAGCAGCCCTTTGCGTTGCTTCTTACTCCTAGCAGCACCGAGGCTACAGGAATACGGCCTCATCCCACTCGCTCCCACCGATGAGGGTTGAAAGAACAGAACCACCCGCTACAAAAAAGAAAAAGAAACACACACCACACCAAACAAACAAACCATGGGGAAGGGGGTGCTGAGAGCACCCCGGGGCTGTGCTAGGACTCGGGGATTTGAGCGGCAGCCCCCTCAGAAAACGCGATGAGAGCCGTGCAACGACGCTACACCGGCTGCAAACAGAGCTGCCGCCGGGCTCCCCTGGCTATGCCGGCCCTGGGAAGAGCGGGGTCCGACAGCCCGGCAGCCTCCAGCTCCAGCCCAAGAGACCCTAACGGCTCCCGACCGCCCGCCGCCGCCACGGCCCCCTTACGACCAGAACCGCTCACCGGTTTAGGCTCATCCCTACCGCGAGAGGCCTCACAACAGCCTGAAACAAAACGACATAAGAGCATTAAATTGAATCCCAAGGCTCTATTTTAAAAGCAGCCCCTCGTACCGGTTCTCACCCCCGGCAGCGCTAGTACCGATCAAAGTACCAGAGCCCGCTCCATTTCCTACAAAGGACCGCAGGAACTCACCCCTGGCTCCCAGCAGCCTCCGGCGGAGCTTAAGAGGCTTTGGGAGGCTTTGGGGCGGGTTCCACCCGGGGCTCCCCACGAGGCGCAGCTGTGCGCGGCCCCGCGGCACCTGGAAGTCGCTGCCTCGTCAGCGCAGCCGGCCTCGTTAGGGCCGGTCCGGGGCTCTGACAGTTCGGCGTGTGGACTCTAGATCTGAACTCGGGACTTAAATGACATTTTTAATTACAGTCTGTTACGCGCTTCTCCTTCTCACTCCATTGTGGGATTCATTAATAAGTTAAATAATTAATATCCGTAGTGTGTTAGAGTGTCCCTGTAAAGCAAGCAGATTGAAGGTCATTTTTCTTCTCTCTGAAAACAGAGATGGAGACTTTAGAAAGGGCTATCCACAGCAGTAATAGGGAGATACTAGTTATCTGTGTGCTTTTTGCTTTTTCTGTAAGCAAGGGAGATGAAGGTGGAGCTTCACAGCAGAGTCTTTCAGCCTGTTATCAGTAGATTTGTTTCTCTCTAATTACCTGCCTTTCACAGTCACCTGAAAACTAGACTATAGCCTTTCCCAGGGTTTCAACTGGCCAAGGCTGAAGGTCAGTCCATGATCATATCATGACGAGATCTTTCTGCAGATGGTGAAAACATTACTGGATAATTCTACTCTTATTCATTCCCATTTTAATCTAAAGCAATTTTTCTGAGGTCAAGAGAAGTTCTGCAGTGTGGCAGAGCAAAGAGCAATTTCTCCAAACAGGGATTTTCTTGACATGTTACCTGGTGCCAGGTTTTGTCACCTCTTGACCTGAGATCCCACTCAGTTCCTCTAGGCAGGCTGAGGAATGAGACTGTTACCTTTGCAGACTTGATGATGCTTTGAACTCCCCCCATGAGTGGAGAAATCACTGTGTAGTTGTAGCCACATGAAGCATTTCACAGTAACGGCTATGTGGTACACTTCTGTGCATTTTCAGGAGCTGAGCAGCAGTGTAGAGTTGCTAACATTCACTGAGGGATGGTAAAAAGCGTTTGACAGTGCATTTAGCCACAGCAGGGACTGAACGAGCTGCATGGAAGTGAATGAAGAAGTATACTGAGGGACTGCTTTTTAGGAAAAGGATTGCAAGCTCTGAGTCAGAGACTTTGTCCCTCTTTGTGGCTTCCCAGTCATTTGCAAGGTGGAACCGTGGTGAAGCGCTGCTACAGGACTAGATGTGATCGCTGTACTACTGCTTGTGGAATCTGGGAGGGTGTGCTTCTTAAATCCTGAAATCCTGTCAGTTAAGGGTGAGATAGCATCCCCATTGTGCCTCGCTGAACGCATCTTCCTGACTCAGATCTGTTGCCCCTGCTTGCAGGACTGCAGACTGCCCAGCCTGCACAGCGCGTCTGAGTGCAAAGTGGGCCAACCATTTGTACCTGGGGCAAAATGCAACATCTTGCCATTCACTCCTTGGGGGTAGGAAGCTCCTGGGAGGAAATTGTAGAGCAGCAGAGCTTGGCTTTGTGGTAACTTGTTAGCAAGTATTTGCCCTTTGATGACACTTCTTCATTTTCTCATGTTACCCTTTTGCAGATCTCCAAGCCTCTCCTTGACAATCTGCACTCCCTAGTAGAAGCTGCTGCACATCTTGGCATGGATTACAATAAAATTCTCACTTGTCTGGAGCAAGTGCTTCTGCCATGACACATCTTCATTCTAGGAGGGTCATACACTGCGACCTGCAGTGCAGTTACATTTACATTGGCTCTGGTCAGTTACTCAGAGGTATTTGTGTTTGCTACTGTTTCTGTCTTATTCCCGATTATTCCGTAACTTCTCTTCCTGCCTCTCCTTGGCCCACTGCTGCCTTTAAACACAATTCAATTCCACCCACGTAGACCCTTGCCCAAAATGAGCTCTCAGCAAATAAGCAGGAAAGTACACTGAGAGGGATGTTAAGGAGCTCAGCACTGTAGTCACAGATGGTTTGTCACATGTTAAATGATGCACTTTTTGTTTTAAAAAAAAAAAAAAGCCTGTTTTCTTAATCAAATGCTAATACGATGAAAAAGGTCACCCCAGACAAAGATTTATCATAAGCCAAGGCAAGTTTCCAAAACAGAGGTGCCTAATTATTTTCTGGAGATGCTCAGCTCTTTCCTGTGAGATACACTGTATAAAAATCTTATATTGACTATCTTAACTTCTGAAAGGTTAATTTAGACAAATGCCATGGCCGAGTAAATGCATTATTATTCATCCTTGAACCAAGAAGCATTGGTGCCAATTGCTGTTGATGGAATACAGATGAATTGTCTAGCAATTCCCTCACTGTTGTAACTACTGAATTCTATCTGCTCATCCTAAACAGGGGATAAATGCTGTGAACTTACATTCTTCCTCTCCTTTTTCTTTTGAAAGATGATGGCAAAAGCTGGTCGCTGTGGAAGCGCGGTCTGTCTGCCCTATCCAGGGACAGAAGAGAACCTCTTTGAGCCTTATGTGTACAAAGCTATGCCAGCTGATTTGGCCAAATGGTAAGTACATTGTTATGTTTTATTTCCCCTCTTTTTTCTATCCATTTTCCCACTACAAACTCTGGCCCATCTTCCCACAGCTATAGCATCAGCTTGTCCTTACATGGAAAATGAAAAAATGATGAGTGTTTTCCATTTTCTATGTTGTACCTGACCTAACAGCAGAGCATAGTTCTCTGCAGAGAAACTATCTTGTTGCTTTTTGTTCAGCAGAAAATGTGGAAAAAAGTTGAATAATCTCAGGAATCTGAATTTAGATATATAAAATACTGCTGTGCCTTGTGTCCCACTTCTCTTCAGTACTTTAGCCAAATATCTCATGATACATTCATTCAAATTTTTCATTCAAATCCTCTTCTCTTACTTAGCTACTTAACCATAGCTACTAATGCAAAGTGTGAACACACGTCTCTGGATCCACGGTGAAAACCATGGACAACTCTGCATTGCCTTGCCTCCCAGTTCTATAATATATACAAACAAATTGGGTGAATAACCTGTTCATTTCTTCCATAGGCCCCAGAGGTGAGAAATTATAGGTTCTATTCCAGAGCGTCACATCTTTAATTTTGGGATTGTGATGTGGGAAGCGGCACATTTGAGCTACCTACACATGTTCAAGCCACTGAAACCTTTCCACTTATTGAACAGCAAGGAAGTAAGGATGGTAGGGGAATTTTGAGAGGCAATTCAGCCTCTTTGTAACTCAAGCATTGCTAGTGATGGTTAAACCCACTCTCTGTTTCTTCTTTTTCATGTGTGAAAAGAAAAACCTCTCTCATCCCGAGTGCAGATGTTGCCATTTGTCAATAGCTCATTATTTTCTCCATAATTCAGTAGTCTGAAAATATAATTATGTTAATACTTCACTGCCAGAGGTGTTGTTTTGAAACCACTTCTTTTGCTGCATTTGCCTTCACCAAATTCCCCAAGGCATGGAGATACGCTTTCTGCTTCCTACTAAGTTTATATTGTTTCTTTTTTAGTCTATGTACAAATAATGTAAAGAAATATAGAAAAACAGGTGCCTGCCTCCTTAACCTGCAGACTCACCAGTTGCTGCAGAAGATTCTAACTTTCGTTGGACAAACCCAACTTAGCCAGTACAGGAATATCTCCAGTAGAGATGTTCCTTTCTGAAGGTGCAGGACCAGCGAGGTCACCCAAGCAGCAGAATACAGGTGTCACTTTTTGTCTCCTCTCTCTGAGGAACTCAGAGGCCACCATGCTTGCAGCAGTGTCCAATAGCACTGACACAGAGGACTACGACTCTGTCTACTACAAGAGCGATGCCTCAGACGAGGCCTCCTGCAGCCACATTTACAGTGTGGTTGCAGAGTCTGACCCCAATCTCCAGCAGCGCACTGCTGACACATTGGATCTTCCTGATCTCCCATGCGTCCAGAAGGGGATGCTGTTCATTTCTCCAAGCAAGACAGATGGAGGGAGATTGTCAATGAGTTTGAGACAAAAAGAGGAACAGAGAGGAGTTCATCCCCTGGCAAGGAGACCGGATTGTATGGTGATAATGGCATTAGCCGGAACGGAAAAAAAAGAACAAACAGGGGAAAAGCACGAAGTTGGACACCCGCAAACCACAGCATGGCCAGAACAGCCAGTAGAGGGCAATGGGATCTCATAATACACGGAGCAGCCTATCCCCACAATCCCTCGTGGAACAGAAAAGTAATGGGGCGGGCTCCCTCTTGGCTCCTCCTGTTTTGCTCAGAAATGAGTAGACTAGTGGAGCAGCAGTTGTTCCAAACTAGTTCTCTGGCAAGGAGAATGCATTAGTGGCAGGCAGTAGCCTGCCAACTCCATAAGCTACCTCTTTGATTGTGCTGCAAGGACTTTGCTTTTGCTAAGCAATAATTTAATTAAAAACAATTTTATCACGCTTTTGATGTTAGAGTACATGGACTTTGAAATAAAGCTGGGTGGTTTAGTTTACTGAAACACCACTGTGATAACAAACAGTGTCTGTTTGTTTGTTTGCTTTCCAAAACTTGCTGGATTTGGAAGAAAATAGGAAAACAAACAAACAAAAAAAAACCAAAAAAACACAGATTAGCTTCTGCTGGAACTACAGTTCTTTCACTTCCTTCCTCTCAGCTCTGTTGTAAGGTGAATTAAAGACCTCCCACACTGTTTACCAACATGTTCTGTGTAAGCACTGCTCAGCAACAACTAAAACATCCATATGCTACTACCAGCCAAAACCATGACACCTGTGGCTGTGAATGGAGTACAATTCTGGCTGCTTGTGGCATGACAGAAGGCAAAAAGCTGTTTGGTGAAAGATGGCAGCACTCGAAAAGATCTGAAAGATTTGACTCTGAACTGTTTGTCTTAGCAGCAGCATGTGAGACAAAGAAGAGTTTCTGGCTGTTGGGTGTTACAGTATTTGTGCAAGCATCTAGCTTCAGTGGGCATCGGATACCAACATCTTTGTGCAGTTTCTCTGGCAAGGTGTCTACAGTATTTACCACCAGCTCTAAATGAACATCACACAGATTTGCCCTAATTTTAGTACCACTGCCATACATGGCATGCATATGGCAGTGCTATGGGTTCAGATACGGCAGATGTGGCTTTGTGGCTGTTCTCTATGGATGTAATCGCATGGCACATGGCTGGTTGGGTAATACAACACTGTGCTACCAGTGAGGTACACGAGCTGTTCTGGGAGGAAAGAGACTGCAGAGCACCATAGAACTCTGTAGGTCTGCAGACTGTTGGAAGTGTTTATTTTCCTTTAAGAGGGTAAAAATGTTGTTCTGTCCTTGTTTGTTGACACCTGTCACTGGGGCTTCTTATTTACAGTTTTGGTTTAGATGGGAAATGTGTTTGGAATCTTTAGGGAACTAAAAGGAAAATACTCTGGCAGGTTTCTTTCAGCAATTTTTTTTTCTGATGTGGATCATTGGCAGTGAATGTATGACTTGGTCTACCTCTCCTTAGAGCTGACTTCTAGCAGTGCTGAGAATGGCAAAATGGAATGAGAACACAATGGTTAAGTTCTGACAGATATAGTCACTTCATGCCAATTTGGTTTTGAACTTTTCCTTTGGAACTAAAATTTGGAAATAAGTGGAAAGAAGTGAGAGAAGAAGAACACAAGGAAAGGAATTTGTTTTCTTTGTTCTTTATTCCTTTTTTTTTTCTTTTCTTTTTTTAACTAAAAATTTGCTTAATCTGGCACAGCCATAAACAGTGTGTCAAATTATTACCTACACACAGATAGGGTGAGCATTGAATTAAATGAAGACTAAACATCCAGGGCACCAGTAGCTGAAAAATTCCTCTACATATCAGTAGAAACTGAATGAAGAAAAAAAAAAAAAAAAAAAAAAAAAAAAACCAACATCAACAACAACAACTGGCTAAAGCAAGTAATTTAAAATCCATTTTAAATTCATATACTGTGGTTATAAAATGACCCAGAAAACTATATTTCTTTATATGCTTGCTTTATCTCATTTAAGTAAGTTTGTTCTTTACTCCCAATTACTCCTTATTATTAATCAACCAAGCTTTATTTTCTTTCACTGCAGGAACACCTCAGAAGTGCCTTCTTGACCCTTGTATAGCCTTGCCTTCCAGCAGTACAGTGTAGGTGGGTCAATTATGGCATAAGCCACAATGGCATACAGATGAATCTAGTTAAGGTATTGAGTTTAGGGGAAACTTGGGGAAACTTGATGCAGACTTAGAAAAACACTTTATGATGTAAAACAAGGGTGGTAATGCTACTTTTCTTAACCCTCACTTAACTTGCAGGTTTCAAGGTCAAGCACGCTTGGATGAAATAAGCAATCAAAGTTCTCCCTTAAAAGCTGTAGTCTGAGGTTTCAATGTACTTTGCACCAAAAGGTACAATGAAAAAGGTCATGGAATTTCAGCTTGCTTTTCAGCAAAAGCTACGCAGAATTTCTGTTGTTGGATCCTCTCGGCCAATGCCTGGATGAACTGAGTTCATTAAGAAACCTTTAACCAACCCATCTGAACTGACAAATCAAATATCTTTCTTGCCAAGTCCTTGTGAAATATCAGAAAGGCTGTACCATATACCTGGTAAGCTTCTTGTTTATATCTTGTTTTGTTGGATCACTTGAGCTATTGAAAACTAACAGGAGACAGTGTACTGTGCCACTGTGGATCACTGTGTATCTTTTGCCTTGGCACTAATTACATGGAGACTGATCTGAAATTCGGAAGGCAGCAGCACATAACCAGATCTTGTTGTTATTGCTATGTAATTGTTATTGACAATTTTTTGTTGAAAGGCCATGTTTTTCACACCTCTTGAGTGTGGAAAATAAATATTATCAGATTCCTTCTCTTCCACTATTCCACATGAGCTTTAGCCAAAGCATGTAGGACACCCATCACATTTGAGAGAGCACATTGTTTGACATGACCACTTCCAAAAGGGATGATATGTACGGTTAACGATGATGGCTAGAGAAGGAGCTGAGCCACCATTCCCTATTAGAGGATGTGAGAGCTGCAACAAAAAGTCTTTTTCTTGGGGTCATTTACCCAGTGGTGTCTTGCATGAAACATAGTGGTAAGGAACTGAAAGAGCTTGTTGTATGCTGTAGCATTGGGGTAAAGTGAGAGAATCAAGACCCAAATTATGACAGTTGCCACAGAAGAGAACAGTTCAATCAGTGTAATGAATTAAATGAAACTGAAATACAGTTATAAGCTTAAAAAATCTCACTTCAGCATGAAACATGCTTGCTTGAACTGTGTGTACACTGGCTTTGATTCATTCGTAAATTCATATTTTTTCTTACCTTCCACTGCTGCTAGTGTCTTACCAGAAGGTCCTTGTTTGTCCATCTCCTAATCCAGTGAGTTCATGCAAGTTCTAGTTCCTCATGGGATGCAGGTCATGAACTATCAGGCTGTGACAGCTGGCCAGTCCCTGTCAGAGCATTTCATAACAGTCCTACCATGATTTGCAGAAAATTCATGCCAGAAAGCTTCCAAGTTCTCCATTTCCCTCTATCACCATGCAGTTGGCATAACCCCTTAGGAAATGACTTGGGGTCATCAGCCAAGGGAGCTAATTGAGCTCCCTGACCCCTATGTCTCTGTCTTTGTACCCAGTGATCCCACTGCTTACTCACTGCTTACTTTCTGCAAAGAAATAAAGGTCTCTTGCAGTGAATCCTCCTACACCACTCTGAGCTCTCTGCACTTTTCTTTGATGGATTCTGTATTAAACACACTTCCTTCTTTTCTTCCAGTTCCTTCCACAGTCCTTCTTTCTCCAGTTATCCTACATTTTCATGCCTACTATTTAGAGTTGGGAAATGTGATTTGCACTTTTACTGTATTTGCTCTATTTTGTCATGGTTAGGATAAATCCCATCTGATGGATACAAACACCTGAAAAAATGAAGTGAAAATTCCTGTGGTTTCTGCAGTATCCTCCAATCAAAAACTGAAGATTTCCAAAGAATTAGAAACTATGTAAATCCATCTAAGGGATCTTGTACAGAAGTTTAGGCAGATGAGCAAAATTGCTGGTACTGTGATCTTCTATAGACATCTCCATTGTGTCACAGTTTGAGCTACTTGCTGAAGAGATTGTAATTTCCCAGCTTTCTAACAATTGATGAGAAGACGATGTCAGCACAGTAAAGGACAGCCCTCCTGCTACAACCATCCTATACAGGCTATGCAATTTGATGGCATCACTTTTTAGTGCTATATAGTTTCCCTGATTTTCTCCTTTGTCTTCCCAACTCCCTTTGCAATGTCTGTGATTCTGTCTCTGACAGGACTGAAAATGTAGTGAAGGCACATATTATAGTACCTAGTGTTCATTACGGTTACTTTTTTTCTTCATGTTTTAAATGTGTGATATTTCATCTGTTTTCTATATTGTAGTAGTTAACTGATATCTGAAAGCGTAACAAAAGGTTTTACTACTTAATGATTGCTGAGCTTCTCTGAGATTCTGTTTTTTCAATTGCTGAATTTGTCCATCAACATCTTTCTTATTGATATGCACTGTTTTCAAACCATGCATGCTTGACAGTTTACTGTCCCAATTCCTGATTTGCTGCCTGGCTTGGAGAAGGGCCTCTTCTCATTTAATGCTGACTATAATTTAGAGCTAAATTTTGTTCAAAGACGATCAGCAACAGGAACAACAGAGTGGTTTACAGCTGAGGTCACTGTACAGATCACACAACAGGTGATAAGGCCTGAACTTCCTTGCCCTTTCAGAGACCAGGCGAGGAATCTGTAGCAATCTGTTATATATTCTAAATGATTGAAGAGCAGAAGTCACGTCACTGGCTTAGTCCTGAGTCAACTGAGTTGTGCTTTGGGTCCTGTGAGTTCAGAAACCTTATGTGCTGGCTGGTCAAATGGCATTTCTGAAGTCACCTGAAAAATAATGATGTGATTTGTTACTTATCTTGAGTCCTACCAGCACAGCATGTTACAAGTAGGCATGTTTTGTAAATTTCTGAATACTGAACATATCGTTGAATCTTATTACCTCTGGTGATGGCAAAGCCTTTGTCTTGTAAGCTAGAAGTTGACAGTGCCATTTTCTGCAAGGAGCTAAAAAGAATCCTGCCTGAAAATGATAAGATTTTAACAGCAGAAATGTAATTCACAGCAGAACAGACATGATGCTTTCCACAGGCTAATCTGCAAAATGAGAACTTTCAATTAAGTAATACATTTTAATGTATGGACACGGGAGCCTGAGGATGGGTGCACAACATCATGACAGCAGTCGAGTCAGATCAGGATCCTGTCTAACACTGGCTGAAAACAAGGTCCCAAAGGTAGCAGCAATGCAGCCACAGAAGAATTGCTTTTTGATTGCTTGCCAGCATCCAGAGATTCCTGGGCATTTTTCAGTACCCTCAATTGATTTTTCTGACATGACTTTGCCTGATTACTTTTGAACTCATATAAACTTAGTATCTACATCCTGGCTAACAGTGTTCTGCAGCTCGTGATCTGTAAAGAACTGTGTCCCTTTCCCTGTATAAACGATGCCAGTTGTTTTTTTAGCATTTTCTGACACCATGTGGATGGCCATTAAGCTGTGGGAAGTTGCCTAGAGGGCAGCCATTGCTCAGGCAGTGCTGGCTGTTGGTTGGTGGTGACGTGGAATCAAACACTGTAACCAGAGTAATCATAAAGCAGGTATGCTTACTCAGTGCTGTGCACTCATTCTGGATGAAGGGGGGGGCATTCCCTCCAAGCCTGTTTACCAGATGGCAAGAAAGGCACATACTTAAAGAAGCTGCTTACATATGTATTAGATGTCTAAGAAAACATTGGGTTATTACAGTGAGTCCCCAGAATGACTGGCATTTTTCCCCGCCCTGAGTCTTAGATCTTTTACATGGTATCTCTCTTTTGTTCAAATCTATCTATCTTTTACGTGGTATCTCTCAGTGATTGTCTGGTGTTTTTTTTATGATGAAGGCCGGATGTCTCTCTTGCTGTGTACTGTCTGACCTGGGTCAAGTTGGAGGATGCTGACTTAGCTCTAGCTGGTTGTCTAATTGGCTACAACTCCATCCACCAATCCGCGGCTTCTTCATTAATACTTGGCTTTACTGTCCGAGCCTGCTACCTTGCACTGCAGAGATAGGATAGCTAACAGTGTTATTTGGAGAAACAGGAGACTCGCTGTCTGTACTAATCGTCTAAGTCTGCAGAAAAGCATCTATTATTGGCAGCTAAAACCTGCCTTAGAAAGGTCAGATCTGTAGCTGCTGATACAGTACCCCATGAAGGCACATAACACTTAACCTAACTTATTTTCCTTAATTCAGCAGGGATCATGTGTTGCTGACAACTGTGGGTTGGCAGGCAGTTGTATTATCACTGTACATCGGACAGCAGGTGAAAAGTAATTGCATTGTGCCTGCATATAGTTATCATTGCACTTCTGTTTCCAACCCACAAGTCCCATTCAGTTTCCAGTCCTCTCCCTCATCCCACCTGGGGGGAGAGAGCAAACATTTGTGTGGTGTTCAGCTACCTGATGGGTTAAATGATCCTTGGCTTTTTGTTTTTTCTTGGGCCTCCTACTTAGTATATATACCCCTTAATATCCAGCCTGCAGCAGAGGAAAAAATAATGAGCAAAAACTTTGGCATAGTTTTCTCTTTCCTGAAGTTGATCTGCCAGAAAGCAAAGCAATGACTTCCAGTGGTGCTGGCGAACTTGCAGATTCGCCTCCAGTACAGTCTCTTGCTCTTGTGTGTCCCTGCATAGGGGCTGCCACAAAAGTAGTCGGAGCTGGGACTGCTGCTGCAGCACACTCCTGATGCATGTTTCTTTCCTCACTAAAGCACATCAAACACACAGTCTTGTCTCAGAATTTGAATCTCAGAAACGATCTTTTTTCAAGTTTTTGGCGGTATCTATGGAATTGTTAATTTGTGAAAAAAATGATCTTCATACCTGTGAAGTCCATCGCATTTCCCATGCTATGCTTGGATGAATATATTCTGAAGTTGTAAATGTTTGTATCTGGATAGTTTCCTTTGTTGGACAAGATTTTGAAAGCCGGATCCTGAAGATTTACTGAAAAAAAAAACAAAACAAAAAAACAAAAAACAATGAAAATTGAGGACGAAGAGTGGGAAGTGTAGCATTTCATGTAAGTTATTCAGCTAAATTCACAAATAATTATTAATAAAACCATTAATTCTGGTTCCCTGATTATAATGCCATTGTCTTTCATGAATCTTCACATCTTTGGAAAGTTTCTTGAAACATCACACTTTAAAGAAGTCCACAGGAACTACAGAGCTCTGTTCATTTTGGAGAATTTGTGAAATCCTCATGCAAATGCTATGGACAGTATGGAGTGCTTAAAATAGATTGTGACAAATGCCGTTAATTTCTCAAAAATCTGCATGCTTGGCCTCAGAACAATGTCATTATACCATTCCAGAAGTGGAGGAGAAATACCTAAGAAAAAATTGCAATGATTCCCTTTTCACATTCACAGCTACCTTCACAGCGCATACCTGTTGGAGGGCTTGGCAGGAGTCATCATACGCGTAAGGAAAACAGCAAGAGTTCAAGCATACATTCAGAGATGGGTTCTAGTATTTCTGCATTTTGAGGCCATTTGGCAGCATTAGACCATGACTACTACCACATGAATGATTACCAAAAGGATCACAGGCTGTACGTGTAAAAAAGTCAGAGTAAACAATGAGTTCATCTCTAGTTTGCTCATTCTAATCTTGAGCAGATTAATAAGTAATCTGCTGCCTCAGCAGGAACAGGGAGTTGATATTGGCTGATTTAATCCACGTGCTTTTGTTCTACAGCTTATAAACAACTTCAGGTTTGCAGGTCCCAGTTCAGACTCTTCTGACACTTCACATCCCTTCCTCAGCCCACGATGGAGTTCTTGGGATGGCCCACAATCATCTTGCTGGTCTGCATCTCATGTCTTCTCATTGCTGCATGGAGAAGTACATCACAAAGAGGGAAGGAGCCTCCTGGTCCCACACCAATCCCCATAATTGGAAATGTTTTTCAGCTGAACCCATGGGACTTGATGGAAAGTTTTAAGGAGGTAAGACTGTCTCTTTCTTTCCTGTGTTGCCTGTACATGAAAGCCCAGTCCAGACAGTCTCAGCTTAATTCACAGCTTCTGCATGTAAGCTTTTGATGTATGACACGGCCTATTGCAATAACTATACTGATGTTGACACCTGCACTGCCTCACACCAGTACTGCAGTCAATAAACAGTAGATTTCCAGACAAGGTACTGATGCTTTCACCATATCCACCACAACCCCTTTGTGCCCATCTCTTCACTGCTCTGGCAAAAGAGCACAGATCTGATTTATGGAGGACCTTGCTCTATTTTCTTGCCTCAGATCCCTGGCAAGTAGGTATGCTCTCTTGGGAGGGGAATTTGTGAGTACAAGGGCCAAACAAGGGAGTTTGAAAGTGAATGGCACCGTCTGTTCCCTCCCGTGGATACTATCATACATCTGTAAAAAAAAAAGCCTGTGCTGCAGTGCCTGCAAGAGAATAAGTGGAGTAAGTTTGGCTGTGGAGCCTGTTCCTGAGGGTAATGTGATGGGATGGTGGTAGATGGATGGGAAAGGGATGAGGAATTAATTGCTTTCCAGGGATCCTATTCAACAGGAAAAGACCTGCAAACTTAATTTTACATGATTAACATCCAGATGTGGTGTTTCTTGCGTTCTTACTTCCTACAGCTCAGCAAAAAGTATGGCCCTATCTTCACAATACATTTAGGCCCCAAAAAGATTGTGGTGCTCTATGGCTACGATGTTGTGAAAGAAGCCCTAATTGATAACGGAGAAGCCTTCAGTGGGAGAAGCAATCTGCCACTTTTTGAGAAAGTCTTCAAAGGCATAGGTACGTCCCAGGTAACACTGCCATACAGAACTGACCATGTCATAGATACAGGAATCCACCTGTGAGGGCAGTGGAGGAGTGACTGGTGGACTTCAAGCACTACATCAACACGTACAAATTAGGAATAAAGTATTAAAAGCCCAACTCATTCCTTGGACCTAGCAGTAGGCTGAAGCCCTGGACAACTGTTTAAGGTCCTCAGCTGGCTTCAGTGAGTTCCTTTCTATTTTCTGCACCCTTCAAATTCTAGCTAAAATTCTGCTGACAAAAGGTGCCTCTAAGATATTACTGTTATTCTTCCATTTCTGAAAACACTGGCCAAGTCCCTGCAGCTCAGGTGCCATCAAATGGAAATTCCAGAATACAACACTGACCAGCAAATGAAGTCTGTCCCAGTTAAGGGTCATACTCAGTATTAGGCCCTGGGCTCATTCGCCACAACAGCTCCCAGTAGACAGTTTATCCAGACAAATGGTTATTCCATGGTACTTTTCTTTATATTTTTTTCCCCCCATTGATGTATTCAGTGATGATATGACATGTGAAGGTGCATCACTAAGCATTTGGGAATGTCTTAGCCATCTGCTGTTGGCCAAGTTGACTTTAGTACCAGCGGTCCCTTTTTATTGACAGCCCACTGTCATTTCTCTTATTCTGGAAATAAACAGTGGTGCCCTGGTCAGATTGATCAATTTGTCACCTCCATGACTGCAGGAAAGTTAGGGCTTGGGGCACAAAGCAATTGTGGTAGACACCTACCTGGGGGACTAGTGGGGGTGAAAATCTGTTTCCTCGTGGAATCTGTTTTTCCTTCTTATGACAGGCATTGTGGCCAGCAATGGGGAGAACTGGAGGCAGATCCGACGATTTACCCTCACCACCCTGCGTGATTTTGGAATGGGGAAGAAGGGCATTGAGGAACGAATCCAGGAGGAAGCTCGTTTTCTGGTGGAGAGGATCAGGAACACGCATGGTAAGACATGTATCTACTGGGAAACCTTGTATATTTGCAATGAGACAGTGACTGTTGTGCCACTGCTTCATCAAATCTTTGACCTAGGAAGTGAGCATACAGCTTCAGTTTCTGCTACTTTAATCTATACATGCATTTCTGGTAGGATGTAAACTAATATTTCTTTTAAGAACCTCCCCTGAGAGTGGTAATACCCTGGACACTAAGCTTCCTTTCCATAGACACCCTTCATGTGTGATGCTCTGCAAGGAGGAAAAAATGCAGATAGACCCAATAGGATGCCAAAGTACCACTGTTCTCCATCAGGCACTACAAAATTCGGTCTGGATTCATACAGAAATATCCCTGCTACCAATCTGAGAGAAAAATACTCCCCTGCATTGCTCTTTCCCTGTCAGTAACACTGCATTGCTAATGCATCACTGAAAGCCTCCATCTGTGGGACAGGGACTTAAACAATTCAGACACGATATCAATTATTTACATGTAGAGAAGAACCAATTGGCTAAGCCTCTCACTAACTCCTTAAAGGACTGCACAAATTCGGGCATCAAGTGGATACAAAACTTCCCTGTAGGTATCAGGGGAGATGATGACTGAAATACTGAAAGCAAGTGACTTTTTCTTATGTTGCAGAGAAACCTTTCAATCCTACTGTGTTTTTAATGCATGCTGTTTCCAACATCATCTGCTCCATTGTATTTGGGGATCGGTTTGACTATGAGAACAAGAAATTTCTGGATTTAATTGAGATGCTGGAAGAAAATGAAAAGTACCAGAACAGAATAGAAACACAGGTTTGTGCAGTTTTATTGCGTTAATAAATGTATGAATTATTGTGGTTTTAAAATGAATTTTATTCATGTTATTCATTCTTCATTGGTATGAATTTCCCTAAACATGGAAAAGAATTTTGAAGGCCAAAAAGTCAGTTACATGGCCAACTCCTATTGTGCTTTTCTTCTCTTTTTTTTTTAAACATCCTGTACTTCCAATTGCACGTCCAAGGAAGGATATAATTACAAAAGTACCTTAAATTATGTTTTTCCTTGAGTCTAGTGAAGCCGTGATGTAAAAGGCATTAAAATCCAGTTAAATAATATAGACCTACATTTCCAAAACAGTTTATTCCTTCTCACAGTAAGAGTTAGGGGAAAAAATGATTGCAAACACATTAACCAAAATAGGTATTTCCTTTTTTTTTTTTTTTTATCACAGCTCTACAATTTCTTCCCAACCATCCTGGATTATTTACCTGGGCCTCATAAAACACTAATAAAAAGCATTGACAAAGTTGATGACTTCATTTCTGAAATCGTAAGAGCACACCAGGAATCTTTCGATCCCAGCTGTCCTCGAGATTTTATTGATGCTTTTATCAACAAAATGCAACAGGTAACGTGAGTGAGAGCTCTTTGGATGACAGGAAAGCCACCATTTGAATCCTTGCATCGTCTCCCAGTTGTAGCAGCACACTGGGCTTTTGCAAACACAGAGGGAAATTTCTTTTCATAGCACCTTCATTGTCTCCTCTCCGTTTTCCTCTGAAGGATCTGTAAGCACAGTGCTAACAAGGGCATACAGCACTAGCCAAAGCTGGGAAAGCTGTTAACCAACCTCACCGATGTAATCCCACACGCTTCCCATATTATCCCAAATGTCATGTAAGAACGGTTACCCCTGATGTTCTGGGAAGGGTTGTATTTTTGAAAAGACATCAGGTGAATCTAAAAATACATAAGGCAGAGGCACAAGGCGTCCTTTGCAGAAAAACTTGTTATCGTTTTCACTCAACCAATCCTGCCAAATTTTCCTCCAGGAGAAAGGGAACTCTTATTTCACTGCTGAGTCCTTGACCAGAACCACACTTGACTTGTTCCTTGCGGGAACAGGGACAACCAGCACCACACTGAGATACGGACTTCTGATTCTCCAGAAACACCCAGAGATTGAAGGTAAGAGGAAAGGGAATATTTACTTGAAGATATATTATAGGCCATGGGTTCCAAGCGGACAGCTTGTGTCACTACCACTGGTGGCAACAGTCCCTAATAGCAGAGATGTCCACCAGTCTTAGCTCTACTTCCAGGAGAGAGCCATCAGTACCAAGTGTGTTCATCTGCTCCTGGGAGGGTGAAAAGCAAGCTTTGCTGCAACTGTGAGGAAAGGCTTTGGGAAACATCCATTCAATTTACTTATTCCCTAACAGAGAAAATTCACAATGAGATTGACCGTGTGGTTGGCCGAGACCGAAGCCCGTGCATGGCAGACAGGAGCCAGCTGCCATACACAGATGCTGTGATCCATGAAATCCAGAGATTCATTGATTTCATTCCAGTTAACCTACCACGTGCTGTGACCAAAGACACCAAGCTCAGAGACTATATCATACCTAAGGTCAGTTACTAGGAGGAACTATAATCTCTTGAAAGCAATGATGTGATAAATGAACCACGTTTTACTTAAGTTTCAAACACACTGAAATGCAGTACAGAATCAGAATAATTTGGTTTGGGAGGGGATTCTAGAAATTCTTCTCAGAATTACAGAATGGCCTGGGTTGGAAGGGTCCTCAGGGATCATGAACCTCCAACCCTCTTACCACAGGCAGGGCCACCAACATCTACATTTAATTCTAATTCTTACATCCCTCCCACTGTATTTGAAAAGGCCTTTTCCATTCTCTGTATGAAGAGGGAGATCAAGCTTCCAATTCTTGCACACAAATGTAAACAAAGTTCTCATTTATTTGAAAGCCAGATTACATTGTCTATCCAACCTTACTGTTAAAATCCATTACAGAATGTCTTGCCATACTTACGGAAGACATTTTTTTAATTTAAAAACTGCTAGCTTTAATGTGGCCAAAACGTTGCCTACTCAGACAAAACATGCTGTTTTCTCTTTTTACAGGAGTAGAGAAGGACTATTTCTGGATGTTGCTGGTTCTGCCTGTGGCATGGGGGTTGGAACTTGGGGTCCCTTCCAACCCAAGCCATTCTATGATTCTATGATCATAGAGTCATAGAATCACAGAATCACCAAGGTTGGAAAAGACCTACCAGATCATCCAGTCCAATCATGAACCTATCACTAATATTTCTCACTGAACTGTGTCCCTCAACACAATGTCTAAACATTCCATGAACATCTCCAGGGTTGGTGACTCCACCACCTCCCTGAGCAGCCCAGTCTATGACCAGGAATCAGTTATTAGTAACCATGTCTTTCCAGCTGTTCTTCTTTGTGTAGGCAAAGAGTGCTTATAACTTTACTATAAGTGAATTTAATAAAGATTTAATAATACATCATCAGGTTTTTCATAACACATCTACATGTGCAGAGTTAGATGTTCAGAGCTCCAGAGCTCTGCTAAATTCTGTGATGATCCTTTCTTACCAATCTGTGCGATACTGATGGAATCTGAGAAACCTGAAACAATAATTTATTCTTGATCATCCCCCTAATCATTCTAGAGAACCAAAACAGTCCTTCTGAGGTGCTATTATACACTAAGATGCAAGTTCCATTTCTTTTCGTGTATCAATCTTTCAACTTTTTACTTACATTACGAATAAATATTACTGAATGAACTGCAAATGGAAAAAGCAGCTAGTTAGCTCCTAGATATGAATGGGTGCTGTTGGCCTCAGAAAAAAAACTGCTTCTCTAAGCCTTCTAAATGTGCCCCAAGCCTGCACTACTCACCATTTTTGCAGTTCTACCAGCTTTTCTCATGACGTTTTAACGCTTAATTCTGACAGACAGTGGAGCTTACTGGGATCATCCAGCAGTCACTACAGCAGTGCTTTCATGTATTCAGCTCTGGAAACTGCTTGATGGGACTTTACTTTGGCATGTCTCCACTTCAACTTTCTTCTCTCTTTGCTTATTCAGGACACCATGATATTCCCTTTGCTGTCTCCCATCCTGCAAGACTGCAAGGAATTTCCTAATCCAGAAAAATTTGATCCAGGACATTTCCTGAATGCAAATGGTACCTTCAGAAAGAGTAATTACTTCATGCCATTTTCTACAGGTAAAGAGCCCTTTCTATGTCAGGAACTAGACTATCCTCTCCCAGAACCTCTTCAGAGATTTCAGTGGCTCTGTCATCACTGTCTGAACAGTGATGTCTGGACATGTGCTGGTCACTTCTAGGCAGCTCTATCCCAGTTTACCTCCTTTTCTTAACAAGTACCAGAGCTCCTCCAATGCATCCCCCAAGAAAAGATGCATGAAGTGCGACTTGTAGCCATGCCACTTCTCCCTCCTAGCTAGCCATAAAACAGCAATAGAACGGGAAAAACTGAAGCCTTCAGATTGCATTGGCCCACCCAGTACTCTCACACTGTTCTGAACGCTGAGACCTTAGATTAGTTCAATTCACTTTCCCAAAAGGATGCAGTGCTGCATGCCCATTCTGAGAAGTTGGAGCTTTCATGGCAGAGGGATTGAAATAAGTTATCAGCAAAAGTACCCTATCATCATCTCCTTTTTTGCTCATTCTTTCCTTGCAGGAAAACGCATCTGTGCAGGAGAAGGTCTGGCCCGGATGGAGATATTCTTATTTTTAACATCCATCCTGCAGAACTTTACTCTGAAGCCTGTTGTGGATCGCAAGGATGTTGACATTTCTCCCATAGTCACCTCTCTGGCAAATATGCCCCGACCTTATGAGGTCTCATTTATTCCACGTTAGACAAGTGAAGACAGCTGGCACCTGCCACATTAGAACTCTTCTTGAATCACCGTCATTGCCCATCCTGATGAGACTGAGACAGTCAGATAATATCCTAAATTCTTTACAGACAGAAGGTTAATGCTTTTCTGTGTGATCTTAGAAGGACATGCTCCAGCAGAAAACAGTTCTCCACAATGCTTAGACTCCCACATTCTGTGCATAATATGTACATATCTTGACTATTTCTTTTCACTCATTTATAAGAAATTCATTATGGCTTTAAGACACAATCTGGAAAACCTGCAGTCCCACTAACTGTATGGGAAATGGCTGGACTGTAGTTACTGGACCTATCAGAATTAACAGTGCAATTAAGCACTGCTCATTGAGGGAAAAGGGAATGAAATAATACTGGAATCTCCACGATGCCTTTTAGAAGGTGAATGGCAGCTTGAATCTTCCCATTAGTTTTATGAAATATGTAAAAACTGCTGAAGAAATTTTACAAGCTCCAGGTGAAGAGTTTCTATGATCTAACAAAGATATGTACAGATGTTGGACTGGGATTTCCCAGATTGATCACATTCTCTGCAGTGTGTAGCTTACTGTAATTGCAGTGACAGAGCTGAATCTGTGCTATGTGGAATAATACAGCACTTGAAGCATCATCACAGTGGCATTAATTAATGTCTGGGTAAGCAGCCAAATGTTCATTTCTTTTGCTGTGTTAATAGTCTTGAAATACTATGAGTTATTTGTTTGGTGTTACAAAAAGTTCTAAGCAAAAAATATCACAGAATGACAGAAATACAAACGAAAGGAAATACATGAAAATATCATCTACCTTGTCAATATTCACATCCTGGACCAACTGTTAGAAGTCTACTTGTCAGAAAGAAAAAAAAAAAAGCGGGGGGAAAGCTCACTGTGCTTCCTTCAGCTTTGCCTGGCTGAGTGGCTCAGGAGGCAACTTGCCTGTTCAGACACTTTCCTCCATGCTGAACAGACAAGAAGGCAGCCTGTACAAAGCAGGAAAAAAAAAAAAGAAAAAAAGAAAAAACGAGACCAGCTGTAGCTCCCAGATACTCCACCATCATATGGAGCAGGAATCTGAGATCAGAGAAGCACCAAAGCTGTGCCCTGCAAGTCTCACCTTGTGTCTCACTGTGCTGCTGTACAAGCAGCAGTGCAATTGTAACCAACAGCTGCTTGCATTTCCTCTGAGTTCACCCAACTGAACACAAAGTGACATTAGCACTTCCTGAGGGATTAAGGATCAGATGTTTTGTCGCCTGCTAAACTGGAAAACATTTTAAGAAAACTGGCAATAAAAGTCTGCTCCTCCATGCAGCCATACTGCTCTTTCTCTGTGTCTGCTCACACTCAGTGTTGCCAAGGCTCTCACTTCTGCTGGGACAGTATATAGAAAATTGCATGCTTATTTACAGAACTGAGGCAGGGCTACATGACTTTCCATGGCAGACTTGACACAAAGCCTTGTCACTTAGCAACACAGAGTGGCTTTCAAACTTGATTAATTCATTCTTTGCTATTAATTCCCAGATACATTTCATAGAACGTAAGAACATCTGTAAGCTTAAAAAGCTTCTAGGGAGCTGGAAAGCACCTATGGAAGTGTCAGTCAGTTGGGCAAGTGATGGACAGAACTGGCAGGTTTCTGGCTCACTAAAGATGTCCCTGAGTTTCTTGTCTATGAAACACTCCAGGAAAAAAAAAAAAAAAAAGCCAGTTGAGCTGTTTTCCCTAGTAGGGCAGCAGCACTTGTCTGAGCCACCATTATAAGTTAACATGACATAAATCAGTAAATGGGGGATATATTCTAGCATGACTGAGACACTCCCAAGTTGGGCGCTTGAGCATAATGAACATGGAGGCAGAAGCAAAAACCAAAACTGTAGGCTCTACTACTAACAAAAGAGCCTTTAAGGAAAGCAAAGGCACTACATAGTCACTGCTGTAGACACTTCCTCAGACAATCCAAGGCAAGGCAAAGGAGAGTCTGAGATCTGAAAGAAACACAACTTAACACCTTACAGAAAAAGGAACAACACACTTGCCTTAAAACCACCATTTCCATCCAAGTGTAAAATGTACAATCAACAAATATACAATTAACAGAGTGGCATGGTTAGGCTGATACTTTACAGGTTGTATAACTAGAAAGATTACCATAGTAGAAACATATAAAAAGTAAATGAAAAGCTCACCCACATCCTAGGCTTGAAAAAAAAAAAAAAAGAAAGAAAAAAAAAAGCCACAACTCCCAAGGGAGCAATCTCCAGAAAAAGATCCTTCTGTAGTGACAGTCAGCCCTTCAATGGAGTCTAGGTGAGGTGCAGCCAGACTCCAACCCTTCTGGTCACACAGCTGAATTGCCTTCACCTGTGCTCCCAGGGCTGACTCTGTGTTCACCTCAGGTGATCCATCAGAGGTTCAGGCCATGATTGAACAGTTCCCATACACCAGTAAATGCTCTGGCATGGATTGATCTGGATTTGTCTCAGTGCAGGGAATACAGCAGCATCCTAAGTAGTAAACATTGAGAATGGGCATTCAAGTAGCTGAAGATTAAGTTGTCAAAACCTAGCCAGGAAGTCTGCATTTGACATATCTAATTTCTTCAAATATAACTTGTTCTTTGCAGGAACCTCTGCTCCCTCCTGCCATATGGCCTTCACTTCTCCATGACAATGCATACTCAGATACCTGAGATTAACAAACACAAAGGCCCTGCATTAGAAGGTGGAGGCTTTCACCTTTTTTAGTGTATGACCTATCAAATAACTTTGCATGAGACAGCTTTCTTAAATTCCCTATCATTGTCATCTCAAAGTTCAGGTTATTTTAACCTTAATAAAGGCACTGCATATTAAGATAGAAATCACTGACTATCAGCAAATGGTTATCACCAGATTTGGTATCCATTGCTTTGCTTCCTGGGCGTGATACCAGTATCTCCACCTCCCATGTTAATTAAGCACATACATTCATCTTTTATTAACTATTAAAAAAAAAAAGGCTGCTTGCACAGCATGGAGCCAAGCTGAAGTAGTTTCCATCAGAAGGCTTTTCAAGCTCTAATCTTTTGGGACTGTAATTTAAACTCACTGATTTGCTGCAAATTCTGAAAGAGATTCTATGCCTCTTCTAGCAGACAAACTTCAAGGACTGAACACAATCACTTACAGAAAATTTGGAACAGATTTAATGGAGGAGGTACAGTCTGAGCTGGACATCTTTGGTTGTAGCATGGGGGACATTCAGAGGCAGAAATGAGTAGAACCGCTGAATCTCCTTTATGACAGAATTTGTGTCATGCAGTTGGTTTCAATCAGCTGAACGGTGCCTTTCTGAGATTTTATATTGTCAGTTGGTGAACTTGTCCATCATCATTTCTCTTTAACATATGCACTGTTTGCAAAGCATGTACACTTGTCAATTTATGGTCCCAATTCCTGACTTGCTGCCTGGATTGGGGAAGGGCCTCTTCTCATTTAATGCTGCCTATAATTTAAAGCTAAGCTCTATTCAAAGATGATCACCAACAGGAACAACAGAGTGGTTTACTGCTAGAGTCACTGTACAAGCCACACCAAGGCTGATACTACATTAACTTCTTTGTACTTTCGAAGATCAAGCCAGGGTGTAACAGCGTGCTACACATTCCAATTGACTGAAGAGCAGAAGTCACGTCACTGGCTTGGTCCTGAGTCAACTGAGTTGTGTTTTGGGTCCTGTGAGTTCAAACACAAATATTTAACCAAATCTTTTGTGCTGGCTGGTCAAATGACATTTCTGCAATCACCTGAAAAATAATGACAAGGTCTTTATCTTATCTTGAGTCCTACCAGCATAGCATGTTACAAGTATGCATGTTTTGTAAATTGTTGAATACTGAAATTTTCATGGAATCTTAATACACCTGGTCATAGAAAAGTCTTTGTCTTGTAAGGCAGACACTGAAATTGTGCAATTTTGAGTGAGACCTTGTGTTGCTGATGGCTGTCAGTCAGCAGGCAGTTGTACTATTGCTGTACGTTGGTCAGCAAGAGGAGAGTAATTACATTGCACCTGTATATATAGTTATCATTGCACTTCTGTTTCCATTTTCCTCTTCTGTCTCAGTGAATAGTTTTGAACTCAGCCCACACGTCCTCTTCCTCATCCCACCTAGGGGAAGGAAGCAAACATTTGTGCAGTGTTTGGCTGCCTGATGGGTTTCGTTTTTTGGTACTCTTGGGCCTCTTAGGTGGTGTAGTGGCCCATTTAATATCCAGTTTCCTCTTCTATGTGCTTGATCTGCCAGAAAGCAAAGGAATGCCTTCCAGAAGTGCTGGCGAACTTGCAGATTTGCCTCCAGTACAGTCTCTTGCTTCTGTGTGTCTCTACACAGGGGCTGCCCAAAAGTAGTTGGAGCAGGGACTGCTGCTGCAGCACACTCCTGATGCATGTCTCTTTCCTCACTAAAGCACATCAAACACACAGTCTTGTCTCAGAATTTGAATCTCAGAAACTGGATCTAGTTTCAAGTTTACTTACTATGTACACGTGAGGAAGAGTAGTCAGAACTGTGATCACTATGCTTTTCTGTTCTATTAAATAATTACTACTAATAAAACCATTCATTCTGTTACTCCCAGATCAGAATGCCATTAGTTTTCATGGATCTTCACATCTTCTCTGGATATTCAGAAAGTTTCTTGAAACATCACACACTGAAAGAGACCACAGGCTGCAAAAGGGCTCTGTGCTTTGTGGATAACTTTTCAAATCTTCTGGCAAATGCTATGGACACTGTGGACTACATAAAAGAAATCAGGAAAAATGCAGTTTTTTTTTCCCTGGAAATCTGCATGCTTGACCTCAGAACAATGTTACTATTCTATTCAAAAAGTGAGGGTGAAATACCTATAAAAATCTTGTGAAGATGCCCTTATTTCATCCACAGCTCCCACCACTCCACACACCTGTTGGAGGAGTTGTCAGAAGTCACCCTACACATAATGACAACAGCAAGAGTTCAAGCATACATTCACCAGGTAGGTTCTAATATTTCTGCATTTTGAGGCCATTTGGCAGCATTTGATCACTATTACTACCACATGAATGATTACCAAAAGGATCACAGGCTGTACGTGTTAAAAAATCAGAGTTAACAGTGAGTTCATCTCTAGTTTGCTCATTCTAATCTTGAGCAGATTAATAAGTAATCTGCTGCCTCAGCAGACACAGGGAGGTGATATTGGCTGATTTAATCCATGTGCTTTTGTTCTACAGCTTATAAACAACTTTGGGTTTGCAGGTCCCAGTTCAGACTCTTCTGACACTTCACATCCCTTCCTCAGCCCACCATGGAGTTCTTGGGATGGCCCACAATCATCTTGCTGGTCTGCATCTCATGTCTTCTCATTGCTGCATGGAGAAGTACATCACAAAGAGGGAAGGAGCCTCCTGGTCCCACACCAATCCCCATAATTGGAAATGTTTTTCAGCTGAACCCATGGGACTTGATGGAAAGTTTTAAGGAGGTAAGACTGTCTCTTTCTTTCCTGTGTTGTCTCCACTTATCTTAATTCACTAGACAAAGCCAATATTGTTTGACCAGCTGTCAGAATCACAGAATGGCCTGGGTTGGAAGGGACATGAAGGATCGTGATTCTCCAACCCCTCTGCCACATGCAGTGCCACCAACCTCCCCGTTTAATACTAGATCAGGTTGCCCAGAACCCCATCCAATCTGGCCTTGAACACCTCCAGGGACAGGGCAGATTTGAACAGAAATGCTTCTGGATACACATTTGCTTTTCATGTATTACACTGACCATAGCAGTAACAACACTGATGATGAGAGCTGCACTGGCCTTACATTGTTACTGCAAAACCAAAAAAGGTACTGATGCTTTCACCATATCCACCACAACCCCTTTGTGCCCATCTCTTCACTGCTCTGGCAAAAGAGCACAGATCTGATTTATGGAGGACCTTGCTCTATTTTCTTGCCTCAGATCCCTGGCAAGTAGGTATGCTCTCTTGGGAGGGGAATTTGTGAGTACAAGGGCCAAACAAGGGAGTTTGAAAGTGAATGGCACCGTCTGTTCCCTCCCGTGGATACTATCATACATCTGTAAAAAAAAAAAAGCCTGTGCTGCAGTGCCTGCAAGAGAATAAGTGGAGTAAGTTTGGCTGTGGAGCCTGTTCCTGAGGGTAATGTGATGGGATGGTGGTAGACGGATGGGAAAAGGATGAGGAATTACTTGGTTTCCAGACACTCTGAGCAGGGCTCTTATTCACCACCTGAGGACCCTCTGGGGGCAATTCCCAGTCACACTGAGAAAGCAGGCCTGTTGGGAAGTTCTGAGCACACAGACAGTCCCAGCAAATGCACATGTTTTAACAGCAGTATAAAAAAACTGTGGCCATGTAGCATTTCCCCAGTTGTGAGACACCAGGCAGTAACACAGCTACACTGCTCACTAGGTCATGCAATAGTAGATTTTCCAGTGTCATTGCCAACAACCTCCTTCTCTTTCTTCTTTTCAGCCTTTGTTTACCTGCCCCATGTTGCAAAGTAATTACAGCAAAACAGCTCCTCAAAGCATAGTACATGTGAAAGGCTCAGAGGTGTGTTCCTGGCACAGTTAATCCTTGTAGATTTACTGTCCTTCAGTCAGCCTGTTTCCCAGTTATCTCACACACCATTAGCACTGACTAAGGTGAGGTTCTGCTGAAACAAAGCACGCTCCAGTCTTCTGCAGTGTGTGACAGTGTGCCTCCCACCAGGATGAAGTTACACTGCTCTAGACATTGGTGCAAAAGGGAAGAGACCTTTTGTGTCTCACTGTGGTGCACAATCTGCAAATGCTTTCTGAGGAAAAAAAATAAAAAATGGAAAAGAAGCTTCATATGAAGCTGCAAATTTCATTTTCCATGATTACCATCCAGATGTGGTGTTCCTTATGTTCTTCCTTCCTACAGTTCAGCAAAAAGTATGGCCCTATCTTCACAGTACATTTAGGCCCCCAAAAGGTTGTGGTGCTCTATGGCTACGACGTTGTGAAAGAAGCCCTAATTGATAACGGAGAAGCCTTCAGTGGGAGAAGCAATCTGCCACTTTTTGAGAAAGTCTTCAAAGGCATAGGTACGTCCCAGGTAACACTGCCATACAGAACTGACCATGTCATAGATACAGGAATCCACCTGTGAGGGCAGTGGAGGAGTGACTGGTGGACTTCAAGCACTACATCAACACGTACAAATTAGGAATAAAGTATTAAAAGCCCAACTCATTCCTTGGACCTAGCAGTAGGCTGAAGCCCTGGACAACTGTTTAAGGTCCTCAGCTGGCTTCAGTGAGTTCCTTTCTATTTTCTGCACCCTTCAAATTCTAGCTAAAATTCTGCTGACAAAAGGTGCCTCTAAGATATTACTGTTATTCTTCCATTTCTGAAAACACTGGCCAAGTCCCTGCAGCTCAGGTGCCATCAAATGGAAATTCCAGAATACAACACTGACCAGCAAATGAAGTCTGTCCCAGTTAAGGGTCATACTCAGTATTAGGCCCTGGGCTCATTCGCCACAACAGCTCCCAGTAGACAGTTTATCCAGACAAATGGTTATTCCATGGTACTTTTCTTTATATTTTTTTTCCCCCCATTGATGTATTCAGTGATGATATGACATGTGAAGGTGCATCACTAAGCATTTGGGAATGTCTTAGCCATCTGCTGTTGGCCAAGTTGACTTTAGTACCAGCAGTCCCTTTTTATCGACAGCCCACTGTCATTTCTCTTATTCTGGAAATAAACAGTGGTGCCCTGGTCAGATTGATCAATTTGTCACCTCCATGACTGCAGGAAAGTTAGGGCTTGGGGCACATAGCAACTGTGGTAGATATTTATTCCAGAAGGGAATGGGGGGCAGAAAACTTACTTCCTCATGGAGTCTTCATTGTTTTTTCTTGTAACAGGCATTGTGACCAGCAATGGGGAGACCTGGAGACAACTGCGAAGATTTGCCCTCACCACCCTGCGTGATTTTGGAATGGGGAAGAAGGGCATTGAGGAACGAATCCAGGAGGAAGCTCGTTTTCTGGTGGAGAGGATCAGGAACACGCATGGTATGACACTGATGTGTATCTGCTGGGAAACCTTGTATATCTGCAATGAGATTGTAAGAAAATTCAGTCTGGATTCACAGATAAAAATCCCTGCTATGAATCTGAGAAAACATGCTCATCAGTATTGCTGTTTTTATGTCACTGATCCTGTATTGTATATGCCTCACTGTACAGCTAGCAAGGAGTCATGAGCAAGGCAGAGAGGGGCTGGTTCCAGAGCTGCACAGAAGAGGCTGATGCTTAACGTTACCACTAATTGTTCTCTCTTTTTTCCTTGAGGATTTTATACCTTTCCATCTTGATGATTCTTATCTTCCATACTTGAGATATACCTTACCGCAGTCTCCAGGTTCAACTTTCTTGTCTTTCATGGATCTCACTTTTTCCTCACACTTCTATAGTTATTTCCTTGGTATACTCTGTAGCCATGCTGTCAAAACTCTACTTTTGATCACAGGTATCTGAAGTTTCTTTGGGTTTTGGTGCTATTCTTCAGGCAGTCTCTAATACACAGTCTGTCCTGCTGCAAAACATGTCAGATGAAGGGGAACTCACTCAGACTAGCGTTGCAGAAAGAACAGGACAAAACAGGGACTTAAAGAATTCAACGAGGAAAATCAGTTATTCAGAAGTAGAGAGTAACCAATTGGATAAACCTCACTATCTTTTTAAAGGACTGTGCAAATCTGGGTCTCACGTGAATGCAAAACTTCCTTGGAGCTATAAGGGGAAGAGATGATGACTAAAGTACTGAAAGCAAGTTACCTTCTTTTGTTGTTGCAGAGAAACCTTTCAACCCTGGTAAGTTCTTAATCCATGCTGTTTCCAACATCATCTGCTCCATTGTATTTGGGGATCGGTTTGACTATGAGGACAAGAAATTTCTGGATTTAATTGAGATGCTGGAAGAAAACAACAAGTACCAGAACAGAATACAAACACAGGTATGTGCAATTTCATTTCATTAATAAATGTATTAATGGTTTAGTTTATTAAAATTACATTCATTCATGTTATTCATTTATCGTTGGTATGCTACTTAATTTTATGGAAACCTTATTGCTTATTTATTTTATGGAAACAGAATTGCTAAAGCAGTTCAAGTGAAGACACTCCTTGAGTATAGTGAAACCATGATGCAAGAGAAAGTTTACTGCTTCTCATAGTAACAGTTGGGGAAAAAATAATTACAAACACCTTAACCAAAATAGGCATTTCCCTCCCTTTATTATTGCAGCTCTACAATTTCTTCCCAACCATCTTAAATTCTTTACCTGGACCTCATCAAAAGCTAATAAAAAACATTGACGAAGTTGATGACTTCATTTCTGAAATCGTAAGAGCACACCAGGAATCTTTCGATCCCAGCTGTCCTCGAGATTTTATTGATGCTTTTATCAACAAAATGCAACAGGTAACGTGAGTGAGAGCTCTTTGGATGACAGGAAAGCCACCATTTGAATCCTTGCATCGTCTCCCAGTTGTAGCAGCACACTGGGCTTTTGCAAACACAGAGGGAAATTTCTTTTCATAGCACCTTCATTGTCTCCTCTCCGTTTTCCTCTGAAGGATCTGTAAGCACAGTGCTAACAAGGGCATACAGCACTAGACAAAGCTGGGAAAGCTGTTAACCAACCTCACCGATGTAATCCCACACGCTTCCCATATTATCCCAAATGTCATGTAAGAACGGTTACCCCTGATGTTCTGGGAAGGGTTGTATTTTTGAAAAGACATCAGGTGAATCTAAAAATACATAAGGCAGAGGCACAAGGCGTCCTTTGCAGAAAAACTTGTTATCGTTTTCACTCAACCAATCCTGCCAAATTTTCCTCCAGGAGAAAGGGAACTCTTATTTCACTGCTGAGTCCTTGACCAGAACCACACTTGACTTGTTCCTTGCGGGAACAGGGACAACCAGCACCACACTGAGATACGGACTTCTGATTCTCCAGAAACACCCAGAGATTGAAGGTAAGAGGAAAGGGAATATTTACTTGAAGATATATTATAGGCCATGGGTTCCAAGCGGACAGCTTGTGTCACTACCACTGGTGGCAACAGTCCCTAATAGCAGAGATGTCCATCAGTCTTAGCTCTACTTCCAGGAGAGAGCCATCAGTACCAAGTGTGTTCATCTGCTCCTGGGAGGGTGAAAAGCAAGCTTTGCTGCAACTGTGAGGAAAGGCTTTGGGAAACATCCGTTCAATTTACTTATTCCCTAACAGAGAAAATTCACAAGGAGATTGACCGTGTGGTTGGCCGAGACCGAAGCCCATGCATGGCAGACAGGAGCCAGCTGCCATACACAGATGCTGTGATCCATGAAATCCAGAGATTCATTGATTTCCTTCCTCTTAACGTTCCACATGCTGTGACCAAAGACACCAAGCTCAGAGACTATATCATACCTAAGGTCAGTTACTAGGAGGAACTATAATCTCTTGAAAGCAATGATGTGATAAATGAACCACGTTTTACTTAAGTTTCAAACACACTGAAATGCAGTACAGAATCAGAATAATTTGGTTTCAGAGAGGAAGTGGTCCTTTTCAGGTGATGGTATGCACTAAGTTGTACAATGTTGTAGCCTTACTTTTACATAGGAGTCTTTTCCTACATTTTGTTTGCAATACAAATAGTTATTACTGCTTGAACTGCAACTATGTGAAAAGGTAGCTAACTGGTTCCTAGATATGAATGGGTGCTGTGAAAAAAAAAAAAAGCTTCCTAAACGTCCCCCAGGACTCCACCGTTGGCACTTTTTGCATTACTCACCAGTTTTTCTTGTGACATTTTAACGCTTAATTCTGACAGACAGTGGAGCTTACTGGGATCATCCAGCAGTCACTACAGCAGTGCTTTCATGTATTCAGCTCTGGAAACTGCTTGATGGGACTTTACTTTGGCATGTCTCCACTTCAACTTTCTTCTCTCTATGCTTATTCAGGACACCATGATATTCCCTTTGCTGTCTCCCATCCTGCAAGACTGCAAGGAATTTCCTAATCCAGAAAAATTCGATCCAGGACATTTCCTGAATGCAAATGGTACCTTCAGAAAGAGTGACTACTTTATGCCATTTTCTACAGGTAAAGAGCCCTTTCTATGTCAGGAACTAGACTATCCTCTCCCAGAACCTCTTCAGAGATTTCAGTGGCTCTGTCATCACTGTCTGAACAGTGATGTCTGGACATGTGCTGGTCACTTCTAGGCAGCTCTATCCCAGTTTACCTCCTTTTCTTAACAAGTACCAGAGCTCCTCCAATGCATCCCCCAAGAAAAGATGCATGAAGTGCGACTTGTAGCCATGCCACTTCTCCCTCCTAGCTAGCCATAAAACAGCAATAGAACGGGAAAAACTGAAGCCTTCAGATTGCATTGGCCCACCCAGTACTCTCACACTGTTCTGAACGCTGAGACCTTAGATTAGTTCAATTCACTTTCCCAAAAGGATGCAGTGCTGCATGCCCATTCTGAGAAGTTGGAGCTTTCATGGCAGAGGGATTGAAATAAGTTATCAGCAAAAGTACCCTACCATCATCTCCTTTTTTGCTCATTCTTTCCTTGCAGGAAAACGCATCTGTGCAGGAGAAGGTCTGGCCCGGATGGAGATATTCTTATTTTTAACATCCATCCTGCAGAACTTTACTCTGAAGCCTGTTGTGGATCACAAGGATGTTGACATTTCTCCCATAGTCACCTCTGCGGCAAAACTTCCCCGATCCTATGAGGTCTCATTTATTCCTCGTTAGACAAGTGAAGACAGCTGGCACCTCTCAAATTAGAATGACTGTCTTGAATGACCATCATCGCCCATCCTGATGGGACTGAGACAGTCAGATAATTTGCTAGCTTCTTCAGGGACAGAAAAGGTACGCTTTTAAAGAAAAGTAATTGCATGCTGCCCTTATAATCAGCACAGCCAGCAATAAACAGAATCATAGTAGGTGGCTGCATAGGGAAGGTGAGAGAGAATGAGAGAGGCTCTCCTTTGCACTTCACCAGCTAAGGTTTCTGTCTAGTTCCTGATGTGTCAGGGTGTGTGAGCTCTAAGAACCCTTCTGCTGCTGGTGCTGCTGCTGTCCCCATCACCTGAGCCTCTCAGCACAGAAGGAAAAAATGCTTGCCCTGTAGGATTTTCATAGAGACTGCTTCAGGCATATATCTCTGTGTGTTTTCAGTCTGCTTGTGATCTGCTTGTAAAGAAAATCATAAAGCAACATGGAACCATTTCATTCTGTCAGGACATGACTACTGTATTCTTGTCCCAGTACATATTATCGCCCATTGTGTGGAACAAGTTAATCTGCTGGCTGAGCAAATGGGTCCTCTCTTCTGTAATTACAGCGAAGGTCTGTGAAAATAAAATTCATACTGCAAATCTAAGAAGTAGTGCACCAAATTGACATTCCTGAAAGATATGTTTCAGTGGAAAACCCTTCTCCACAAAGCTTACACAAACACTGTCCAAAATAGGTACATATCTGACTGTTTTATTTCACGTGTTTATGTGAAATGCACTATGGCTTTAAGACCTGATCTAGAAAACTTCCATTCTCAGAAACAATGTGGAAGAAGACTGGACTGACCTTATTAGTCCTACCAGAACAAAATCTGCAATTACAGCACTGCTCACTGTGACAAAAGAAAGTGAAATAATACTGGGATCCCCATTATGCTATTTACAAGCTGAATGGCAGCTGGCTTCTTCTGATTACTTTTATGAAGTATGTAAAGATCACTAAACTAATTTTTAAAACATCACTTAAAAGGTCCGTATGAACTCACAAAGACAGATCTATGGATTCAGGTCTGGCATTTCCCAAACTGATCATGTTCCCTGCAGCGAATAGCTCACTGTGACTGCAGTGAAAACAGAGCTGAATCTTTGCTATGCAAAACAATATAGCACTTGTAATATCACCACAATGTCACGTTCAAGCTCTACAGAAAAATCAAACCATGCAGGATTTACGGATTGCACAGACATGGTTTCTCAAATTCATGGTTTCTCATCCATGCAATACACAAAAAAAAATGAAGGTATGTGAGTACCTGCTAGGATCATGATCTGGTTGTTTCAGGCTAAACTGTGACTAAGGATAATGCCAGAAGGAAAGACACAAATGTGTCTGGAAGAGAGAGGTGGCATAACAACATTTCAATCAAGAAGGAACCCAAGGTTGAAAAAGACCTCCAAGATCATCCAGTCCAACCATCCATCCATCACCAATATATCCCCACTAAACAGTCATAGAATCATAGAAAGGCTTGGGTAGGAAGGGACCTCAAGAATCATCAAGCTCCAACTCCCCTGCTACATGCAGGGCCACCAACCCCCATATCTAATACTAGACCACGCTGCCCAGGGCCCCCACTGGGCTTTGAACACTTCCAGGGACAGGGTATCCACAACCTCTCTAGGCAGCCTGTTCCAGCACCTCACAGTCTCTTGGTAAAGAGCTTCCCTCTGATGTCCAATCCAGTCTCCCTTCCTTCTACTTAAAACAATTTCCATTTGTCCTGCCATTATCTACCCTGTAACTAGTTAACTCCCCTGGTGTTTGTAGGCTCCCTTTAAGGTACTGAAAGGCTGCAATGAGGTCACCCTGAAGCCTTCTTTTCTCCAGCTCCCTCAGTCTGTCTTTGTAGGGGAGGTTCTTCAGGCCTTTGATCATCTTTGTGGCCATCATCTGGACCCTCTCTAACAGCTCCCTGTCTTTCTTTTTTGGGGACGCCAGACCTGAACACAGTACTCCAGATGGAGTCTCACAAGGGCAGAGTAGAGAAGGACAATCACCTCCCTCTACCTGCTAGCTACCTCTCTTCTGATGGACTCCTAGATACCATTTGCTTTCTGAGCTGCAAGAGCACACTGCAGGCTCATGTTAAGTTTTTCATTCACCAACAATGTCCTTCATGTACAACACCTTAACGTTTCTCAAACACCACCAAGGATGGTGACTCAACCATCTCCCTGGGCACCCCATTCCAGCACCTGACCAAAAGACACTACACAGTCACTGCTGTAGACACTTCAAAGCTCCTCAGGCGATCCAAGTCAAGGCAAAGGAGAGTCTCAGATCTGAAAGAAACACAACTTAACTCCTTGCAGAAAAGGACAGAAACAATTCACTCGCCTTAAAATCACCATTTCTGTCCAAGAAATGCTCTGGCATGAATTGATCTGGATCTGGAAATTCTCTGCTGTCATACAGGATTTGTCTCAGTGCAGGGAATACAGCAGCATCCTAAGTAGTAAACATTGAGAATGGGCATTCAAGTAGCTGAAGATTAAGTTGTCAAAACTTAGCCAGGAAGTCTGCATTTGACATATCTAACTTCTTCAAATGTAACTTGTTCATTGCAGGAACCTCTGTTCTCTGCTGCCATATGGCCTTCACTTCTCCATGACAGTGCATACTCAGATTCCTGAGATTAACAAACATTAAGGCTTCTAGCACAGCTCAGGCCCTGCATTAGAGGGTAGAAGCTTACACCTTATTATGTGATTGAACTATCAAGTAACTTTGCATGAGACAGCTTTCTTAAATTCCTTATCATTGTCATTTCAAAGCCTAGGTTACTATAACCTTAATAAAGGCTCTGCATATTAGGACCAAAATCACCAACTATCAGCAAATGGCTTTCACCAGATTTGGTATCCATTGCTTTGTTTCCTGGATGTGACATCAACATCTCCACCTCCCCTGTTAATTAAGCACATACATTCATATTGATCTTCATCGCTTATCTTCCTGTATGACAGAATTTGTGTCATGCACTTGGTTTCAATCATCTGAATGGGGCCTTTCTGAGATTTTATATTGTCAGCTGATGAACTGGTCCATAATCATTTTTCTTTACAGTCCTTATGAACTACTCATTCAAGTGATTATTCATGTCCCAACCTCACAGTCATAGAGTATTTTTCATCCCATCATTTCTATTTTGTCAGCTCTAATGAGTCAAAGCAAGAAAGAATGGTGATGTTTTTTGCTCTTGTCAATGCTCTTGTTTCTTCAGTTGTAAGCCTTTATACAAGCAGTGTGTGAGACAGCTCTGCATCTCAGGGACGTATGCCTAGGAGCAGGTGGGCAAAGCTGTCACAGTCATTCCACAAGTTGATCTTTTAGGTACATACAGACATAAACAAATTGGTTAGGACATACACAGATTCAGCTAAAGAGCTGAAGTAAGGTTACCTACTACCTTTGGTTACTGCCTATCCTGTTTCACTATTCTAGGTTTTCTTAAAGCTTCTGTTAATACAAATAAGGTCATCACCAAAAGAAAAATAAACCTACCCATAATAAATCATCAAAATAAGAAAAGGCACCATGTAGCTCACAGTATCTTTTTCCGTTTTTCCAAAACATAGTTCAGAAACTCAGCAGTGGTTCAGAACATGCCTGAGAAGGGCTCTTCTGGAGTACTTGTGGATGAGATTCCCAATAGAGAGAGTGAATTGCCATCACCAACTAATCAGCCTCTGGACAAATATAATTGATCTTTAAAAATACACCCTTATTATTAGAACTACAATACCGTTCCAAGTTTTTTAATCACTGGACCAGGCTCTGCTTAATGTGCACCATTGGACCCATCAAATCCTGTCCTGCTTTGACATCTTCTGAAGTTATTCTTCGGGTCTAGTTAGTATGTTTCTTATTAAGGGCAAAGCAAATGATTCAGGAGGCAACTTCCCTATTTCAGACATCTTCCTCCATGAAGACTAAAGAGACAAGGAGACAAACAATGAAAACAGTAAGAAAATAGTTGTGAATCCCAGGGGTTCCACTGCAACATGAAACAGGGATGCTGGATTAAAGGAGGGCTTGATGCTGCATCGTGGAAATCTCCCTTTGTGTATGCTATGGTTTAATAAATAAATAAATAAATAAATAAATAAATAAGAACAGTGCAAAAGTGAGCAATAGCTCCTGCTTCCTCTGGATTAAACATAACTGCTTAGATAAAATCAATAGCTGCTGGCAAACTTGGATGAACTGCTTTATTTTTTATTTTTTGTGACCTCTGTCAAGGTTCCACTTTATTCTACTGTGATATCAGAAAGCAGGGACAAACATTAATCATTAACAAATCTCTCATTAAAAAAACTCATCATACTTTCATAGAATGTTTGTTCTCTACTTATTGCTGTTTTTTCTTGTATGTTTGCCATCAGGTGCAACACTGCACACATAATATATTTAGCTACAGGCCAATACTGGATAACTTCTGTCCAGTTGGATAACATTTAACATGTCCATTGATCACAGAGTTCCAGGTTAAAAAGTATAATCTAATATAGGAGAGCTATTTTTCAGTTACTGAGCACGTAGTTTCCACTAATGATTAAAGATCCTGAATTTTTTTGGACATCTACACAAAGTATTATTCTGACTGTTGAACCCAATTTCTGAAGAACCTGTGAGAGCAGCTGGGCAGAATTGCCTCAAGGGTACTGGGGAAAAAAATCCTCTTCCGGATCTGACAGCTTTCAGCTTCAAAGCAGTTGCAAAGATCACTTTAATGAAATACTTTGTCCCTTGACTCTCATCTGTCAACCCTCTTTCCTCTGTGATCTTCTATGTTCTTCCTTCAAGCACCCACTATTTTCTTATTATCTTTTGCATCAGGAAATGCTACAGAAGAGAGGAAGGTTTACCATCTCCCTGTGCTTCCTCTGGGATGTCTCATGGACTTTCCAGGCAAAATGTTTGAGCAGCAACCTTTTGGACTACACAGTAATATGCTATTCACAGGAATTTCACCATGTCTCTTCTGTGGTGCTGCTTTTCAAAGACCTGCTAAAGCCATGATTTGGATTCTACCACTCACACAGAGAGCCCTCAGACAGAGAGGAGAACAGTTACTTAAAGACAAAACTGATAATACAGTTGCCAGCTCCTGCCGTAATTGGGATGCCACCATCACATAATCACTCAGGTACTCATTTTCTAAAATTTTCTCCAGTCACTTGTGAGGCATCTCCAGTCCCTGCCTCCTGCAGGTGCAATACTCAGGAGCCTGTTGAGCAGTTTACTGTCTTAACTCTTTTACCTGAAAATACTAATTGTAACATATAGCTAGATGGGTTCCCATCTTCAGAGTTCCTGGAGTTTTTCACCATTGTAATTTTAAAACAGCACAGCTTTTTCTTCAAGTAGAAAAGCAATAGTTTTAATACAATACTGGTCCTTAGTTTGTCTTAACTGCTTTATGTTATGGAAGTTTTCTCTGCTGAAACATCACCCTCTTGTGGCCATCTTGCAAATCTGCCAAAAAGGAAGAAAAGCAGAGAAATGCTGTATTATTTTTCTTTGAAATTTCCTATGCTTTGATCATATAGATTCCTAGACTCTCCAATAGCATGTCAGTTTATATGTGGTGAGAGAATCTCACATCAACCATCAAATGCATCCATGAGTACAACAAGATGTGGCTAAGTCAGCAGTTCTAAAAAAAACACATATATGACTGAAGTGTACTTAAATCAATTCTTCAGGCTCACCAGAAAGATAAATCAGATGCTGGGCCCCTAACAATAAAGAGGTGGTATGGGGAAGGCTAGGAAGCTCCATGCAGACAGCACTCTCCAGGGTGAGGTAAATGTAGAGGTAATGAGATTTTAATGGCACGTGACCATATTTATCCGACTACTGTCACTCTGCCCCCTTGACTGCCTTGACCCTGAAGAGAAAGGACGAGTACCTGCTAATAACAGCTGCATGGATGCTCTCTTAGAGGGCATTAATCCCGTTTCAGTTGTGACAATAACAGCATCCTCAGCTTTCAGACATATCTTATCCTTGGAGAGGTGCGGCTTACAGTTTGCAGCTAGTACGTAGTCCAGAGTGGTGTTCTGCAGTGACAATCTGTTGAATCGTGAATTTCCAGTTCTCTGCCAACCAGAGGACAAACCTTATCCTTGTTGCACCTGAGAACATGCTCTTGCTTGGCTAGCAAGTCTATCTCTACGCGCAGTATCTTCTGCCCAAACAGAGCAGAATATATATCCAAATTCTGTGTTAGGAAAACTTTCAACTTGCTTGCCATAACGTCCAAAGCTGGCAGTGGCAATATCACATGCTGCATGGTCCTAGGTGACCCACTCCAGATGACCATGCTTGAGCAGAGGATTGCAGAAATTGGCTTTGAGATCCCTTCCAACATCAACTATTCTGTGATTCTGTGATTGCATGTGTTAGGGAAGAAACTGTGGCACGGAGCAGCTTTATACAATGAAAAACTATTAAGGGTAATGACACCTTTTTTTTTTTTTTTTTTTTTTTTTCTCTTTTTTGCAAGACTAACAGCTCTGAAATATATTCTCCATTACATGCCTTCCCATGGCATCAAGATAAACAGCTGCCTCACCGGGTCTAAGGCAGCCACAGAAGGAAGCATTGAAGGACATAAATAGAAAACAGCATGGAGAGCAGTGCAGTTCTTCACACTGTTCAGGAGGTTACACAGCAAAGCTGCTCTAATGATTCCAGTGACAGAGGATTCTTAGAACACTATAAGTTTCAGTGTCCCAAGTGTAGCTTAGACAGATAAGGAAAGCTGTACTAAGGAAAATGGGATGGTGACTGCAATGCACCTTCAACACAGCAGGGCTGACCTGTATTCAGTTCTGTACCCAAGTTGGTTTGTCTCCACAAGGTCTGATTATGGTACACATCTGATAATGGAGGTGACTTGCACGTAATTGCCAGCACGCTGCCATTACAGTATGGAGACTGTCTGTGTCACGTTCCATTCTGTATCCAGTATTTGACTGGCAGGTTATCTGACAAAAGAAGAATTTATCTGACTTGCTGACTAGTGATAGAACAAGTCACTAGCACTTAGAGCTACACATCTGACTTACCACACAGACAAGATCACAATGCTGTACACAGCACATAGCCAGATTGACACTGTAACACTGGGATGCAAATCTGCCACCATTTCACACTGTCCCTGCATCACGCCATAGCACAGGGCCAGCTGCTATTCTGCAGTGGAGAATAATCCCCGTATGTTAGCACTCGCTATGTACTTTCAGCACCACTTTCCAGGAAAGAGTAGGAACTCAAAGAAACCACTAGGCTGGAAGAGAAATGGTCCTGTTTCAATCCCAGATGTGCCTATGCTGCTAAGATTTCCAATGACTATTCAGCTCTAGATTCTGATGACCACATGTCAAGAACTACTTCCAACCTGATATGAACTACTACATTTTCTGTTCTTAGAGATTAATAGGGGTCAGGTAAGAGGACTGGCAGGGGATCAGGAATTATGTTCCCACCCACATGTGAATGCAATATGTTGTAATGAAAATTCCAATTTATTCAGGGAACAGAAGATCTGAGTAGCACCCTCAAGATCAATTTCTTATCAGCAGCCAAGGATCTGTGATTCTCCTCCATAATAGCAAAGAAAACGGATGATACTGTCAACACTGGTGAGTTTGACTGAAACATGCTCACCTCTTGTACAATCGCAGGTGCATGAAATGCTGGGGAAACAGAACTCTGCCACACCATCTTATTGCTGTTGATATATTACACTTTTGAGCATCAAAGATCACAATGAAACTACTGTCATTCAAGTATCAGTTTCTAGACACGAAGGTTTTAGATGTGTGTCACTACATCCTCTTGTTGGACTGGAGGAAGCTGCTTTCATAACAACACTAATGTTTAATTAATTACACAGGTAGAAAACACATTAGTGAACTAACTATGAACAAAAGCAACATAGACACAGATACGTGGTTATCTTTGGGAGACTTAATCCTGTTAATATATTGATATTCATTCAAAAAAACCTTTCTCAGAGTCTACATCAAAGTCATGCAGAGTAGCACTTTCCATGTTAAAACCCAGGACTTTCTAAGCGATGCTGAAAGCTCTCAAAGGTCTTGCTTTACTGTTTTTAAATAGCACTAAGGAAAACTTGACAATCAACCATTTATACAGTAGTTACACAATAACTGGCAGAATCATGATCTTTACCATATTGGCACCTGACTAATCATACTTCCAAACAGCTAGTATGAAGTTTGAACTCTATCAGTAATTGTTCTGTTCTCTACTGGAACCCAATCAAAAGCCAGCTTCAACAAATTTGAGCCAATAGGTACAAAAAAGCCCGAGCTTTGGGTGTTCAGTAAAAAGGTTTCCGTTAAATTAATAATTTGGAGTACTGTTCATCTGGTTTTCTTTGATGGGCATATCTCTTCAAAAATTGAATAGGATCAAAAACACGGCAACTTCTGTGAGTAGAGAAAGGATGCACTAAGTTAACTAAGCACATGTTAAAGTGATAGTAATTTCACCAGAGGTCAGGACAGGCAAAGGATATAAATGCAGGAATACTTGACACAAGAGTTCAAAGCATGTTTTTTTTCTACAATCTCCAGCAACTGTAAAGTGTTTGCCTTTATTAACAGACCCTATGAAAAATAAAAATACAACTTACAAAGTCTTTCCAACAGGAATTTGTGAGATTCCAGAGAGACAAATGTAGCAAGTTGTTTTATTGTAAATTTATAATAATTAGTCTCTCTATTTTAAAGAGATAAAAATGCATACCAAACTTAAATGTTTTCAATACCATGTTCACAACTCCAAAGGCCAGGGAATTTTCTCAATACAGAGCTCAATTAAAGAAAAAAAGTAGGTTTATGTCCTGCTGCTACTAAGTGAAAGTGTCTTTATAGGTTATGCAGGGCTTTTCCTAAGTAGAATGTTTCATGTTGAACATAGGACTAATGGAGGGATAGCCAGTATCAAGATATGGGTTAGGGACAAGTTTCAACTTTCCACTGCTGAACTGAGGCAACAGAAACATTACAGAAAAGGAAAATACCATTCAGCCTTAGGCCTGAATACAGCCAACTGTATTCAACAGATTTAAAAAAAAAAAAAAAAATTACCAGTCTTATGTTAGCTGTTACCAAATCCTTGTCAACTTATAAAACTGATGTTGTGCAACTCAGAGATCAGTCTGACCCACAGCCCAACTCCAACTTAAAAAGACAGTTGCAGTTTCATCGTTTCTCCAGTTTTTTGTACTTGGCTTCTGCAGAAGGAAAAATAACAGCATTTTAGGACCAGACAGGTAAAAGATTTGAATCCTGTACTCTGCTATACATCTTGAAATTCAATTTAATTTAGATGAATCACTTGGGGCCACTTTCTCCTAAAGCATTTGGGCAAATCTAATTGAACAATGGGATTTTTAAGAACTAGATACCCAGGTCAGACAATTCACATTAACATAAGCCAAGGGGAGTTAGGTGCCTGGCGGAACTTTATAAATCCCTCCATTTGCAGGATTAAATATGTGTCTTCAATATTTGTATCAGTCCACATTGCACAAAGGAAACTAAGACTCATTAACAAGCTACAGTAAGACCTGTATGACTCTACGCCCTTACAATTTCAAATATTAATCTTTTATCAACATTTTCTGCTTCACATACACTTCTACTGTTCATTATTTTGAAAGTGATCAATACTATGCTGCATGGGCAACTCTGTCACTGAGACATGTTAAACAAAGCAGGAATTTACTTTGTTTTCTTAAATCTCCTTACAGGGGACTAAGCTGCTAGGTAGTAAGAGCAGAGACAATAGTTACCAAGTTTTTTGGAATATGCATCCAACTTATAAGCTGCCTGTTCCAGAGCTGCAACCTGCTCCTCAATTAGGTTGATTTGTTCCAGGTACGGCTGAAGAGCAGCATCTTTAAAAGCCAGAAAAATAACAGTTGTCAGTTCTTACTAATTCAATTCCAATAAACAGTTCATACTCCAAACAATTTCTCATTATGTTCTTCAGATAAAATACTTTAAAAGCTCCTTCCTTTTCCCCACTCCAAAATCAGGTGGTGGTACTGATAAGACACATTCCAGCATAAAACAAAATCTTTAAGAGCACTGTTAGACTCAACACAAATAACAATACAATGTATAGAAAAAGTGGTGTTATTTAATCCTTATTTCAAAACCTGGGCATAATACAGTATATAAGTTCTCTTAGTTTAGTCTATGTAGTCTATAGCTGTAATGAAATACAGAAGATTGGCATTTTCTTACACTATACAGCTCTTAATGAGTTGTTTCTTTTCCTTCAGAACGCACTGGACGGTAAACTATCAAAATCTTAGATACTCCAGCTCCCATACAAGAGCACAGTTAATTATTCTCCTTTATTTGGCTTACTTACATTTTTGATTTAAATCCTTCAGATTTCTACTGATGTTTATAGCAATATCTTTCATTTCTAGGTACTTCAAGCTCGTCAACTTGTTCATGTTTTCCAAGAGCTTGTAGTCTTCACTGGTGGCTTAAAAACAAGTTTATTTTAATCAAATGCTGGTGCAGTTTGAACTGGGTACAGACTTTTCTAGAAGACAAGAGATTTCAAAGCAACAGCCAAATACAGTAAGAATAGTTTAGATGGCAGTACAGGTATTAGTATAATGCTGTACATGCATGCAGATTGAGCTTTGGGCAATCCCAGTACTTTCTCAGTCTCACAGACATCCTTCCCTATCGCAGCAAAGTCACTTTGATCCAGAATCTCAAGACAGAATATGTGATATTCAGAAGACAAATTACAAGGTTTCTTGCTCCCTATTCATGTTCGGGGATAACAGAACTTCTACACATGCACAGTAATTTGGAAGGGTAACAGTATTACAGGTATCAGCAGCCTTAAGAAGTAGCTCAACAGGTATTTGCTTCAGTAATCTAAGTATTTCTTGCTTTTAGCAGGAACTTAGATTATCTGCAGAAGTACCTTCCAACCTAAATTACTGTCCTTGCCTGATACAGAACCAAAGCAGTCAGACAATACTATGACCTTTAAAAAAGAGCACCTAGGGCAGTTACAGTTACCTACAGTAACAGAACAGTTACCAAATGTTATGATTTTAACTGATAAACAACTTTAAAAGCTTTAAAAAGTTCCCACGGTGCAATGATCCAAGGCAGTATCAATCTCCAGAAACTAACATTTCAGTTTACTTTCCACAGTCTATTCTAAAGCATGAATGCTGGAAAATGTATGTACGACCTGTGCTCTCACTCAGATGTGAAATAGCTACATATGTCCCACTCTCAGTTCCGCTTTTCTTCCTGTTCTTCTTCACATACAGCCCCTCACAATATGCAGAAGCTTGCGCAGAACAGAAAAATAATTCGTTCTAGTTGCTGATAAACTGAATATTTGACAAAATATCTGTACTAATCTGGGACTTCATTAAGTCACCAATTCACTAATGTCAGCATTGTTAGCAGTCTAGCAACATGTAAGTCTTGAACTGCCAGTTCTGCTAGATACTGTAACATAGAGTTTATACAAACAACACAACAGAGTTTCTTAAGAGAAAATGAAAAGAAACAGAAATTTACTTGCAAGTCAGCATTGCGGTGCCTTACCTGTCAGTTCACCTGTTAAGTAAGTGGCCATTTTGCTGAACATATCTTTACAGAGCTCATTGATGTCCGCTTCTGCTGGTTCCTTAGCTTCCTCTGCCGTTTCAACAGCAGGATCCTCTGATCAGGGTACAGACATTACAGGATCAGAGACAATCAGCAGGTACAGACACACACCGTAAGAATTAAACAGACCCATTGTTTGGGGCTACTTTTTTATACTGACCTACCTCCCATACAAATCGTCTCCTTTACACTAAAGGATAACAAACCGTGACTGTTTTCTTAAAGGAGCGTCAAGGCTACATTAAAGCACTGCCGGAGGCGCCTAAGGGGCAGACAGCCCTGAGTGCTTACACAGCTGAGCACCTCCTAACGGGCCTGCGGCTGGGCCTTCGCGGGACGTGGCTCCCTAGGGCTCTGCGCGCAACGCTGCTGATCTTTATTTCTGGGCACTGCCTTAGAACACGACAGCTGCCCCAGGCCAGCTTCACAGGGAGAGAAGCCAGATTTCCAGCCACAGAAAGCGGGAACCCGCTCCTCCACAGCCGGCCCTCGTGCTGCTTCTCGCAGAACCAGCGCAGCTCACGGCTGCGTCTGCTCTGCTTCCGGCCTGCAGGCAAAGGGCTCTCGCTTTCCAGAGGCCCGGAGGGGGACCGCAGTCTCGCCTCCACTCAGCAGACAGACGGACGGGCCGATGGACGTCCCCGCCAGCCGCCAACCCGACCTGCCAGCCCCTCCCCAGGCCGAGCGCGGGCCGCGGTCTGCCAGAGGCCGCGCGGCCAAGGAGCCAACTGGGCCCCGGCCCCCCGATCCCTTACGCTTGGCGGGCTGCGCGCCGGCCTCGGGCAGCCCCTCCGCTGCGGTCGCCATGGCGACAGACCCCCTCCCGCGGCGCGCACGCTTCCGCCGTCGCGCAAGGTCGCGGTCCCGCCCCCTCGCCATCACGGCGCACGCGCGACCCCGAGAGAGCGGGGTGGCACCGCCCCCTCCGCGCACCGCCGGGTCTCGACCGCTAGGGGGCGCTGTCCGGCTGCGGGGATACGCGGGGTCGGGCTGCGCTGCGTTGTACAACGGGGCGCGGCTGTAGCGATAGGGCTCGGGAAGCGCTCCCACAGGTCTGTGTTTCGCCTGTGTTGAGGAGTCCGCATCTCGGCACGGTACTCCCGGTTGGGTGCAGAGAGACAGGACCGCCTCCCACCCCCCGCCGGCCCCATTGCTATTGTCATTTATGAAGATGGTGAAGAGCACCGGTCCCTGATGGACACCGCTTGTGACCTATCTTCATCCGGACAGTGAGCCGCTGCTCACCCTCGTTTCCTCATCCATCGAACACTCCACCCATCAAATCCCCACTTTTCCAATTCAGAGAGAAGGCTGGACCACGCCAAAGGCTTTAGGCTCTGGCTTTGCACTGCCCCGGCTTAGCAGATGTGGGTCTCTATGAAATTGATAAGCTGCTCTCCTTGCTACAGCTGCTGGCACGGAACAGGCCGTGCTGACTGGGGTAAGCTTTGCTGCAGTTACCACGGCTGAGTTACGTGTCTTTTTCGGTACAGCCTTAAGACCTACTATACAGAGACGGTGCTGGTTAAACAGGAAGGCTGCTAAAAAGATTTGCTACACGTATGTTTTTTCATTTTCAAAAAAAACAAACAGCTTCTTATGTAGTAAAAGTTTTTTTGTTTTTTTTTTTTTTTAAACACATTACAACAGTATCATATTTCTCACTCTTAGGTGCTATGGCTTATACCACTGATCTTTAGATCTTATCAACATTCCAGCCCCTGCCACCCAGCAGTTCAGGCTGCTCAGGACCCAACCAATTTGGCCCTGACTGCTTCCAGGGATGGGGCAACCACAGCTTCCCTGGGCAGCCCATGCAGTGCCCCACAGCCCTCCGAGTTAAACATTTCTTCCTCCTACTCCACTGACATACTTCCCATGGAGTAACTACAAGAAGCATAACCACTAGTGCCTGGCACTGAGAGCACATTCTCCTTACAGACTTCAAACCTGAATGCATCTCCAACACACTACGAACGGTCTCTTGCTCTCCTCAGGTATGATGGGAACTCACAAGGGGCAACATATCAAAGCATAAATGTCTTCAAAGGAAAATGTTTCCTTGTGCCTATTTCCTTTACAAATGGGCGACAGCAGCTCTACAATATAGAATTTGATAAGTACCTAAGGAATTATGAGAAATATACTCTTACCAGAAAAAAATAATAATAATAATGGAATCTTACAGTAATACATTCCTTCCTAACAAAATCAGAATCATATGGAGATCATTCTCCAGAAACAATGGGGCAAGATTCCCATCTTAAGTCCAGTAAAGTCAGTTGAAATCTTTGGCCACATCCAGTAGGCTCTAATAAGCTTTGTAGTTTTAAGACCTGAGAAGCTGTGAAGCAAGGCAACGCAGGAATTTATGTGAACTTTCTCATAAACCGGAGTTTAAGATAGGCAATGAGAAGGAAAATAACAGTCATGCATAAAAGAGCCACTATGTTTTCCCACATTGCCATGTTAGTAGGTGCAATTCCTTGGCTGATCAGGTAATCTTCACCAGAGCACCTGCAAAAAAGCACGAGGCAGAATTTAGTATTACTATGTTATACAAGATACCACAAGTCTTCAAGCAGTTACTTTTATTTTCCTGTTGCACTAAGATTCCTCTATCCATAACTGCAAAAGACATGACAGAAACAGATTAACTTAATAACTTATCATGGGGGAAAAAGAAAGGTTAAGGGACAAATGGTTCTCATTCTTAACATGATCCCATAACATGCTAATTATTGCTTACAGATAACTAGCAGTTTGAGTAAGTTAAGAAAGACTCAGAACCACAGTAAACTCTGATATGTACAAAAACATTTAGTTTCACACCAGCAACTACTGGAGGCCCATAGTAAGGGCTTGAGGTCCAAAAGCTGTAGAAAGTCTTCTAGTCCTCTTCTTTCCAATAACATCAATTTACCAGTTCTCTACCACATGTCATGAAATACTGGAACTGCTACAACTCAATGCACCAGTAGACAAGAACATTTCCAAAAAGGAAATTGGCTCTCTGCTGTATCTGCTGCTAAGCCTGTAAATATTAAGTTCTGAAGGATAGGCATGTTTCTGATCACTAATCTATTGTTTCATACTTTTACTCTGGTTGTATACACATTGTATTTCCACTGATAACTAACTCTGGGATTTGCTTAATAAAACTGATAACCCAGAGCCAAGTTATCAAAAACAAAATTTAGCTAATCTGCCTGTTTTTAGGAAAAGTTTCATCCCTATTTCAATTTGGGGTAAATGACTGCATAATCCTAAAACACATTTTTTTTTTTTTTTTTTTACAAATTCTTGAAGAAACTGGCCTGTGAATAGTTATCCTGTGAGTAATATAAAGTTTTTAAATAACCTGGCTAGTCCTTAAGCGAGCCATCACAATTCAGGCCTAAGAACCTTCATGAGGCAGACTTACCTTGCTCCTGAAGTAACTGGTGGACAAGTGCTTGCATTTCCCACAGACACTGTAACATTTGATCTGTCACCACAGAAGTAGAGATCTCTAAACTCATTCACTTGCAGAGCCTAGGGGAAGAAGGTGTCAGATTTTTCAGCTTTAGCACACCAAATCACTATCTGAAACAACTTAAAGGAAACTGATGAACAGAAGACATGTGTCATCAGTCTTGGAATCATATGTACCTTTTAGGCTTGAACGGAGTGACTCAGGAAAAAAAAATATACATATAGTTCCCAGCCCTTATTTTGAGTTCTTTACTACTACCTTTCTGAGGATCTGCTCCAAGTTCAACATGCAGGATGGTTTGGTGTCTGAATCTGTGGCTTTAGAGTTATAATTCAGTGATGCAGCCATGGATTTCTATCTTGCCAGCTACATGTCCCCATTTATCCACTTTTATCTGAGTCCATCTGCACTTTCAGAAGCTATGTCTGCATGCAGACAAGCCAGCACCAGCACACTGAAGCAGGAGGGACAGTCAGTCAAGGCAAGAAGCAAACGGTTCCTTTGCACTGGTGCCCTGGGCTAACTGCAATCTTAAGGAGCACTTCCACGTTCAACAACTGATAAAACACCTCAGTGTGTTTTATCAGCGATGCCCAAACTTCTCTAAGACACAGCACTGCAATTACTTTACCTACAGGAGACCAGTGCTATGTTCTACTCACAGTAAGGCCATATCGAGGGATGCTGAAGTACTTGAGCCAATTAAGCCAGCCCATTACAGAAGGAAGGTTTACAAGGAGGCCAGAAAAGATCTGAAAGAAAACAAGAGACTAGTAAGTCACAACTCAGTTTACTACAAACAATGCCATTCCTGCACAGATATTATAGCAGATATATAGGCACACAGCAATAGATGAATCTCTTTATCTCTTCATAGTATTATGCCTATGATTACAAGCATAGCGAAGTCTTTAACTACAGCAACAACAAAATTGCAGGCACAAGGCTGATGAGCTACTGGACTGTGGATTCTCAGCATGCTTAGGGCTGGCTTGGTACAGGAGACAGTCCTCTCAGTATGGATCCTAAAGCCATCTATGCTCTGAAGGCTGTTTCCTCCACCAGAGCAGACCACACCTTTACAAGTGGTACTTACAAGCATCAGGACAAAACAGATAGTGATGAGCAGATTGGCCACAGCAACCACTTCCATCCCAGCACTGATAGCCAGAGACATGGCTGTAGCAGTGTAGGACACCATTACCAGAGCCAGCATGAAGAAGAAGAATCTGCCTGCTACAGCTTGAAATCCTGTCAAGCAGAAAGAAAAATGTCCAATAAAAAGCCATATCACAAGTCCCAAAGAGGTACCGCTGGACTCACATAGAAGACACAGAAAGAAGAAAGGTTTAGTTTAGAGGTGGCAGCAGCTGTGAATGCGCTAAAGGTCCCAAAGAGCATTACTGAAAGACATGGACAAGCAGGTCCTGTCTTAAGATTGCTGGTACCTCTGCCCACAACTCCTCAGAAGTTATGATGCCAAACATTTATATCAGTTGAAGGTTTAATCTGTTTCAATTTATAAATAGAGGAATTAAACTATGGCTAAGTCAGATATCAAATGTATTGACAGATGGCAGGTTCAACGAAAGCATCAATTCATTACCAATCATCCAGTAAGTGATGCATGAGAATATGATGGCTGGAGCAGTTCTCATGGGCAGTAGATCTCCTAACATCAAGGCCAGGAAGTAGGCAGACACACGATAATATCCACTGGTGTACTGATGGCTGTGAGGACAGGAAGGAGGGGAGTTGCACAGGTTTAGAGCTTATCTGAGAAGCAAGCTCAATAAGTGTCTGGTTTATCCTGATTTAGTTTCTTTTCTTTCTACCACTGACTCCTCTATGAAGTTGATTATTTTCTCTGTACTATCACTTTCCACTCCCACACAAAGCAAAGGCTGATCCAACTCACAAGCCATGTAGTGATAGTGGGAGCACTGTAAGTGAAATGTGTGGAAAGTTATGTGACAGCTAAATAACATTAGAAATAAGCTCCGAACAGTTTAAGAACAAACCTGAACACAAGAGTAGGGGAAAGTATTAGATTTATTAACTAGAGAAACAGTTCATCCAAAGCTAACTTATACAACTGTTTCCAATAAAGAATGGCTGCCAAGAATGGGAAAACACCTTAAGGACATCAACTCATCTCCAGTTCAGGGAGCAATTAAATGCCACTATGATTGCTTTGCTGCTTATTGGAGCTCATGAAAAGATTCTGTATGTGGTAAGGTGTCAAAATCCCCACTGACAGTCAATAAGCAGAACAGAATGGCAAAAAAATGTCAGTATGGGTGAGATTCATTTCTGAGCAGCCATTAGGAAAAATGCCAAGTGTGAGCAAGCTAGGGGCAGATGTACAGACATCAAAACTAGCAAGCACCTCAGAGAAACACAACACTCATTTTCCAGGCACAACTCTCCAGTTTCCTCTTTACTGCACAGGATATGTCTCTTCCTCTCTTATGCCATGAGCTGGAGGCTATTCCAAACTACATTTCTGACATACATGTATATGTACTCATTTATTTATACATGCTTATTTGCATACACACACATACATAATGTATTTAATATAGATGTGTGCATATACATCTATATATCTGATGCTATTGATTTTTTAAGAGCTCTTAAAAGCCAGCTAGCTTTTCTTCCGATCATCCTTTGTGAAGATTTTCCAAGAACTCTCCCATCATCTTTGTAGAGCCTTATCACTCTGTGATCATTGCAAAACACTGTTTTTTGCTGTTTCAGCAAAAGGAGAGTAAGGGTGCACAGCCTGCAGGATTCACATACAGACTTTAAAAACAGCTGTTACCAGAAGTGGACAAGACACTTTTCAGTAAACTGTGACACAGCAAGTAAATAAAAGCATTTTACTTTTCCCCTCCTTCCATCACCTCTTAGCATTTCAGTTACTTGTTTTGCAGGCTCATTTAGCATTTCTATTAAATTCTGATGTTTCAAATTCTGTCAGGCAGAAATCATTTTGATTAGCTTTTAAGATATCTCTCCTTCCCCTCACTGCAGGGCAGGAGAGGGTTTAAGAGCATCACTACTTACACAAATAGTTTTTTATCTCTGATGAACAGCTCAATGGCAGAGACGCTGGAAAAACACTGGTTTGTGGTGACAAAAAACAAAGATCCAACCCTAGAGAAAAAAAAAACAACAGCAGTCCAGAAGTGAAGAAACAGCCACTACCAAATCAGCAGGTCTCTGCATCTACCCACAGAATGGAGATATTTAACTGTGCAACTGTAGATCTTATCTGCAAAGGTTTATTCCTTTGTCATTTCCTGCACATCTCCTTCGTGCATATGTACAAGCTCAATGGAACTGTGTTCCCCCCAGGACCCTTGGCAATTCCATTCTACAATGCATTCAAGCTGATGCCTCTGTGGTCCACGTAGAGCCCAAAGCCTTCTCTGTGGCCAAAACCTGTCTCCTAGAGACAAGGAAATAAGCAAGGTGTGGGTTTCCAAACTTACCGATTCTGAATGCCACTTTCATCCAATTTTACTCCAAAGAAAATGGCCCCCACAACCAAGGCTAGAATTATAGTCACTGCAATCTAGAAGTGAAAAGAAATATGGGGGGGGAGAAAAAAAAAAAAAAGTCCTTTAGATGGATAAATAGGTACAAATCACCAGATAGTCATTATGGTATACACAGGGTTTAAGACTCACATCCATCTCAAATTCACCTCTATGACACAATCACTATTAGAAGCTTTACATCAAGTCTTCCCAGTTTATCCTTTTCCCTTTTTTCCTTCCTCTGATCTTCTTTGGCTAAGTAAAGGCTAGCAGAAGCACACTATGAACTACCCAGTTTGAAATGTCAACTGAGCCACAAAAGGAAGGTCACTATGGAAGCTGCCCATGTGAGCCAGATAATGGAACATTTCCCACTCCCTAATACTCAGTGCAGTAGTCCTTCTGCTGAACTAGAATGGAAATTCTCTTTCAAAGACAATAACCTGAGTGGTAGTGGCACATGACCTTCTTGTTCTCCAGGCTGACTTTGAAAACAGAAGACTGTTCTACAAACTGCAGACTGTGGGACTGAGAGCAGAGAAAGCTGGAAGCTTCTAGTAATTGTTACCAACCTGTGCAATTGAGGCTTGTGGGTTCCTAATGAGGTTTTTCAGGGAACGCTTGGACACCCAGTAGAGCTGTGTGAAGAATCCATTTGCATAGGTAATCTCATGCCCCTTCTTGGATACTTTCTTCTTCCTTCCCTGTTTAAGCTCCACTTTCCCCAGTGCTTCCTTTGTGCTCTCATACAGGCTGGAGTTGAGATACTTCTGGTGTAGTGTATCTACCACACTGACAGACACATTCTCTTCTATTCCTCCATTTTCACTGCTCACTCCTAAGAAAGACAAAATATTATACCCCACGCTTACCTTCAGATATGGCCCATCAATAGAGGTCCACTCCAAAGGATGGATGAAAATATAATTAGGAATGGCTACTGAATTTTCATCGTCCAAGCCTTAGCTCTGAGCTGAAGAACTTTTCACTGCAGTTTTAATCCAACCTAGCTCATTATCTGCCTGTTCTTTGTTGCACAGTTATGGCCACAGTCTTAGAAAAAGCCACTAAAAACCTTCACTAAATGTTAGGGAAATCAGTGATTTACTTTGATCCATTTCCCTATTCTTGAAAGGAACCATTACAAACAGTTTATGCTCCTGTAAATTCCTTTAGTCACAGAAAACTGAAAGCTCTCCCAGAAAAATATTTTTCAGCATTTCAGTCACTGTATTGCTAGAAGAATTTATTCTCATATCTAGTTCTAGTATTTCTTGCTGCCACAAAAATTCATTACTCCCATGCCTATCTGCCCTCTTCTCTGCAGAAGTTCCTTAGGTGACTGAAACATGTCTTCACTCAGCTATTTCTTGGGAATAAGCAATTCTAGTTTTTCCTGTTTTTTTCTACATGTTTTACAGACTTCCAATATTTATCATTGTTATCCTATATTATTGAGAGAAGAAAAAAATCTCTTTTAAAGTTATTCTGAGATATTTAAAGAAGCCCAAAGCAAAGTAAATCTGCTAGCAAAAAAATAAAGACTGTAAAGTGTTCTCAGATGGGAGCAAACACAGAGAGTAAAACTTTACCACCACCACATGTAGCTTCCCTTCTACAAAAGCCAATGATGATTTTCTCCTTGACAGTTTACCTTTTCCTGTGTCTGCAGATTTGTGATCTTCCTTGCTTGCTGCCACAGCAGTTGAATCACCATTTATGATATCAAGGAAGAAGTCAGCTGGGTTGTTGAATGGTTCACATTCATATCCTTGAAGAAAAAAAAAAAAGGGAAAATAAATTTAAAAAACCCCCGCAACATATTTGTACTGTATAGCTCCTATGATTGCATCTAGACTAGACTGGAAATTCACTCCGTATTCCTTTTATTATTATTATTTTTTTTTTTCCTCTTCTATCCTAATACTGTTCAGATCATTTATGTACAACCTCTAGCATCATAGTGACAAAGCAACACAAGAGCTTGATCCAGCACTGGGATGAGAACCCACCCACAGTTCAAACTCAGTAGCTGGTTACCTCTGCTCACAGCACAGAAGACTTACCAATAGAACTAAAGTACTCCAGGGCCTGTTTTGCAGGACCATGGTACAGCACTTTACCCAAGGCTAGTAATGTCAGACTGTCAAACAGCTTGAATATGGAATAGCGGGGCTGATGGATGGAAAATATGATGGTTCGGCCTCTTCTAGAGAGCCTGAAATAGGAACAAAAATTCTCTCAAATACATCACACTTTGCATTTCAGAGTGGCCATATTAGCTGAAGCAAAAAGTAAGTACCCAAATCCAAGTAAGGCCCGATAAAGCTCTAGTTCCCTCTTCTCCCTGTGTCAGATAGTGCCTGCAAGACCTTCAAGCATCATTTCAAGAGACTGTTGCTGCCATCCAGGTAGACAGCGTGTGATGTTGTCTGTGGCTAGCAAAGGTTAAGCCCACTGCTATTTTTAAACTGCCCTTAGTTTTTTTCTGTAGCAAGCTTCAACTTGACTAACAGAAGACATCCTACTGCATTCAATAGCATTGCCAAGTTTTACACAGCAGGCTAGGGAAGTCTGGCCAGTTACAACCTCTCTTAACTTTTCTGCTGACGACTTACTCTCTACAGAAGTCAAAACTAGTTTTCTCTCAGGTCTGTCAGACACACTTCCAAGTGCTTTAGTGCTGATGCTCAAAAAGTATCCCTGCTCATTAAGACTCTCTATCCACAAGCAGCAAAGTAAAACATTCCCTCAGGAAAATCAAACATGCCAGAAATCCAGAAGAAGTGTTAGGAATTTGTTCTCATTACATGAGATTACGATTTCAAGGTTTGACCTCATAACCCACCCCTCTCTGGCAAAAGGAAGTTGTCCAAGCTACAGCTGCTTTTTAGGCTTCAATCCAATGCTTGCTGTCAAAAGATTCGCATCATCTTCAAAAAGCTTTGGACAAGACCCAGATAAAGAATCTACTACCACTTGCAAGTCTAGTAGTATAACTGCTTAAAAAAAATTGTAACTACTCAGTCATAGCAGCATTAGTTTTTTATATAATAAACACAGAAATTCCAGCAGAGCCCTGAAGAACTGACTCTTACTTTTTCAAGAGGATGAGGACAGCATTGGCTGTGCTGGCATCAAGGCCCGTTGTTGGCTCATCCAGAAAAAGCACCGGTGGCTCTGTGATGAGCTCCATCCCGATGTTGGTTCTTTTCCGTTCCCCTCCAGACACTCCACGGATCAGTTCAGTTCCCACCTACAAGCAGAAGTCGGGCATTTGCAAAGAGTGAACACTATGGTGTTCAGGACACCTGTGAAAAGCAGCCCTTCAACAGTTCCATCACAGGGCCAAAAGAGATGATGGGGCTGGCTTCAAAGAGCACTGTGAGGGACTGGGGAGTAACAAGCAGACAGCCTCAGTTTCAGAGGTGCTTAGCAACTCTGACATTAGAAACAAGAATGACAGTGACAAGAAACATAACAAGGCCAGAGCAAAGGTAACTTTGGTATCTGGGGATGACTTCCGTGGGTAGCTCACGTGCTGCCCAAGTGAGGCAAGTAAACTAAGAGTAGAAATGCAGCTAGGAGGAATAAGGTCTGCACAGAACTTCTCTGCCGCATCCCAGCTTTCCATCCCCCACAGCTGTCAGTACTGTAGAAACAATTCCCTCTTGCCTCACAAAGCCAGGAAGTTATCAAGTAGATTTCCAAAGTGCTCTGTTTAGGCAACTGTTTTCCCTCTGCTTATAAAACACATTGGACATGGTCCCAAATTTTCTTCTTTTAACAACAAATACACATACCTCTGGACTCATTTCATGTGTCCAGTAAGGTCTTGCCTGGTTCCTGCTTAGCTGAGTGCAGCTGTACTACATACTCCATGCTGCACAGAGTCGAGCATCTTAGTTTCCAGAAGTAGTATGATTTCTGAGATGAGTATTCTCACTGCTCACCTTAGCATCAGCCACTTTGCTTAATCCCAGCTCGCCAATTATCTGTGTGACTCGTTCTTCCTTCTCTTGAAAGCTGATGGAGCTGGGGAGCCGCAGGGCAGCAGAGAAGTGCAGGTTCTCCCTCACTGTCATTGTGCCCATGACAACATCATCCTGAAAGCAATATAAATAGATAAGTGAAAGCCTTGTTCTCACCTACCTGACTGGGCACCAGAGTCCCCGTAGTGGTAGTTACTGGATAAACTGTGGACCACCAGGAAAACTGGACTAAGTCATAACCCCTGTTTCAAAATGTACAGGACACAAAATTCAGGGTCACTCTGTAGCAGTCAGATGGAAAACACAGCTCTACAGGCTCCCAGTTTGTGCCCAGCACCACCTCAGCATGTTTTTGGGCTCAAGAATTGCAATATTATGCATGTTGCAGTGTGACTTTCCTTGTAAGGCATAGAGAAGCAGAGCAGGGAGCTGTTTTCACAGCTAGTGCTCAGAATTCAGGTTGGAGACATTCAAGGAATCACCCAAGTCTGCTCAGTTTGCACTTACAAGCTGTAGCTTGCTGTGGTCACAAGCAACTGCTAAGCCCAGCTTCCAACAAGTTCCTCCCAGCTTCCTCCCGGGTCCTCAGAAAATCAAAACTATTGCACCGATACCCCACATTTTTTCTATGTTTCAAATATCCATTCCTCCTGAGCACAAGACCTTATTCCTCAGTCCAACAAAGCTTTGGCAGTCATGTGCATTTTGACTATGAAACAGATCTATCCAGATGACAAACACTTGCCTACACCAACCTGCAACAACTATCAACAGAACTGATGCTAGTTCCATTGACAGCTCTATGCCACTCCATTACCTCTGCTTTGGTATTTGAGTCAATTCTTCATTCCACCACATAGTGGTAGAAGGAATGCAGTACTGGACAGCAGCTGAGAAACATGCCTGTTAATTCTGTAGAATTACATACTCATTTGCAAGACAGGAGTGGAGAGATTATCAACAGTTTTGTAACACATGATTTAGCAGGTCTAAATCAGGCCTACATGCTCATCTGCATAAAATGGGCGTATGCATTTATGCCTTCAGGTGTGTTTTGACACTCTGGATCATCTTTATCAAGATGACCATTATCATCATTACTTAGGGAATAGCACACAGGGATGGGAGGGGAGAACAACCATTTAATATCTCGCCTAGTTGCCCATCATTTCAAGGTTTGGTTTATTTGCTTTTGACAACAGGGAGACAGATGTCTCAAACTGGAGCCATCTGCAAGTAACTTCCTGGCCACTGATGAAACATTGAAGATTTGGGGATCTTTCTCCTATGGGATGAAGACTCAGCATCAGTCTTATCATGCATCTGCTCAAAAGCCCCTCAGCTGGCAGCTTTCAGAAAGACTGCCTATTTCCTATCTGCCTGCAGTCAGAAGTCTGAATGGTTTTCACATTTGGCAGTTCATACAGCTGCCAAGAATCCCATCCTCAGCGCCTCCAGGGATTTGAGGGTCTATTATTGGTCCAGGCCCCCACCCACTTCCACAGATTCAGCTGGCTTTTCCTGTCTGCATGGAACAAAGCTCTGCCTCAGCCAGCCAGAATCAGAGGAAGAACAGCAAGAATCTACTTACTTCCTAGAATTATTATCTATGAGCTTGAAGTTACTTCTGCCAACTAGAGGTGCTTTAGAATTTTATAAGAGATGTAAGGTGTTGAGAGCTTCCTAGCACGCAACCTCTTTTTTTAAACTTAATTTTTATTTTTAAAATCTTTGCTGGAACTTCAGAGCAGAGTCCCAGAAAAGAAGCACAGTGGCTTGGGCACCCATGTGGCTTTAGGAAGACCAACACCTTCATGCTTTACTTGGAGTAAGCAGTTTGAGAGTAAGTCCTCAGCCTTTCAAATCACAGGAAAACACTAACATCTGTTACCAAATTAAGTCTGTAGGGATCATTAAATATTATCTAAACTAATAGCTCATGCTTTGCTCATCTTATGTGACAGAGCCCTGCCTTTCTTCTTGAAAAGCTGCCACTGCCCCACCACAGCCCTACCTGCTCACCAGAGAAGACACCATCTCTCACTCATGAAGCAATGATGAGCTCCCACCAGTGAAATCGCTCCTCTCTTCTCACTGAGGACATTTTTCAAAGCCTTTCCACCAAAGCCTACACTATGCTATCCCTCCCAAGGGCTCCCAGCCTCTACTGAAGGCAGATACTCACCTGCACAACATATCCTGAGATGCACTTGAAGTTTGGAGGTTGTGGGATGCCATCTATGAGCACTTCTCCAGACAGGCCTGCTGGGTCCTTTCTGGCAGCCAGCACATCTAGCAGACTTCAGACAAACACCAGGCATTAGGTTTTGCCATGACAACTGCTTTATCTCAATTGAGTCCGTACCACAAGTCAGCACTGCAGTTACAGCTGCTGCATTCCAAACACAGGGCTCTCAAAGGGGCATCCTCTGCTCTGGGGCCTTCTGCAGGATTCTCATGTGCCTGGTATGCCACAGCAATTCTGAAGTACTCAGACCCTCACGGCTGGAACCCCCCGGCAGACATTAGCTTAGGCTCCATATTAACAGCTAACCACAGACACGCACACAAAAGCACCCCGCCAAGCAGCTGCAGTCTGCTCTCCAGCCAGCGGAGAACAGAAGAAACTACTTTGATCTCAAGGAAATTAATCCAAATGGGTATAAACAAGACTGGAGTAAAGATTAATTTTATGAAGTAGTTTTGTTTTAACATATGTCTGGATTCTCCTTACTGCAAATTAGAGGCCAGACTGTCTGCTAGCTCAGTGACCACTGCCCTGATGGAGCCTAGTTCTTGGAAACACCCTGGTAGACTCCTAGAGGGGAAGATCAAGGATCATTACAAAGACACACCTGTGTGAACCCTGGCCATATTCACCTGTCCCTGACCTTCTCAAAGGAAGAATGACACAGCACTCTTTTACTATGGTTACACAAGAAAGAAAACAGCATCAGTACTGCCTGGAAATAGCCTGCGAAGTATTCTCTGTGCTTTCATCCAAAGATGCCAAGGACATGCACTCCAGGCCACATCTAGACTGGGTGATGGATAATCTACAGCAGGTCTCCTACAGACTGACATTACACCCTACTCCTCGCAGCCATCAGAACGGTCTGCATCTCTGAGGAAGTCTTGCTGCAGCAGCTTCACAGGTGACAACTTTCCTCCCACCCCTGAGAGAGTTTGCTCCCACCCCCACACCATGACAGGTCTGGAGCAGAGCCTACACCTGAACTTAAGTCAGTACTGTTTCCCCGGTATCTTAACTCAGGCCACCATCAAAGGTGACTACAGTAACACAGACCACAGATTTGAAGGGTGTGACACAAATGCAGGAAAGAACTCCAGCAAAGCTGACATCAGAGGGACAGGACACGAGGTCAAACTGCGTCACCAGATTTCCCACAGGCACACAGAAGTCTGAGGACCCCTGATATCCTCTGACAACCCTAACAGTCCCACATCCCCTTTGAACAGGTGACTGGACATTTGAAGAACAAAAGGAAGTACTCACGAAGATTTGCCGCTCCCTGTTGGCCCCAGGATAGCATTCAAGCCTGGCTTCATAATGCCACTGGAAGAAGGAAAGAGTTATTTCCAAATGGAAGAATGTTCACATATGGCTCATAGTAGAAATAAGGTGTGAACAAAACACCGTTGAAATGAAAACTTCAAGATTATTAAAAATCTTCACAAATCTGGAATCAGAAAGCATTTTTCCTTTCTCATCCCAAACTGCCAGTAAGAACAGAATGAGAGCTGTGCATAAAAAGTAATCTACAAAATAAAGGAGTTGTCTTCTTGCTGAGTTGGGTCTGGAAAAGAAGAAACAATGGCTCTCTGTCACTCGCACACCTCTCACCACAGCTCAGACCACAGTTAAGGAAATCCTCAGACCTTCAGGTAGAAGTGTTCACACAAGTTTGGTCCTGATTTTCTTACATCAGTGACCAACACTGCTCCAGTTATATCCCAGCTTTTACGCCTAAAGCATGTTAGCAAGTGCTCACATGAACTGCAGACTGGCAGGAGGGCAGCCTTTTTTCTACCAGTACAGCTGGATCTAGAAGGTGACAATGACATCACCAATTCACAGCAGCAGATTAATTTCCACCCCTTGGCACTCCGGTTAAGCAAGAACTTACTAAACATTATGAAGGATCTTCTTCTCCACAGTCTTCCGTCTACATAGGAATCCACTGGATTGCTTAACGGAGTACTGGATGTTATGGAAACTCACAACGGAGCCTCGAGGGGATCGGAGGGAATCTCTTGTTGGAAGAGATCGTTGGAAACGGTCTTCTCCTTCCTCCTCTCCAACAGAAATGACACTATGATCACATGTGTCCGCCATCATGTCCTTGTTACACAAGTCAAACTCAACTGCATGAGGATTTCTGAGGTGGCTGTTATTTTGAGTAGTTCCCATCTACTGAAACAAAGAATGCAAAAAACACACATGGAAGAAGACAAGTGAGACAAGATATGAGACAATACAAGATCTGCAGAAGGTGTCCTGGAAAAGTTCATGTACACCATTCCAATCTTCACATGTGTCAAGTTTCTGAAGGGATGGACATCAGTGCTGGAAGACATCCGGCAGTCCCCAGAGGTATAGGCACATTTAGAGCAATACACACAACTTTTAGGAACAAGGCATCGATGCTCTTGAAGAAAAGACATTAGCTCAAAGAACATTTAATAAGAAAAAAAACACCTTTTATGATCACTGTCTTGCTTAACACAGTGAGGACTGCAAATGCGCACTGCTACTCTTAACCTAGAGAGACTGAAGCTCCCTCGCTTCCATCACACAGAACTTATCTAAGAATCATACTTACTCGCCTTCATATACCATGCAGTGAAAAGCAAAGTACAAATGTATACTGCAGAAAATCAAATACGGTATTTGTTTGCAACCATAGGAAAATATACAAACCATCCTGACTCAAGCAGACAAGCTGCTTCTGTAGCTATGGATAGAGCACGTGGAAGGGAGGACATGCAAACAGCAAAGGGAAGGAGCTGCTCTCCCTACCTCTGCATCAGCCCCTGTATGAGTAGCATATTAAAATCAATACAACCATTAATGGGCACTTAGCAATGACTCTATTAGTAGTGTCCTAGCAACAGAGCTCTTTTGTCAGGGGGATGCTTCTCCTTCTGTTGCTGTAACTGGCTGAGACCAAGCACATAATCACACAGAACTGCAGGGGTTGGAAGGGACCTACAGAGATGGACTCCAGCCCCTCTGCTAAAGCAGCTCACACAGGTTGGCATCCAGACAGGTCTTGAATATCTCCACATTAGGAGACTCCACAACCTCTCTGGGCAACCTGGTTCCTCTGCTCAATCACCCTTACTGTTAAGAAGTTCTTCTGCATGTTAGTGCAGAACTTTCCTTGTTCAAGTTTTAGACCACTACTCCTTGTCCTATCTCTACACAACACCAAGAGTAGCCTGGCCTCATCCATTTGGCTCCCATTTCCCTTCAGATATTTATAAACATTAATCAGACACCCCCCCCCTCAGTCTTCTTTTTCCCAGGCTGAACAGACCCAGGATACTCAGCCTTTCCCCTCATATAGGAAATGCTTGAGGCCCTTCATTATCTTCGTGGCCCCCACTGGACACCTTCTAGGAGATCCCTGTCTTTTTGAAATGAGTAGCCCAGAACTCAACACAGTATTCTATATGTGGCCCCGCCAGAGCAGAGTGAAAGGGGAGGATCACCTTCCTCCACCTGCTGGCCACGCTCACCCCCAGATACCATTGGCCTTCTTTGCTACAGGGGCACATTGCTAGCTTATAGCCAACCTGTTGACCACCAGGACCTCTAGGTCCTTCTCTGCAAAGATAAGTCCCATCGCTTGTTTACAAAGGTTTAAAGCTGTTGCACGAGAAGAACCTGGAAACCCTGCAGCCCTTAAGTTCTGTAGTTCACACCCTGCCTTTCAACCAGGTGTCTTCACAGTCAAAAACCTTGCTGTCCCCTTTCCAGGCAGCCACAGCAAGGAAGAGGAAACACTACATACCCTTTCTAGAAACTGAGCACAACAGTTTACACTACCACAGAGCAGTCTAATCATTTACTTCTCTTTTAGCTACCAGCACAAAGGTGTTTCTTGGAAAATTTACAACGCTAGTGATTTTGTGGAAAGCCAAGGCTGTCACCAAGCTAATGAAGAACAGGGAGAACAAACTAACACTGCACAAGAACTCCCATTGCTGATTAGCTGGGCTTTGGGAGAAGGCAGATGAATCCCACAAGCGACACTTTCCCATCCATCTGTACCCACAGATGATCCTTTTTCTATTGTCTGCGCTTCTTCCCTCCAAGGAAGGAGAGCACGATAACCAGTAGGACCAAGCACTGCAAAAGTGGAGCATTTCTCAGAAAGTGAGATGGTCATCCTTGTAAGAAACCAGAGTTCCAAAATCCAGATTAAAAAAGCAAACAAACAAAACAAAACAATAAAATGGAAAGACAGACAAGCAAACAGAAGGACCCCAAGCTGCCTTCCCCTATCATTTTAAGCCATTTGGACATGGTCCTGAGTATCATGTGGCCCTGCCTGAACAAGGGAGGCTGGACTAGACCGCCTCCTGCCATCCTCAATTCTGTGTAAGCTCAAGAAGTTGCAGAGGTTTTCATTCCTGTTTAAGTAAATGAAAAGCAGCAGGGAGGCAGAAGGGGGAGGAATAGATGGAAGGGTTGTTTAACTTGGATGCAATCCCATACTTAGAGGCTAGCCATTCCTGGGAAAGCCATGCTTGTGGGAAGTATGAAGGAACTGTTGGTTACATCAGCACAAGGCAGCTTATATATGAGAAAGGTTGCACAACACATTGGGAAAAAGGGATAGGACAAACCATGACATCAAGGGCAAAGACCCAGTTAGACCTTTGAACATCTGACTGTCTTGTAAACCTCACATCTGCTCCAGCGAGCCAGGCTTTCTGTTTACAACGCCATAAACCCTCTTACATGTGTTTTTGCAAAGTTACTGATAAGCACTGACAAGCTAACCACTGAGCGGCTACAGGCAAGGACAAAAGCAAGCTGAAAGAAGGGTGGAAAAAGCCCAGCAGAGACTACAGGTGGGCTCCGGCAGCCACACCTCGCCCGCGGCCGCCCCATCCCCAGCACCACCCCGCGATTCGGCACCGGTACCGCCCCGCTCAGCACGGAGCCCCAGCGAGAGACAGCCCGCGCCGTTACCTCCGAACCCCGCGGCGCTCCGTGCGGCGGACGCGAGGAGGCTGTAGCTGCGGTGCCGCCTCGGCTGCGTTTTATAAGCGGGTGCGGACGGCGGAGTTACATAAAGCGGCGGCGGCGGGGACTACCCGGCGCTGTCACATAAACCCGCCGATACGTGGGAGCTCTGAGCTGAACTCAGCTCGGCCCGTTCTGCCGCGGCTGCGCGACCCCCGGGGCGGTGCCGCCGGGCCGGGCCGCCCCCCGCTACGGGGGCCGGGAGCTGGGGCCGGAGAGCGGCGGAGCCCCCGAGCGCGGGGATGTTGCGGGCTGCGCCGGGTAGTACTGCACCTTCCCCGGGGGAGCGGGAGGCGGAGGGGTGGGGGTGGGGTACACGCTTCGCTTTCCGCCGCAGCCCCCAAACGGCCGTCGGGGCTGGGGCATCTCCCCGCCGCTCGGTGGGTGGCAGCCCCCGCTCTTTCCCCTGCCTTCCCTGCCGCCTTCTGTATGGTGGCATCCCGTCAGCTAGGGCGAGTGTGCCGAGAGTGCCAGCCGGCCGGCCTCACCTCTCCGGGGCTGTGTGCTCCTCGGCGGTCCCGCAGCCCGCCCTGGGTCGTCGCTGTCCGTCGGCCGCCTCTCGTGTTCGCGCTCCGTGCGAAAGCGAGGCGGTCGGATTTCCGCTGGTTTGCTGTCTCTGTTTCTCCACAGCCTCCTGTTCCTAAGCACTATTGTCTCATTACGAACCTCCCCAGCCTCTGTGTTAGAGTGAGTGCAGGAAAGGCCCCGCTTTTGTGGTTGATAAAGATAACTTATATCAGCGCTGTCGAGTCACTTACTGTATTAATTACCTCCGACCTGACTGCACTCTGCAGCGCTGCATTTTCCTAACAACTGCTCTTGCTAGATGAGTCCAAAGCTCAGATAAGCAGAAGCATGTCTATGGCTATGCAATAAATACCAGCAATAAAAATTTCAAAGGTTCACCTGTCCCCATCTGATACCTGCCTGCCCCCAGACACGCCAATGCAGTGGGCAGAACAGATACCTGTGCATTGGGCAGCCGCTGGCAGCAGTCAAGAGCCAGGAAGGTTTGTGAGGATACTGAAACAGGTGTGACAAAGGGTACTGAAAGAGGCGTGACAAGGGCCATGGGTACGCTCACAATGCAGGCATGCTGAATAAGGATGTTATTTTCAGTCACTCCGTGGGGCAGAAGCAGACTTGAGTTTGTTTTCTTTGCATTTTAAGTTCCTCCTTCGAGGAAAATTTGCTTATGTCGAAAACTTTTGCCCTATTACTTCACCAGGCATGCACATTTCTCTGTGTCCAAGTGTATTTCAATCCTAAACACCATGGAGCCTACACTGAGCTGCAGTGGCAGCCCCTCATCATGTGCCTGGGACAGAGAAAAAACAGCATGCTTGGAAGCAAAAATGAGTTGCTCTGATCAGGAACTTGCTTCTCCACTTGGTGCCTGCACACACCCTGACAGAATAGAAATGGAGGGATGGAAGGGGACCAGGGGATGGAAAGGAACCAGATCTGACAACTTAAACATCCAGATGGAGGCCCTGGCTTTCCCCCATCCCGTTCCTGAAGCAACAATCTTTTGGACTTCCTCTGGGCTTCTGGCTTTTGATCTTCAGAATTCATCTCCTTGCCAGCTAGTAAGTGTGGGAAGAAGGGCAAGTGCTCTTCCTTGCTCTAGGCACATGATGTGCCACCACTGCCCTCTTACTTCTGACCACATAAGGAAAATTGCAAATGAAGCTAGCAGCAGCGAAGAAATAGGAAGGAAGTGTTTTCCAACTGTACCATTTTACTGACATAGTTGACTTAAATCATACTGTTGCCGAGGCAGATTTCTGCCCATACAGGAGCAAAAACCAATGGCCAGGGCTGTGGCATGAGACCCTCACAGCACACCTAAGGAGAGCCCCATGTCAAACGCTGCATTTTTCTGTCATACCAGTACCAGGGCCTCAACATCCTCTGAATAAAGAATTTCTTCCTAACATCTAATCTAAATCTCCCCTCTTCTAGTTAAAAGCCATTCCCCTTGTCCTATCACTATTAAACCATGTAAAAAGTTGATCTGCCTCTTGCTTGTAAGCTCCCCTCAGGTACTGGAATGCCACAATGAGGTCTCCCCAGAGCCTTCTCCAAGCTAAACAAGTCCCTCAACCTTTCTTCATATGAGAGGTGCTCCAGCCCTCTGATCATCTTTGTGGCCCTCCTCTGGACTCATTCCAATGGCTCCAAATAATTCTCAGTTAAGGCTAATTTGAACACTGCTCCTTTCTTACAGAATCTGGTCATGCTAGACATCTTGCATATCCCAGAGCACACAGAGTGGAGAAGTTATTAAGTACCATGAGTTCCTCTATCTTCTGTAGGTTCTGGCCTCTTCTCTCCTTTTTGCAACCTGAGTCACAGGATTGCAAAAACATCAGTTTGCAGGGAGTGCTGGGGGTTCCCTGGATTCCAGCTTTCCACTTGGGCCAGGCCTTGCCACCACACAGTCAACACAGACATGGCTTTGTCTAGCTGAATCACCAGTCAGAATTTTTTCAGCTCTGTTTCTCCATTACTTTCCTTAGGATGCTGTTTTCCTTGCCCTGAGGATCCAGGTTGTTTTAATCCTGCCTAATGTCAAATTTCATAAAGCTTATAAAACATTTCAGGGACTTGAGCCAGCGAGAGTGGATGAGAAACACGTGCAGGAGGAACTGCATGCTCATTATTATTTTGTTCTCTACTGAATGAAGCAAGAAGCAGATCCTGAAGCTCACCGTGCAAAAGCAGCTTTGAGAACAATAGAGACAGCAACATTAGTCATTGTGCATGTGAGTGAGGAGCACTTCCTAGCTCTTCTTTTCCAAAAGGAGATGCCAATAAACCATTTTAAAAAACACTCTGTACAGATGTATACAGATGTACTGAATTGGCTGCATCTTCAAATCCATCATCTCAGGCACAGAAAGACTTTTCAGCTTGTCTTTTCCACCCTGAGAGCAAATCGTGTCAAAGCTGGTGCTGACTGGCCTCCTCTAATTAGTTAAAGTGCTGCTTACCTTGGAGAAGTTGGCTTTTGAAAGGCGTGAAGATCGCATAGAAGAAATCTGACTTTGTCAAGTTTTGTTAATCATTTAGTCCATTATCTGAATACATAGTAGCAGTAAATCCTTAGCTGGTTAAAGATAAGAGAAGATTCAAGCAAATCTAGGAGGAAAGGAAATTAATACTTAACTAGTGTGCTGCATTCATATATGATGACTGACAGAAAGACTGGCTAAACAATAGGATCACTAGAACTGTGTGTGTTATCTGCGTAAAGTAGATAAACAGAGATAAAATATCTGAAGTCTGCAAGTATCTAGGGGATCTAAATAACCATTCCACTCCTTTAGAAGTTAAAAAGTTAACATCATAGGCGTGCTCAAATATTTACAGCTCCAACTTGCTGCTGTTAGTGAGGCTACAGGGAACGAAGGGTAAGCATAAGATATACAGTGCAAATGTAGGAAGGCCCTTTTTTCCCTTCCACTCTAGAAAAATGATGAGAGGGATATAAGACAGGTAGAGAGAGCAGAAATGGTAAGACCTCATGAGAAGGAAATAGCAACCTAGACCAGGGATACCTCTTAGATAAGCTGTATAGCAGCTATTAGGTTGGTAAGCTTAGGGACCCTGCTGAGAATGGAAGCCCCATGACCTCTCTAAAGATGCAAATATGCCAGTTACGACTGCCCCATGCTCTTACACTTTTAGGACAAGGCCAGGGACTGCAGCCTGCAACCAGAAGGCAAAGTGGCACTAAACAGAGGTGCACACTTCTCTAAATTAAGCATAAGTCCTGGGATAGGACTCCCTCAAGCTCAGTTCTCGTTTCCACCTGCAGGTCAGGCGTGGGCTCTCAATAGTTCTGCTTCCCATTTGAGTGCTTCAGAGTCCACAGGAGATTAACAGGATTACAGTGTGTTTTATCTGTCCAACCTCAGATTTCCAGAGGTCAGCTTTGTCCCTAGGCATTAATGTTGACACACGCAATGTTACATAGGCATTTCAAGTCCTTCCTCAGGAGCAAAGTTCAGGCTGCCCCACTACCCATTCCAAACAAACTGCTCAATATTTAAAAATACACAGGATCTGAGACACTAGCATTTGCTGTTTCCACACTGAACAGATTCAGTAGGTGCTGTACACCCATAGGCACAGTGTCCCCAGAGGACCTTACAAAACAGCAGGATATGATAACAACGTGATAGTAAACAGCCTGCTGGAGCAGGAGAGAGAAGAAACTAGCTCTGGTAGATTCCTAAATTCTGTCTTCTTTTGAATTTTCCTAGATGTCCAAGCATGCTGTATGACAGAGAACTACTGTATCACGTCCTTCCGACACAGGACATTGCACCATATTAGATGGCAGAAAAGGCAGAGAGCAAAGACTCAGAGACTACAGCTGGTCTGACTGTCATGTCCTACTGTGTCCCATATTAATGTCAATACTTATTTCATTCAGAAGAGACACTGCCTGGTATTTGTCTTTGCCACAGCATCTCATGGTGTTTTTGATAGTGCCATTCTCATCTCCAGACCTGATTTTCTCACCTACTTTGGAAATTGCTATGTAAGGGTGTTGACTAATGAATGCAAAAGGGACAGAGGGAGCCCAGAGCTACCACCGACAGCTGTGTGCCCTAGGGCAGGAGATGGCAATTTGAGAGAGGCAGGGAAAGTAAATAATTGTAATAGGAAAAAGATTGGTCTGAATAGAGAGTAAATTAAAGTTTGGGTGTGGAACATGAAGAGGAGTCATAGGTGTAAATTTTAGTGACTCACATCATCAGTAAGGAGCCCTGACCACACCACCTGAGCACGTCTTGATGCCCAAATGCTAATCTGTCTGTTTGGACAAACATAACAAGGCTGGCAAATCAGAGCTCGAAAGGCCTTTAACAAGGCATGTGCAGCAGATAGAGGAGATGGTTAAGGCAGCTTTTTCAGTGTTGTACCGTGTACTTCCCCTCCACCTTTAATGCTTGTGGGAAGCCTAGAGGTAGGTTGGAAGCCATAAGCACTGTTTACCTCTTCTAAAGGCAAACCCATCATCACACACTTCGGTGTGATGTAGTGAGCAGTTAAGACCCTGATGCTCTGTGATTTCAGCTGGTTGCTGCCTTTGACTCCACATTGCTATGATGGAGAACACAGCCTGGTGGAATGGCCTCTTCTGGGTACAGGACAACTTCTTTTGTGGCTTTTTGATAAAACCTTTGTATTCCTGCAAGGATTCAGAAAAAATGCCAAACCCCATTTATGTAACAACTGTCTATTCCATAAGTATCTAAGGAAAAGCTCTGCCCTTTTGTCTCCAAAAACCTTTGTGCACGATTCCAGATATCCTTTTGTTTGAGGAACTCTAGACAGGTCTGAACAGCTGAATTGGCTTGACGCATTAGAGAAATACGTGGTCACACGCATGTGTAGTTTCTCTGTCTCTGAAAGAAAACATTTGCTGCTATTTCTTGTGCCTGTTCACAAGAGGGGAGCCCGAAAATAAGGACAGCCAGCAGAATCGATCATTTGGGATAGTTTCTCAGCCCTTTCCTCAGGGCTGAATTGAACAGCTCATCTGGGCACAGCCTGGTTAGCCTCAGGCTCCTCAGCCTTGCTGGTTGCTCTGCCAAGCTGTTTCTCAGGCCGCTGGGCTTCTTGGGCACGCAGAAGTGAGCATGCCAGCTGAGTAGGACTGCTGTCCTCAGGGGACGGCAGTGGTCAGGATGCAGCGCCAGGCAGAGCTGCTGGGGGGTGTCCTGCACTGTAGGGCCCTGTCATGATGCCAGGCACTCAGGCTCTCCTGGTGATTTGCTGCAGCATGTTCTCATGAAGCTGGGCTCTGAAGCATGAACTGAGGTCAGAGGCTTGTCACCAGACACCACATTGTGTTATCAGTGTGACATTGGCATTGCTTCTTGCAAAGCAGGGTGCGGCCTGAGCTCACCACACCCATGGGCTGGCACCCTGCAGCTGCCTGCTGCCGCACTCTGTGTGCGTATGCCTGGCTGGGGGCTGCACTTGGCATTTCCCCTGAACCCAGGCCACCAGCCCGGTCAGTTCCTCAGGCACCGTGTCCTGCAAAAGTCCACTGAGAAACAAACCCCTTTGTGTCCAAACTTGGGGACGTTGGACCTTTGAATCCACTGAAATTCCTCCTCTGCAGAATGTTCTCCCAGTACAGGGCTTCTTGCTTTTGCATGTGGCAGAGTTTATCTGGGTTTGTTATCAGCTGGCTTATCACAAAATGATAGTTTCTCACTTCCTTTTTCCATAGTTTCTAATAAACTGTATGACTGAGTACTATTGATTTATCAACTCCCACTACTGACTGCTTGTAGAAGAGGCAGAAGGTCAAAAAATCAGCACTGAGGCTGACAATAGCTCTTAATGAGAATCTTCTCATTTGTGAAAAACTTATTTTGTGAAAAATCCTTATTACAAATAGGAGCAAAGCCCAAGCTAATCCTGTATAAAACTGGTAGAGAGGATAAACAAGCATAACCAGCCTGAGAAGGGCAGAGTTTGTTACAGATACGTGTGTGAGAATATCTAGCACCATAAAGTGTCAGAAACTTGTGTTCTGCTTCTTTTTGCCATAGAAAATGTATTTTTTCTGAGTTTATCTTCAGTAAAATAAACAGGTGCTTGCTACTGACCTCCTATGAGAACAGCAAAGGACAGTTCCCAGGCATAAGGGACTGGTAGTGGTGCTAGCTGACATCTGCTGGAACATTGAGCATGTGTCATAAAGTGTCCCCAAACGTTTGGCTGTATTTGTCAGGTTTGGGGGATTTAAACGCGGCAGGTCAGACCTGTTCACTGGTGAGACAAATGCATCCCGAGGGATACACTGAGAAAGTATTTCAGGAGATTTTCATGCTCACAACCCATGCTGGATGGGGCTGCCCCTTGTAGATGACCCACGTCCAGTTTCAGACATCCATGCCTTGCCCCTCCTCCAAGGTCATGAATCTCCCCACACCACACAAATGCTCTGGCAGTATGGCTGTGACCCAGCTGTCTCAGTGAATCTTTTAACAACCCCAGCACACAGCAATCTTCTTTAAGGCAGGGGCAAGGGCTTCCTGTTGGACACTTCAGCCAGTGAACAAAGTACAGCTCTGCTCCCACTGTTGAGGAAAAAGCACTTTACTTCCCCCGTGAGACATGAATTATCTAAATAACAGCAGTTGCTGCCAGGAGGCCTTACAACATCCATCTGAAAATAGCACTTGCATAAACTTACCACTCAGTGTATTTACGTTGTTTCTCAACCAACTTGAACACACAATTGAGTATTATACACAAGCAATTGCTGGAGACAAGTAATTGCTTTGCTAACTCTAGGCCACATTGTTTACATGACAGCACGTCACAGCACAGACAAGACAGTTGCATGCAGAGGTACAAGCAAAAGAGAAGACAATGCAGTATAGGCATTACTGGTGACAGAAGTTGTTTCACACTTAGCGATACTGGCACAACTGAAATCACAGTGTGTGGCATAGGGGGTGGTCTTTCTAAGAAAAACACCAGGTGAGAGGGGAAGGAGCTCTAGCTGAAACCCAGGAGACCACTGCAGCCTGTGTTTTCTTATCTGATCCCAGCTAGAGCTGGGCAAAAGCTCTACTCAGAGTGTGGAGACTCTATGCTACCCTTTAGAGGGGAAAGATGGCTTCCCAGAGTTCAGGCATGAACAAACTCAGCTGTGCAATGTGACAACTTTGCTCCTCCAGTAGCCTACTGCCCTAAATAGCAGCCTGTGTTACTTGTGACCTGCCTGTGGCTGACTGTTCCTATTGTGCGGTTCTGAGCCCAGCTGCTGCACCACTCTCCTTTTGCCTCTCCTGCCTTCTCTGATGTAGGGCATCTCTGCACAGAAAGGATGGCTGGACATAGGCTAGCTCCTAGTGCACAGTGACAGCAGGGCTATGTGCTGCTCTGCAGTGCCTGAAGCATCCCTCCTGCAACAGGGAATGCACGGGATGGGAACTGGAACAATGCCAACAAAGAGGGCTTGTGCCACCTTTTCCACTGGACAGAATGAAGTAGTGCTCTCCTTGTGTGAGATCTAAGGCTTTATAAAGCAAGGCCTCACATTCCTGCTCTGGGCAGAACCTTGTTTCAGGATCCTGTTTACCTGACAGCAGTTGTTGTGAGGAGCTGAGCCTCAGCCAGCAACACATTTTCCACCATCTCTCCCCTCCACAGATTTCAAAAGAGAAGTTTGTAATTTTGTTTTTGCAGCTAAGCCTCAGTAACAATGGTCTGCTATTGAGCCAGGATCTCAAACAGGGTCTTTCCAAATGATTTAACAGAAAAGCTTATTTACTTCTTGACATGCAGAATATTAAACATTTTCACCTGCAGTCCATAACATGCTTCAGTTCTCACACTGGTAACGGGCTGCGTGTGCAATTCAAGTCTGCTAGAAGCACATAGTTCCTTTTCTGGATTATAATTCAGCATATGGATTTTTTGTTTATGAAAATTTTAATTTCTCATGTTCCTGACATAAGCCATTTTCTCCTGCATAAGATAATGGTTTCAATGCTGTGAGTAGAGGGAAATAAGCAACATCACTGTTCTGAGTTCAGCTGGAAAAACTGAAGGCAAAGAGCTTACGCTCAGTTCTGAATTCAATAAAACTTTGAGTCAAGAACCATGGCAGTATCTCACAGATACTGTATCTCCTGTCCCCAGCAGGAGCAGCAGCTGATGGAAAACCAAGATGCAAGAACCTGCAGATCCTAGCTGAAGTCTAAGCTCCCTGCGGGCTGTGTGACAGGGTCTCACAGCTCTTGCTGGGATCTTGCAACTGAATGACCGTCTTCTTCAGTTTGTCAGCACTACGGTTTAGCTGTGAGCACTCCAGAGCCTGGCCTATCCAGGGCAGGGCTCATCCAGTGTTAGAAACTCTGAAGTCTGTTCCCTGACATTCAGATGTCAGAATATCAGTAACAGCTGCTTCTTCAATTTCAGATCTCCTCCTAATACACTGGGAGTAAACTCTCATTTTAATTGTCTCAACTGAGGTGTTTATATCCTATTTTTTCCAACATCTGAATCTTCGGTAACCAAAGAGGGTTACCAAAATGTTCTGGATGCAAATTACAACAGAACAAAGTTGGTGGTAACCAAGTAGACACAACTATTTTCTCCTTTCTGTCTCATGCTAATGATTATATTCTGCTTTGAATACCTCATGAATATCTCAAGAGAAAGCAGGCATGTGTTTGTGGGGAACAACCTGCAGTTTCCCATTCTGGATCCAAGTACTTCCAGAGCTCTTAGGCCTTTACATGTTGGGAAAATATAGGTAAAAGCACTTTGAGTTGTCCTGTTCAGAGACAGAAAACTAATGCAATACCTGGTTCCAAATTTCTAACTAGTCCAGAGACACAGGGGCCAGAAGTTCTAGGTCTGTGACACCACACATCACTACGCTGGAAAAGAGCAGCCCCAGTTTTTCACATTACCAGTCTCTGGCAACAGTGGTGCCTGTGTTCAGCTGTTCTGACTATTCTAACAGTGGGAAAAACAACTGACATAGTACTGTAGAAGCCAGACTGGGAACAGTGAGCTGTTTGCTAGAAGCACTCATCAGACTGTGACTGGATGTTCTTGGGTGCCTGAGACCCTGGTGCACTTGACTTGAGCAACACTGGGCAGATCCCATTCTGAGAAGAGATGCAACTTGGGTTATTTCCCTGTACATATTCCACTGCCCAGTCTTCTGCTGCTTCTTTCCCCAGCTGGTGTAGGCTCTGGGAGAGCAGTTCTTCCTGACTGGGTTCTTCCTCCTGTTAATCAGAATAAAGTTACCTGCATTGTTAGAAACACAACAAGAAGTCAAGCAACACTTCAGGGGAGAGACAAGGTGTCCATGATGCTTAAATAATATTTTCCACATTCTTCTAGAAACTAGTACAAGCCCATCAATCTGTTAAAGATCCAATACACTGTTGTGGTGCTTTGATGAACACAGATTCAAGCAATGAACAGATGAAAAGAGCACCATCCCTTTCTGCCCTTCACAAGAATGTTGACAGGAATCCTGAGCCACTGCTCTTGAACAGAAATGATTAGACCATGCAAAATTATGACCCTGACAACTTTTGTCTTGCATCAATGGGGATTTGGAAAAAAAAAAAAAAGGTGCTAACAGGTCCATTCACGCAGCAGGGTTGGTCACCAACCCTGAAGCTAGTTCAGAGGTATGGTGGAGGGCTACCAACCTTCCTACCCTTATCCAGTGGCTTGCCCATCAAATCCTTCGTTTTCTGCTTGTTTCTCTCCAGCACTTCTAGTTTGCTTACCACTGCATCAATCTTGGAGCCAATGCTGTGTATGGACTGTTCCAGATGCAGCACACGTTGCAGGAGTCTGAGGAAGACAGGGCATTTGCAACTTTTTTCTTTTTATGAACACTAGGATTTGCAAGAGTTACTCAAGGACAACAGGCTAGATCTCAAACAGGAATGAATGCTCCGCATCAGAGATGTTGATTCATACTCAGTGAACACAGAATTCCCTCCATAGTCAAGCCACAATGTAATTCCATTATTAATACTGCATCTGTCTCTCTTTTAATATAGCGTATTGAATTGTTCAGTGTTACTCAGTAGAAGAATCAGGATCTCCTGATTCTCTGTGGTACTTATCCTATACTATTCCTAAGGAAGAAACAGCCATATGTTATTCTCAAACCTGGAGGATGACGGACAGTTAGGCTATAAACCAAGGATATTTATTGCCCAGAACCTTCTGTAAAAGTATCAACTTTCCCTAGCCATGTTTTCCAGGCTAACTCCTGATACAGAACATGACAGCATACTGTCTGTGGCCATCTGACAGCTGCAGAGGTTATTCAAGAGGCAGAAAGCAATATTTCTCAGTCTAATTTTTTACAGAAATGAGCAAAACACATTACAAGAAATGACCTGATTCTTTCCTGACCTGCTCATTCATGCATGTGAAAGAGAAAAAAGGGACCAGATCTTATTGCAACTGCTCAACACCAGTGCAAACAGTTACATCAGGGAGAAAAACAGCAGGGATCAGACCCTTGTTTATAGAGAGATTAAACTACTGCCAGGACCAACATACACTTGGAACTCTTCTTTGGAGACCCAGCTGGCATGGTTATTCTTTGCTTCCATGTAGGACAGATTCTCATCCAAGTTGTTGCCACCATAGGATTTCCCTAAATTTTCAATCTCTGTATTCAGAGCAACCTGGAAGACAGATAAAGAAACTCTTGAGAAGTTGGATATTAACTCTGTGTCAGATTCACTGTTAATATAACACACAGATTCACAAGTAGGTCATGTACTCAGCTGCTATTCAGAGTTGGAGCTGTACTCTGCCTCTGATTTTATATCAAAAATCCAAAGACTCCTGAGGCCATTCTGGAGTGATCTCTACAGATGAGCAGAGCTTCATTCCTCACCTGTTTTGGTTTTTTTTGTTTGTTTTGTTTGTTTTACCCTTTTTGCCTCTAGGTCATGCTTCATCTGCTGTTGTTCCTCTTCATCAAGGATGTGGTTGCCATCTTTGTCAAACCTGGAGAAGGCTGCTGTGATCTCATGGTCTGCATGGCCCAGTCTGTGGAAGAACAAAAAGATAGAGCTCAAGGCACCAGGTTACACAAGCCCGAACAGCACAGGAGCACCCCTTTTGAAATGGATGTACTGCTGCCTCCTACCAACAAAGAACTTAAATATTCCACTTTTGAGGGTGACAGCAACACAACTCCATTTAGATCATGAGATTAAACATGTGAGAAACTATGATAACTCTTTTTTGTCCATCTTTTGTTGCCCTAATCTGATTTAATTGCTCTCCAGGCCTTGAACATCACAGAGTTTAAATTACAAGTGTGACTGAGAGAAAGGGATAAACAGACATCCCACAAGCTGACTCACTCACTCCTTCAAGCTGTTCTTGAAGTCCTCAAAGCCCAGTTCTTTTGTTCCATTCTGCAGTGCTTTCTGCACATCAGAAATCTGTTCCTTTTTCAGCTTCAACCTCATAAGCGCCCGGTTGTAGCTCTGTTAACAAAGGTATAGATGAATTCAGAACAGTGAAAAATAAGAAAGGATGTACAATACAATATGGGTGAGCAGATACTGATTAATACAAGATTTTCAGTTTTAAAGAAGCACAGATACAATGCTAAAGACTACGTCTCCTTTATAAACTAGAGTCACCACTTTAAAGCAGCACCAACACACTACCTCCATGAGAAAGCTTGCCATCTGCTTTTCTCCTCCCAAGCCTCACTTTACCCAAGCTCCCAGTCATAAACTGCTTAAGACATTGTCTCAAATATAACTCTTTGCAGAATACTGGTCCTACAACATAGACAGTAGAGAACTTTCAGGACCATTTCTGGAATTTGTCCATGGGAAATCCAGATGTAACCCATCCACCAGATTCACGCTACTATAAAATGCTAAGATCAGCAAATAGAACCTGTCATTTTATTTGATTTTGATCAAAGAGCACTGTATAAAGGACTGTGGGAGCTTTGTGTATACATATTATCTAGGGAAGAAAAGTTGTTGAGAAACTTTTCTGGCATACTTAAGCAACAGGATTCCCTCGACTCTTGCTTTCTCATCCTCCCATTGCCTAAGAATCTGGGAACTTGATCTATCCTTGAAGGGAACTATCACTCCTGTTGCTTTTCTGCAACAGTAAGGTGGATCTGGAGCTTGCAACCATTTTTTTCTCTATAGTAAATTCAACACAGGCCAGGAACTCCAAGAAAACGTTTCAGGATTTGGCTAGAAAGTAACACAGGTTTTGCTATTCATCACCTGCTTCAAGATGTCTGAGAGCTGCAGCTCATCCTTCTGGCTTGAAAGTTCTTCCTTGACTTCTGAGTAGGTATCATTGATGATGGCCAGAAACATGTTCTAGAGAAATAGGAAAAAAGAGTTGAATTAGCTTGAGACACTTTACCCACCCCAGCAGGTGAGGCAGCAATATACCAACATAGCTATGCAAGGCTCAGTTAAACAAGTAGCTGTTCTCACATGGGGCATAGCTTAGGCAAAGGGAAGGACTGGGGAGGAAAGCTGATAGCTGAAGCAGTGGTACATTTGTTCTCAGCTCAGATACCATCTCTGGTAGCCTCCTCTACAATATCTTGAGCTACATTCACATTCTTGATAGTATTTAATTTAATGAACATCCCTCTGCACCCATTACCTAGGAAGTCAGAGAGGGGGTATTGAGGGGTCTCTCGAACACTGCTGTCAAACAGAGGCAAGGAGGCCTTTCTTGCTTACCAGAAGCACAAAGAAAACAAAGAACACGTAGGTGACGAAATAAACAGGCCCAAGGACCCTGTTGGCATTGTCAATGGAATTGTAGTCAAAGTCACCAAGAATGATCCGAAATTGGGTGAAGCTGGAAGAGAGGAAGAACACAAGGTCACACATAGGCATATACGCTTACCTTACCTCCTAAAGACAGTCCTGAGAAGAACTCTAAACTTGTCTGCAGCCAAGATGGTCCAAAGCAGGGTCCAAGACCCTGAGAGAGGGACTATTTCTTATAGTCTCCCTGAAAACAGAACCTGAATGCCAGAGGTCTACGAGCATAGGCTGAAAACCACTGCTATACCGTAACTCCCACATACTGCCCTAGAGTGCACGTGAGCTGAAGGATTGTCTGAGACTAACATTCTTAACCTGCTTCATTGACAGTCTCTTCCGCAGGTGTCATCTACTCACTGTTCATCCCCCATCTAAGATATCCTGACACAACCTGTGAGGATTCTCTGGAAACTGACCACTGAAACAACCCTGGTAAATATACATACAGACAGACACACTGCAATTAGGAAGAAAAAATAGGGGGGGCATAGTAGGTAGGTATGCAGAAAGAAAGAGACACAGATGGTGTGCAAGGAAAAGAATCCTGATATCTTGCAGCCTGTCTGAAGAGTCCAAAGGTCCATTTTGGATTCTTTTGGTCTATTTGAGAGAGTTGGGAATGTTTTTCAGGTCTAAGAGAGAGGAATATAGTATTGTTTCCTCTTCTTTGATTTAATTTGTTCCCATTCAGTAAAGTTGAAATGTTTCCCTCTGGTAATAAATATCTTTATTTTTTTTTGGCTTTGAAAAATGTCTACTTCACCTTCTTTAGACTACTATTTGACTTAGGAAACATCATGCTGAATGTGTTAAAATAAACATATTAGGACTATCAACTTTCAGAAAGACCCGTTATTTTGAAGCAGATATGCCATGATATTAAAATCAGATATAAACTACATATTATGTATTTTAAAGGCAGTTACCAAATATCAGTTACGCTATCGTATTTAATATATAGAATATTTCTAACATTATGTTTTATATCAAACAAATTAATAAACAGGAGTAGTTTCTGGCTTTTTCCTGTTTCAGTGCTTAAAGCTATCATACTGACTAATGCATTACTTCTAGTTTTTACTTTTGAAGTCCTGAAGCAAGAAATAATATTCTTACCGAATCTTCCTTTACATTAAAATACACCAACTGAAGAAAAATGAGAAAGTTTTCAAGCAGCTGTTGTGCAGACACTGAAATGACGTGGCTCTATTTGGAAGCCACATTTCAAAGCACAAGAGTTTCTATCTGAACCTCTTCTTTATTAGAGAAATAACATTGGGCTTACCTCAAAACACCTATTTTGAGGAATTTAGTTTCTACCACCAAAATTACAGAGGAGTTGAACACATGTAGACAAAAAGCTACTTGCTGTTGTATAAAACCAGAAATCTGTTAAGGTCTCAGCAGCAGACAGCACCATTCTGTTACCTCAGTGGCCCCACAGGAGATCAGAAGATGGCAGATTGATGAGGAGAGCAGTAACTACACTGTTCACTATCAGCTGAGCTATGATGCTTTTCTGCAGAATTATTGTAAGTTACGCTGCATGCCAAGTTCTGTTGCCGTACCTAACAATGCCATATCAAGTGAAAGATGGCTATATTACAGACAAACAAAACTGCTCACTAAACTGTCAGGCTGGAATTTCTATTGAATCAAAAAAATATGAAGAGTCTCAAAGCTGCTCACATCCCTGCTGATAAACTCCAGACAGTCCAATCTGTTACCTTTGATTTTCTTACTGTGTTCCTTTGTCCACAAGGACATTATAAATGTGGGACTGTGAGCCACTTTTTAGCCACTGTGGCTTTAGTACATGAGAGATAACAGGTGTCCGACTGACAGACAGATTTGCAGTTGGGAATAGGTTGGAAAGCAGTTAAAATTCTTTAGACAACAGCTCACAACAATGAGAACTTAGCTATGGCCAATACACTTACATGCATTTAACAAAGGTGCTGAAGTTTTCCACTTGTGTCCCAAAAAGAAGGTAACCCAACTGGGCATAAGCAAAGAAGACAATAAAAAACATAATGGCAAAGCCCAGGATGTCTTTGGCACAACGTGCCAATGTCGAGGACAGCTGAGTCATTGTTTTGTTAAAGCTAATATACTTGAATATCTGCAAGAAGAAAAAAAAATAGGGACAAAGTTAGGTCAAACCATCAAGTCACCCTCTCTCCTTCATGTATATGCTTACTAAAGTACCGAGGAGACAGCCAGGCTGGGGGAATAGTGGCCTAGAGTTCACGATATTTGCCCCAGACATGCTACCACTTTCCTAGGAGGTGATAAACATATGAATTTCCTCCCCGCAGCAAATGAAAATATAAAGAGGAACTGCTATAAGGATAAACATCTTGACAATAGTGAGGATCCCTAAGTACAGCATAGCCTTCCATCACACCAAGATGCTTTAGTTGACATTAGGCAGGATGCCTATCAACAGACAAGTCACCTCCAGTTGTTGGGTAGTGATAGTGAAAACGGTAAATGAGGGACAAAATTGTACTGTATTCAGTATTAAGAAAAAAAAAAAAGTCTTTTACACAACTTCCAAGCTCATTTCCCTGTTTATCTCCACATAACTGGACTCAGAATGTAAGGTGAAAAGCTGTCAGGATTAACTACGAAATTGAGTTTATGTCACTTAGAGAAATAATTCGCTTTTTTATAACTGTTATAACCTCATTCACTCAGATGGAAGAATTAATCCCCAAGCTATCTAGAGGAAGAGGTCTGAGTCTGAAGCCCTGGCACTTCCCTTACAATACCTTGATCCATGCAAAGAATAAGTTGACCGCATTCATATTATTGTACTGAGTCTGCCAGAATGCTAGGAACTCAAAGTCCGCATAGGTTTCAGGATGTTTCAGCAGCTCCCCCAACAGTCTGTTCACCTCTATGGTACGAAAGATGTGAAATCCAATAGCAACAATGGAGAGCTGTAAAAATGAAGGATCTGCAGTGACTAGAGAAGTTAAGGTGCCACAGAATTCCTTAGTATCACAATTCATAACTGAAGTCTACTGGTGAGGATGTAAACAAGACTCTAATGCACTGGACTACCTTACACCCTTACTTCACAGCCTCTAAAGCACGATTAAGAATTTTTTTCTAATACCTGACAGAAGAACATTTGTCTATTTTGCTTGTCCATCTTTCTATATGAGCAAAATATGTGCCAGCTCTTATCTAGAAGAGTTTCTCCTTTCTTTCATTATTTCTGTATCTCATACCCCTCAGCCAAAGAAAAAAAAAAAGTGCAAGCATCCTCACCAGAATGACAACCACATCCAAGATGTTCCATATGCTGCTAAAGTACTGAAGCCTGTGGATGCGCAACTCCAAAATCTCCTCCACCACATAGTAGAAGATGAAGACACAGAAAACAATTTCACAGGCAACAATGAAAAAATCCCATGCACTGACATATCGTATAAGCTTGACTGTCCGAATTTGCCAGGAGGGAATGGCACCACCAGTGGCTGGAAACTCCACCACCAACCTTCAAGGGAAAAAGAAAACACTGATAATTACAAAAGGGGAAATGGAGGCATCAAAGTTGAGAATGAGATATCCACCACACCATGTGTGGAGGAGTTGTGTGTGTGTTTATGCATTCTTTTTCCTGATGCTTCTCTACTCATGATAGAAAAGAATGAAAGGCCAGAAGGGTGACTAGTAGTGTCAGGAAGACCAAGTCTAATCCACACAGCATCTACTGATGCCATTCAGTCTTACAACCAGTCACGGACAGGTTTTTTTTTGCATTTTAAGACACTACAGCATCAGGAAAAAAGCAATAGGCAGTAGAATTTCCAGTGGGACTCAGCCTACCTCAGAACACAGAACAGATTGATATTTGCATTATACACCGAGAAATCAATGAAGACAACTCGTGTCCCCCGATCCAACCATAATTTCTCCTTCAGGACTTGCAGGGCTTCAGCACTCTCTTCTCTGGTCAACTTGAGGTCTATGTAGTACCCTCCCCCACTGTAACTGGTTAGTCTTCCCCAGTGAGATGAGCCACCCAGCTCTTCCTCAGAATGGTACCTCCACCTGCAACAGACAAACTATGAGTAAAGGCATCACTTACCACCCACAGGCTGGGATATGACCTTGCAGCCAGGAGAAATGAAACCATTTCTTCAAAATATAGAGCAGTTAATCAGAGTTAGCACTTAACTCCTATTCCAGAGCTGAGCCAACATCAGTCCTTCATTGTCAACAGATTACTGATCTAGTGACTTTCAGTAGTGACAGAACACAACTTATCATATTATGGAGTGAAATTTTCTGCAGGTTCATTGACTATGCTACCATATTTGTTTGGAGTAGGTTACTCCTAGGATCTGCTATACTGCGTTCTACCATGTGGCACACAGGCTTCTGCTTAGAGCACACATGCACAACTTTATGAACAACAGTTTCTCTTTCACAGCTTCTCAAACTGCTAGTAAGGAGTTATTAAACTGCAGCTGCTCCACAGCATTACAGAGGAAAATCCACACTGAACTGCATGAGTCACCAGTAAGGGGAAAAAAAAAAAACAAAACATTATCTAAGTGTGAGGGTGCTCTCTATGTGCTACCTTCCATTTCAATGTAGAAATTACAAGGGCTGGGTCTTAAGAAAGTGATTTGGATACCTCTTAGAACAAAAACAAACAAAAAAAGGCTGAGAAAATCTTGGAAAAAACATTTTCAAGATGAAAGAGGTACACTCTCTTAAAAACAGACAAAATGTCTACCTAATTCTTTACCTTTAACTGCAAGGGAAATTTCAGCATTCAGCAGCTCAGCAGATCTTATTTTAAACGGAAGGGAATAATTTGAGTCAATAAAAAAATAAAAAAAAGAAATCACAGACTTTTTAATCCTGAACAGTAGAAGATGTACTTACGCTGTTCCATTGATGAGTCCAAAGGAGACTTTTTCCTCTTTGTCTTCTGAATATACATCATAGCAGCCTGATATCTCCTCTTTGAAGTCATCATGTACCACACAGGAATTGTTCTTTACCTTCAGCTGTCGCATACGTGGGACACCCAGTAACAGATTCTCATAATAGATGTATGACTGAGTGTTGTGCGCTGCTAGGGACTCATTGTTGTACCACTTTGTCCAGTAAAGATTATCCAGAAGAGGACCTTGTGCATACTGCACGAGAGGGAGAAGAAAGGAATTTTCTCGGCCTGGACTTGAGATGATAAGACCTGATCCATGCTGCTCTACTCCCCGAGGTGGGAAGTAGTAGAACTTACATTGAATACATGCTAAGGAAGGGAGCACACATGCAGGGCTGGGTGGAACTGCAGGATACAAGAGGGATGCTAAGCAGCAGGGTGCTTTGTTAGCTCCTCACAGGGTTGTAACATGCTTTCTGGACCGTGTGCTAATGAAGAGACAAGGGCTCTGCAAGTCTTTTTGTCTCTTCCTCTTTGGTGAATGCAAGTTTTGAGGAACTGTCTTGGCATAACGTGTGAATTACAAAGACAGGGTGGACCAGCTCCCTGGAAATGCTGGGGGGAAGCAACAGTGTCACAGTTCATTGTCCTATTTTAATACATCACAGAAAGACAAAGATAGCTGACAATGAATTTCTGGCTGACTATCAGAGATAAGTGGTTGCAATATCTCAACAACACTCACGGTGGTCCAGTTCTTTGATAAAAACACGCTAGATTCCAAATGCTTTTTCCAACTTTATTTTCTTTCATAAAAGTTAAGTGCAAATTTTAATCCAGCTTCTTCATAAAAATCTACAGGCCAGACAAGCCCAGGCATAAATTACAGGCAGGTTAAACATGCTGTTCCCACAATTACTCATAAAAATGGAAATAAGATTATTGCTAAGAGACAAACATGAAGACATTAGACTGTAGGATTCAAAGCCATTTCTGACATGAGAAAGCCTGGAATAAATCATTTGGATTGTCTGGGTCTGAACTCCCTACTTGCACAACAAGTATAGCAATTTCTTTTTGTTATGTTCTGCATCTTTGGATGATAAGTTCTAGACTCTAATTGATACAAGTAACACTCAGACTGGCCAATGTTCTGGCCACAGTGCTATGAGGAGTATAATATATTTTAAGCCTGTGGATATTTTGCATGCATATGACAAACTATTGCTAACAGCTAGCAAGCAGTAAAATGTTTTGCTGAAAGCATTAAGCAGCACATTTGGGGGGAACTGAATATCCCAGCCTCGCTGATATTTCCTTGGCTCACCATGCCAGGCCACGAGTGTACTCACCACCCAGAAGTCAGCCATGCTGCCAATGGACTGGAAGGAGACACGGCTGTCTGAAGAGGTCTGCAGGAATAGCTCAGACATCACTTTTGTGTAGTAATAGGCATTGGAACTTGTCATACCATATGTCACTAGAAGAGAAAAGAGGAGGGCCCTCCCTTACACCTAAATCTTGGAGCTATATACATACATATATATATATATACACACAGAGGGAGAGAGAGACACACACACACACACTCAAGATGCAAGTGATGAGACCTTGGGAACACTAGTCACATAACTTTCTTCTTGCTTAATCTACAACTTCATTTGCTGCATGCTCTAGAATTTAAACCATCAGACTGACAGATTTTAGGTGTTTAAAGGCCAGAGAAGACCATTAGATGATATAACTGATTCTCCTGGATAACATTATCTTTCCTCCCTCAGAGAAAAACTGAGAGAAATCTTTCTCGGAACGTCGTTCTTGAGATGTACTTTGAATGCATTCAGTTTTGATCTAAATTTATGAAGGTATATAGAAACTACCCATGTTCCTGATGGAATGCTCTATGTAAGTTTTCACATACTAAAAAAACCCTCAAAACATCCCCGAACATGTTGTTTCAACTCTCCAGGACTCCTCCCTGTGGAAGAGCATTCATCATGGTGATCACCAAGAACATGTCCAACTATTGAAAGGGTGCCATAAAAATAACGCAGCTGACGTTTAACATCCAACACTTATAGATGAATCACTGCACAACCACACGTACGTCTGTGTGCACATCCCAGTTCTTTAGGAAGCACTATCTCCCTGGGTCAGTGTGATAATACCTCAGATTGGCACTGTCTGTTTATCTTTCCTGCCATAGGGTCCATGAAATATAACCCTTTCCACTGTTCTATGCCTCAACTGCTAATTTGCGATAACGAATGAAGCTTCCCAGAAAACCAGACAGACATTGTTCTAACCTCACAAAGACCATTAGCATTCAGTACAGTGCTGCATTAAATCCACCCAAGAACAACATGAGCTGCCATCTGCACTATCGCTTCAGCAACCCTACCAGTATAAGAGAGGAATATCTCTCAAGAACCCCATGTCTCTGATCCCAAGAAGTTTCTAGAGCTGCTTTCTTATGCTTGAATGTTTTCTATAAAACAAGAACTCTGCACCAATTCTTCCCAGACTGTGACGTCAACAGCTGGAACTGATAATGCAATTTTGGAAACACTGCTTAAACCTGGCAGGTTTAACTAGTTTAGAGCAGTTTTCAGCTTTTTCACTTGCTGCACACACTTCACTGTGTGCAGCAGCTATTCTGTGGGATAACAACACACTCACATGCTGCAGCGAGTGTTCGTACAATAAATTTAACACATACAGCAGGGTGAGGAAGTCTAAGAATAAAGCCTCACATTCTTCCCCATGTGTTGCACACCAGTGAGATACAATAGTTACTTACGCAGACAGATGTCCACCAAGAACACAATGTAGACTAGGAGCTCTCGCAGAGTAGTCTTCACATAAAGCTCTCTGTTTTCAGCTGTGTTCTCAGTTAGCGTAGTGCCCCACAGACCTTCGGGATGTAAAGAAAGAAGTGGAGAGTTTGATGGCCATTTTCAAAGGCTATGTGAGAAGCTCTATTTCCAGAGAATGACATTTCCTATTTTTCGTTTGGTTTTGTTTTGTTTTGCTAAACCCCTCCAGCTTCCTGCCTGAATTCAGCAAGGACCAATCTTTTCCTGCCTGTTTTTCAGCTTATTTTTTGCAGAAATTCAGTCTGTCTCGTAAGTTCTCTAGGAATGACGTAATTTCATCCCAGTCATGCATGTGCCAACATCTTACCTTCTAGTAAGGACTTCTATACTGAACTGCATCTGACATTAGCTTAACAGTTATTAGCTCTTTTTAGTGTATAATGAACTGCCAAGCTCAAAATATCTGTCCCTTGCTTGCTCACAAACTCACAGCTATTTGGTATGCTATAAGACTCAATCAAATAGCCCAACTCAATATTTTCAGCATAAAATACAGAGCCAAATTGTCTTCAGGATGCCCATCAATTGAACTCTGCTGACTTCAATAAAATATGCCAATTTATACCAGTTAATGTTCTGATTTCTTCACACGGTGAAAGGAACTCATTAAGTGTCATTAGGATTGATCAAAAAAACGGGAACACTTCCTTTTAAAGAAGCTTCAATATTTCAGTTTTGATGAACCGCTGAACACCATTAATGACTTTGCTTGTTCTTGCTGTAATGGCTTTACATTGTAATTTCAGGAACTTTCCTTTGCAGTTAAAAGGGAGAAGAACTTCCACTTGAAAGCCTAGTGATGGAATCTGTGTCAATAATACCCACAGACTCCGTGTTTTCAGCACCTCCTGGAGAGCTCAGCCCTGATACTCATCCCCAGTGGGGTACAACAACCATCTTCCTGCAAGCCAGGATCAAAGGCAGCACATCTGAAGTCATCCCTGGCAAAGGAAGGAGTCAGGCTCTTTCCTCTGGCGCAAGCAAAAGTGCTGCAGTGGCCTGTGAACATTCACCTCCATCCTGTTGATAGCTCTTCAGCATCTCAGCAAAGTAGAAACTTTTTTATACTTTCAGATGTCATAATGACTGTCTCAGCATCTGCGCTCACTCTGGCACAGACTGCTCTAACCATACCAAGCCAAGCAGTAGAAATGAGCACCTACAGAAGATGTGGATTTATTCTACTGCAAGAGAGTAGTGTGTGGTCTATGAGAACTTCCATAGAGGAAAGAAAAACAAAACAAAACTGCGGGAAACAACAGGGCAGACACTTTACTGAAAGCGACAACGATAAGACTGAGACAGTATAAAGAAAGTGCCCTTCTCTGAGTAGCTGGCCTAAAGTTCACTGTAATCATTGGACTCCTGATGATTTCGGTCTTATTCTCTTGTGTGTGTGTGTGTGTGTGTGTGTGTGTGTGTAATAAAGAATGAAAGACAAGAAGATGCGAGCAGAGCAATCAAAGGAATTTAGAGGGCAAGAACTTTGAGTGTGAGGGGCTTGTTGATAAGGACAATCTGTTCAGTTCACTTAAATCACCCCCTTCATCTCTAGATATGACAATACCACAATATCTCAGGGTTTTTCTTCTTCTCCCCTCCAGCCCCCAACATGAGGCAGGGAACCTCTAGTACCCACGTGTTGAGAATAGAGATACCCCTGTGAGACCAGTTGAGCCTTTTCTGCTGCCTGTCCTGACCTTTGGACCTCAGCTGCCCAGATCTGGTCTAGCCTACAACCCTACTGTTTACCACCCTTGCTGGTGAGAAACACTGCTGCAACTACCATAAAAGAAGGGAATGCTGTAGCATCCTGATCTATATTTTCATTCGCACTCCTCAATTTCAAAAACTGAATTTTGCTGATAAAGTATGGATTTATTTTTTCATTTTCTTTACCTACCAACCCCAGCCAGCATTGCTCCTTGGTAAACCAGAGATCTCTATACACCTCTGCTCTGGCTTCTTTGTCAGTTAACAATGCTAGACTGTAAATGTAAGGACAACTGTTGTTCACGCAATGTGAATTCTCCTTCCAGGTCAGCTAAAGATGATGCCTGGAGTAAAACCAGTCTATACCGAGCACATTCCTGCTCTGTACAGGTATTATGCAGCTCCTACCTTCTGCAACTCCACACTTCCCTCCCAAATATCATTGCTTTTCCCAAGGGCTAGTAAATATGAACAACTGAGATGCCAGAGCTTTACCTCGGATGCTTCTGAAGATGTAGAAGCAGCACCTGAGGAAAGGACTTGTCTTCCCCTCTGTAATTCTGTTCTGTTCCTCCTGGTATGGCATTGGGTCCCTTGCCTCTTCAAAGCTCTCATAGGGATTCTCCAGAATTGATTTGGGGTTGTAGATGGCTCGAATCTTCAAGGAGGTAGAGGGAGAGCCATTGTAGACAGGATTATCCCAGGCTTTCTTCCCCACAGTCTCCAGTTCATGCTCTTCAGGGGATCGAAAGCGGCTCTCAGCTCTGTTGCTTAGGTGAGAACTCATGGCTATTCACTGGCAGCAGGAGTGCTTATCAGCTGGAGCTGTAGAGGTAGCCTGCCCCAGCTGGAGCTGTGAGCTAGCAGAGAGGGAATCAGTCAGTGCCAAACAGCACGGCTTCCTCAGAGAGGGTACATGACCAGCATCCCACAGAGAGCGTGCACTCTCTGTTTTATACCAGCTCAGCTGGTGACACGTATGGGAGGGTGGCACCAACCACCATAAGAACCACCGTCAGCCCTGCAATGACACGGCCCTGCTCCTAACCGAGAGGACAGACCCCAGTGGGGCTGCGGCAACAGGAGGCAGCCAGGAGACAGTGCCAGAGCTGCAAGGAGGAGGGGGTGGCTGGGATTCAGTCGGCCCCTCGAGCCACCTGCAGCACAGACGGGCTCCGACCGGGAACCACAGCGGGTGCCCGAGAGAACTCACCGGAGGGGGACACGGTGGGCGCAGTCGGGCAGACCCTCTGCTCCGAAGGAAGGTCTGAACTCCTAGGGAAGGGTCGAAAAATAGGAAGCTGTACGGGACTGGGCTGAGGTTGTCACCAGGTGGCGCCGGCAGCCCTGGCTCGGAGGGGTTGCAGCTCTGGAGCCCGCGCTCTCAGCGAGAAGCTGGGTTTGGCCTAAAAGCGATCCCGGTCACAGCTTCTTCAGCTTCCTCCTTGCTAACTTACTAAAGGCAGGAGCAGAAAGAGAGGGTAAAGTTCTAGTGTTTGTTTTGCAAGCCAGGTGCTGAGCTCTTCAACTTTTGCAGAGCTTCCAGAAGCCCTGCAGTGCCCGCTTACTCTGCTGCAAACCAGAACTGTCAGGCAAAACTGCAAATCACAAGAGCAAGGGGGCGATGGTGTTCACCCACCAGGTAGCAGCAGTAAGTAGTCCCACATCTCATGGGTGCTGCAATAAGATGGTAAAGGAACATACAGTCTGACCCTGCTCCCTCCTCAAGACTTTTGCAAGCAGTTCTCCATAGGGAGGTATTTTTCCTGACTACCCAGTTTGCAGCTGTAGGGTCACAGGGCTCAAAGGTACAAGCAGGTATATTATCCCTGGGTTGTCATGTTCGTACAGGTGACATTGCCAGGCTAGCCAGATGCAGACATCCCCTTTTTTCACCTACTAGATGATGGCATCCAGCATTTATCTGATAGCACCTTTCTGCCCTTATCGCATATGTATTCATTTATTCACCAACCATCCACTTGTGAAAGACAGAAAACAGAATTTCTCTTCTCCAATCCTTTTCTGTGATGAAGTCAGTTTTTCAGTGGGCCTAGAAGAAACACTCTAGAAGTACACAGGCAGGTTTATTTCTAAACCCAGAAACCATGGGTTTTTACACAGTGGGTACCCACAATAGGGTAAGACAAAAATCAGAGCCCCAGAACTTCTCCTGTCAGTAAATTCCTTATGAAGCAATGCAGCTCAGACTGCTTCCTGAACTGAACACTCATTCACTGCACACAGATGCTCCCCAAGCAGGTAGACTGTCAGCAGAACAGCTCACAACCAGCCACAGGCAACCACAGACATCAGTATGGAATCATTGCACTTATTGCTGAGGAAATCTCCTCCCTCTTACTGTTCTGCAAGAAGAAAATTTCTTCAGGAGAACTTGAAAATGTTTTGATTTATTTGCATAGTATGAAAGACTGATGGGCCATTACTTTCTGATGTCTGACATAAGGCCCTCATGCTCCATCTGAACCGTCACACCAGGCCCCATAGCAGCCTTTCTTGCTAGAGATGACAGAATTCGGCTAAACCAGCCAATTCCTGCAATCCATGGGCTTGCTGCATCAAGCACGTTCGCTGGCTTGTTTCTAAGAGCCAGTTCTCCTACTGTGGAAACTTGTCAGGGGGCAGCAACAGTGCCTTACAGTTTAACATAAATTTCTGAAAGCACTAAATAAAACTGGCAGTAGTTTCCTTCAAATTCTCACCTAAAGTTATTTTCTGTCATGACTGATATGTTAACTGCTTTATAAAAGAAGTATAAGCCACAGCTAATTCTGTCATCTATTTGTAGTGCGAAGATCACATCCTGTGGCAATACGTGAGAGTGAACTCAGGTAGAAGGACTTCAGAAAGGAATATCTGATTTCCTGTACAGCGTCAAAATTAAAATCCTTTACAAACAATTCGAATGAAAGGCAGAGAAAAGAGGACTAAATATAGAATCCTTAGAGTTGGAAATATATATAACACAATTAAACGGTTCCTTTGTTTTATGGCATGCCCTTTCCAAACAAACAAACAAAAAAACCCAACTGCTATGTAGTGGATATCCAAGATAGTAAACAAGTTATTCAAATAAGAATGTTTTCTAGTATTTAAATACCAGCACAGGTGTTTTGCATCTCTATAGCTGCAAGAGCTCCATACCTGTTTTTGGGAGTGAAGCTGGAGGGTGAAGGCTGAAATGAAGTCCTGCTTTTGTGCATCACCGGGGACCAAAGTGCCTCCTACTCAGCGTTGTCCCCTACTGGAACACAGTTTTGATCAATAAGAGGAACCTCATTTGACTGGTCTCATTAGGCAAAGCAGACATTCTGCACTTAAACGCCTTGTTACATACAGCGCACTGGGAAGGAGTTAATCGCAGTAAAACACGCTCAAAAGAAACAAGGTGGTACGTTTGATTTCATTTTCGCTATATCCTGGAAGTATATTGCGATAAAAATTTAGTGGGGGAAAAAGCAGCCAGAGGGGGGCAGCCGCGCTCCGTCACAGAAAGGAGCCCCAGGGCCCGCAGCCCCAACCCACAGACACCCCACGCTCGAGACTACGAGCGAGCGGGGCTAAAACACGACATCAGCTCGGTGACGCGGCTTTCGGGTTGCTGCCTTGTGCCCAGCTGTGCCCTCTGTCCCAGGCTACGGGCTGAGGCGGCGCTCCAAGTGACTGCAGGTCACCTCTTCTACTGACTTCCCAGACAGGCTCACATCAGGTCGATCCCACCAGCACTCAGCTTCCCAGCCAGCTTAGTTTTATCCTCTGCCAAAACTGTTCAATAGCCACATCTTCTGTCCCCTCGATTAATAAAGAAAAGACAGGCAGAATCAGCACAGCCCCACAAAGACCCATCCTCTCACTGCTTGGACAGAGCCACAGAAACACCTGCTAACGGCATAAGAAACAGCGAATGTCTGCTATCAATCCTCTCTGAAGATCAGTGCAGGTGTTTGGGATGTGCAATTTGTGAAGTGACTGCAATTTGTTCCACCTGGGAAAGGTTTTCTTGCAGGTTACTGATTCTTGCATGTTATCTGTGTGCTGCAGTATGGTGGATGGGACTAAGGGGTAAAATTGGATGAGTAGTTCAAATTAACATCCTTAGCACTAGTTGGGTATCATGTAACTCACACCTGGCTAGAGCAACCCATCTCTGTCTGCTCCTGTCATGCCCAGAGCAAGCTTTAGAGCTAAGATGCTCTGAGATCAGAGTATCTCTGCATCTGTTTCAGGATTATCTAGAGATTATCTATCTTCTTCTTTGAGATGCCACCTGCTGACATTTTCATGCTGTTTTTTTCTCGTAGTCCCTAGTTGAAATTCATATTAGCACCTTCATGCTGAATAGGAGAGACAGACAGACCCCAAGGGTGAAAAAATGGCTATAATAATTCCAGCAGCATGAGGGTAAAAAGTGAAACCCTGTACCTGAGGCCAGGGAACCTCCTGAGATCCAGCAACAATCTCCAAAGAAGAAATGCAGAATGAGGAGTCCTGACACTTTTAAAACTGATGGAGGGACTCTGGGCACTAAAGAACTGCCTAGTCCTCTCCCAGCATGTCCTAAGCTTGCTCCCATGATTCTCAGGCTGATAGGGCTGGCCAGGTCCTGGCTAAAGAGCAGAAGAACACATTTCTCAAGAGCTGGAAATGATTCACCACCTTTCTACCTCTGTCCAAGCAGTTGCTCTAACCAAAGCATTTTTTAGATTAAGATAATTTGTGCACAGAGCAATTGCATTAACTCAACCTGCATGGTCCCATGTTGTACAGGACTGTGTTTCTCTTAATTCCTGATCATATCATTCCAAACAATACATGAGGATCCCATTTTATAGATAGAAAAACAAGGTAAGAAGGGCTCAAGAGGCTTTTAAAACAAGCCAGAGGCTAGCATCAGTGTTAGGCTTAGATGCTACATGTGTTTGATATTCAGGGAGGAGCCAATCACCTGGCTGAACCCACTCCTGACAGATTGAGAAAGAGGTGGTGAAAGAGGAGCCTGAGCCCTAGCAGTCACTGGCAACGTTGAGTGTTTGCACATCAGCCACCTATTACCTGTGTTCCAGCATTTTCCAGGCTCACCCTACCTCAGTACCCAGACAAGTTAGCTGGGATCCTGGGGTCCCTGTGGAGGGGACCAAGGATATTTCAGAAGCTGGGACATCCTTGTGTACCTAAGCAGGATGACTTCTAATATGTTTCTGACTCTTGCTGGTTTAGTACAGACCACAGAAGTAAGAAGTTTGATCTTTCTGCCATCACGTTTATCATCAGCCTACCGCAGCAGCCCTACCACAAGTGTGGATCCTAACACCATTCTAGCAGCCCTTCAACTGTGTGCTGTCAGTATGCTTTCCCAAAACTTCTGCAAACCATACTTATCTAGGTGAAGCTAGAAGTGAAAGGACAGCCATGGCAATGCTGTGTAACTACATCAAAATTCATAGTGAAGATAGCAACTCTGCTACTTTCCCTTACCTTACTTTCTTTTGCAAAGACTCATGGATAAAAAGGCCTATCATCAGCCAGAGAAAGCTGAATTAATTTATGTATCCACACGGGTTCTTCTAGAAGGTTATGACTGAATTCTCTGGAAATATGACCACCTCCAGTGCAGCAGGAAGGAAGCAAAAGGCATACTTTTCACAATGTGCCGAATGCACGCTGTGCAGATGTGTGAATGCACATGGGGGGCAATCATCTGCTGCAGCTCTCCAGTGCCTGGAGGTCCAGGCTTTGTAAGAAGCCTTTGTAGATTGAACAGGACTTCTATCTTGACACCACCACAAGGCTTAAGAGATGATGAGCAAGCTTTATAAAGGTCATCAGAAATAACTGAGAGTAGACAGTGGGCTGCAGAGTCTCTGAAGTGTTACTTGTCAAGGATTTAATTTATACCTGTGACAGATCTCTCTCCCTATTAACACTCAAAATACAAATACATAGTTAACATATGTCATTTTACTCACCAAAACTAACACGATCCCATATGTCTGCAGCCCCCTCCTTAAGAGAGGAAATGGATGTGGAAGGAGACAAGTGAGTTTCCAGCTCCTTTCTATAAAGGAGGACAGGGCAGACAGGTTCTTCAAAGCCTGGAAAGGCAGCAAAACCAGGTGGGCAGGTAAGGGCCTCATTCCCAGCAGCAAGCTTAAAAACATTCCCAACAGAAACGTAACAGCTTGTAGCATCTCTCTCCTTCAGAGCTACAAATGCCCTTTCTTGGGCCAGTGCTGCACACTGCTGCAGCCCCTCACAGGTGTTGGTGGGAGGCACTCTGCTCAGATGGAATTGTGAGGGATTTTTAGTTGTGTATGAACTTGGTCAAACAGCACAAGTACCACCTTCATTTTATAGACAGGAAAAAAAAAATCAAAACAAAAAGAAAAAGAGATTAGAGAAGCCTCCTGCTCATGCTGACTGAGTGTGACTTTGGGGCTGCTGTGGCAGATCCAACTGTACTCTCTTTGCTTATAATATTAAGCTTTAGTGTAGGGAGTAGCTGAGGCTTATTAAGGCCAGTTGCACCCCAGCCACGTGGTCTGGTTAGTGCTGACATGCTGGAGCAGGTGAGGACTTTGTAACTTGAAATAACAGTCCTCAGCTGTTTGTCTGTGAGAAATGATGCCTCCTATCTGGCTTGTTTTACCAAAGAGTTGGTAGCAAACAAGAGTTGGACAAAGATAATGTAGCATGAATCAATACACTTCCCTCATCCTGGCAATACCTGTGAGGTCACGTCATGGCTTGTTAGTGTTGGGTTAACCCAAGGTTGGTGGCCCAGTTGTAGTGTTATAATGGTCTAAAGGACACTTTAGCCCTCATCCTCTGCATAGGGAAAGGAGAAGTATTAAACTGATGTAGTGAACACTTTCTGCGATAAATCATTATTCCCCTTCTAGCCAAGATGCAGTAAGTGTTTAAATAGCTCAGAGAAGGCAGCTCTCAGTAATAAAACTCATCGGGAAAATGCAGCATTCCAAAGACTTTGTGTGAAGCCAGTAACTCTCTCCTATTCCTGCTCACAAGACATAGTGTTTCACTGGGATAAATGAAGAGACACAGGAGAAATACCAGGGCTTGCCACTGAAGGAACACAAAAGTAGCTCTCTGTTCTAGTCCCATTGCCCAAAAGGAAAGAAAGCATTCACTGTAAAGGAGATTGAAGCATAGATGTAGGTAAAGTTGTGGATGGCAGACAGGGAAAGGCACACCCCATCTTTGGGGTTTTCCTTCGTGTGCCACTGGCAAGTGTGCTGTGGGAAAGGATGAGATGAGGATCCAGCAGATTCTATCATTTCTTCTTTCACTTTTGCAGTGAGGGTGGTAAGGCACTGGAACAGGTTGCCCAGATATGTGTTTGATACCATATTCCTGGATACATTAAAGGCAAGGCTGGATCAGGCCCTAGGCAACCAAATCTAGCTATGCATGTCCCTATTCATTGCAGGGGAACTGGATTCATGACTTTTAAAGGTCCCTTCCAACTCTAAGGGTTCTATGATTCTATGATTCTCTTTGTACCAGCATCATGCACATGTTTTCAGGGCAGCCCCATCAGGTTCACCATACAAAGGTATGTCCACTTCCCCTACCACAGTCTGTCTCCAGAAAGACCATGGAGCAGGAGATAGTGTAGCCCATGCCACCTAAACTTGGTCAGAAGATGCCACTTGTAGGTAGCATTTCCCCTGGCTCTCACTAAGCACTTTCACAGTGCCAACAGCAGGAGATGCTTGAGGATGGTCACAGCCTAAAGAGAAGGTGCAGGAGGAGTGGGCAGGAAAGGCACGGGAGAAAGGGAGGAGAAAGGGTGGCTGAAGTGACCAGGGCAAGTTGCAACTTGCAGAAAGGAGAGTGCAGAAACACTGAAAGAAGGGTGCCGGACCACAGAGGGTCCTGCCCAGTGAATGAAGGCTGGGATAGTGAGGCATGCTGGCTCCTTGGCACCTGGCCTGCCATGTCCAGTGTGGGTAGAAAGACACCAGAGAGCACCAGTGCTGAGGAGAGGGTGGCAACACAATGACTGCAGTGTTCCTCTGCTCTCCATCTCTTTCTTCCCCTCCCCTCCCAATTTATTTACCCAAGTTCAAAAGACAGCCTCACAGTCCAAAGGGGCTGGCTGAAGTGCCCAAGGGGTGGGCTGTGAGGTCATCTTTAATGAGGGCAAAAATCCAGTGTCAACAATGCTGTCTATTGTATAGCCCTGTTTAGACAATACAGGCTGGGTTCTTGCTGCTGGCAGCCCCAGGGCTGGGAGCAAAGCCTGTTTGGGGTAACAGGACGGGAGGAAGGGCAGGGGGTCTGGTGCCAAAGGGAGTTGGAAGAGATGGGATGGGGCAAAGTGCAGAGATAAGCACCCTATCATCACCTATTTTCAGCCTAATTCTCAGTGCTGATAAGATTTCTGCACCAGTGGCAGTGAACTCAGCCATTCTGCTCACGGCTCAGAGGCATGGTCCGTCACCTGAATTACATCTGCTGACCCTGGCAATCAGATGCTGGTGATTTCTGAGATCTCGTCCCCTCCTTCTAACCATACACCCACCACTGGGCCAGAGGAGGGTGGCAAAGGGAGCTTCTTTCAGCCCCAACCTTGCCCAAGGCTATTGTGGAAAAGCAGCTGGGACAGTGACCGCTGCTGCTCTTCTGGGAACTCCCTAGAAGTAGCTGTTAGCTAAAGAGCCCAAGTAACATATCTTGAGTGCAGCCATGCCTTAAGGGAGAGGATGGGGCAGGGGATTTCCAGGAATCTGTGGGATCCACTGAATTTGTGGAGCAGTAAACCTCAGAGCAAGTAAGCAAGCAAAGTAATGCTAGTCCCTATGAACTTAAATCTCACTTCTGGTAAACATATTGAGGCCAGGTAAATACACAAGAGTCTTTGCTTTCGGTGTCAGAAAGGAAACTCATTTGCCATCTCTCCTGGCTTAGGAAGAGTGCGTGATTCCAAAAGAGAATGCACAGGGAGAAAGCCACATTAAATGAGGGTAGCAGCCCAGAGAGCTGGGATCTGATCCCTAGTTCTGAGTTCCTGGAAATGATGGTCCTGGCAGACCTGCAGCTGCCACCACCTTGTCTTTCAGGTAGGAGTTCATGCTAAGCTAAATCTTGTCCCAACTCATTCTGTAGCCCAGGGCCCTCACCTCATTTCTCTGCAACATGTAACTGTGCCCAGAAGTCAAATCTGTTGAGCAGGGAACCATTAACCCATGAAACTGCTGGCAGTGGTGAAATACTGATGTTCATCTGCTCTTCATAGAGGGCTAAAAGCTTTTGAAAGTCAGATTCTGTATGAGGGGAGGGAGGAGGAAGAAAGGAGGACTGATGAAATGGCATTAAACCACCCCTACACTTCTCCTTGGATTTAAGGCCTTGGCGGGATTCTCCTTTTCCAAAGAAAACCTCTAAGGCTTCAAGTGCTTCACAGTTCTTCAGGAAAACAATTCAAGAGATGCAGAAAGTAATGAGTGATCCTGGCAGATTTTTTGCAAACCTTTATTTTTGGCAGTGGGGAAAGGAAATGGGTCAGCTCTTTCCCCAGTTTTCAGCTTGTTTTCTTCTGTCTTTGATTCTCTTCCCCCCCCCCCCCCCCCCCCTCAAATTCTAATGGCGAAATAGAAAAAAAGAAGGGAGAGATGAGGAATGCTGTAAAATAAGATAAACAAATAACATGAAGTAAACATTGCAAGGCACTTGCAACAAGCTTTGCAGTGCTTGGTTTTTCAACACTTCAGAAGGGACAACTGAGGAGATTCAGTAAAATTTCCAATATGTCAACACCAGATGAAATCTTCTTGCAAAACTCCGCTGCTGTGTGGAAAAGCAACATTTATTTATTTATTTATTTATTTATTTATTTATTTTTAGGGGAGAGAGATAAGACAATGTTTTGATGAAATGCACTAGCTTAGACTTGCTCCTGTTTTATTCCTGAATCTTGGCAGTGGCACATCCTATGAGAGGGATGCAACTGCTTCCTCTTACAGAACTGTTCAAGGATAAGTCACTGGTGATGCCACTGCTGATTTCTTCTTCATTTTACTCAGCCTTGATAACCTGCTTTGAAATCCTCTAACTTTGCAAAAGTTTTTCACTACTGCAATGCTTTGGCTAGGCTGTGAACCCACAGGGGGCTTCTCGGAAAGATGAAACCAGCCTTACATTAGCACCATGCATTTGTGATGAAATCCTGTGCTGAAGTTCACGGTCTGCTCTGTTCATGGTACAGCTGCTGCTCATCGCTGCCCTGTGCCCCACTCCTGGCATTGCCTCAGTGCATTTATGGAAGACCATGACCTTAGGCATCGGTCTCCACATGCAGAAGATTTGAATAATTTTCACAGAGACGATGACTAAAATTGAATCTTTCCTAAGAGATGTTAGTGAACTCCGACAGCAAAGTGCTTCTACTGAAGGCTCAGCTGGACAGCTCTCCCTCAAAGGAAATGCAGCCATACCCCAGCCCTGCTGCCCTGCCCTTGCCGGGGAAGCCCCTCACTTCCATCATGTGGGGGCAAGCAGTGCTCATCTTAGAGAATGGCAAAGACTTCCTACTCTGTAAGTCCCTTTTCAGCCATGCTCTGCATCTGAAAAAAGAAACTGGTGGGAAAGGGTCTCCTGGTGGGTCTTGGTTTCTGCAAAATTGTAAACCTGGAATCCCCAAGAGTCTCCTTCTCACCAGCTGGTAGCATGTCCCTGGTCTGTGGCACTGAGGTTGTTTTCACCATGTGGCATGAGCTGTTATACATATATATATGCTAATCAACAAGTACCCAAGTACCACCTTATTTCTTTTTCTTCTTTATTTATTACCCTGTTTTTTCTTTCTCTTATTTCCTTAGGATAATGTTTTAGCACAGTGTTCTTCCAACACTCCTGTACAAAGTAAGTAGAATCATTAACTAAATCTTTGTTTCTCTCCAGTGTTCAGTAACCATCAGCACTGTTAACCAAGCATTTAACAGGGAGCCTTAAAAGAGATGCTTAAAATCCCTCTCTGACTCATGCCAGCTTTCACTGTCTATGAATGTCTTCTGTTGTGGGTTTTCTCTTTCAATATTGTGTCTGAGAGTAGGCAAGACTCGATTTTCTACTGTAAAACTAAAACACAGACCCCTCTCAGACCTCTTCATCCATCACAGTGAGATGAAAAAGGAGGGACACATTTTTTCCCCTTTGCCAGCCACCTCTGGATACAGAGAACTGAGCTGCTGTTATTTTTCTTTGTCACTTTTCCCTCCCAGTGATTACAGCACAGCTCACTTTTGACAGCTGCCACTGAATCAGCCCCACTCTATGTGAGCTGGGTCAGCCCGGGGATGGACTGACTCTGCAAGAAAGTGGTTGTCCATCTGCACCTTGTTTGGTCGGCTCCTTTGCTGAGAGATAGCTCCTAGGCAGGATATGGCTCAGCGGATATGGGCACAATTTAACGTGGCTTTTGATGTCTCTGTTCCACTGTGAGTCTTGTGCGAAGAGTGGGCACTGCCTGAACATGGGGCACACTGCAGTTGGGGTGATGGCACTGGAGCATTCCAGGCCTTTGTGCTGAACATCTGAGGGTGCCTGGCATGGTGGCCACACGGTGGGGGGTGAGGTTAGGAGAGCTGCAGCAGCTCTGCCACCAGGAAGGCAGCAGCTGGAAGGCCCTCTTCACTTTTAATGGAAAACGTCTCCCTGGTAAAGAGCCCCAGCAACAAGGAAGTCCAGGTTCTGTTACTGGGGCTGGTGAGAGAACGTTGTTACGGAAACTGGCTGATACCAGACTGAGCTTTTAATTTTTTTTTCCCTTTCTTCCGCCCTCCACCATAAAGAACTGTTTGCTGGTGGAAAATGCCCAGGATTCATTTTGAAGGTTACAGCCAACGTTTTCCAGACTGTGTATATCAAGATAAACTATACAAATATACATGTGAATCCAGACATATAGTCGTGAATGCGCTTTTCTCCACAAAAAAAAAGAAAAAAAAAAATACAATTTTTATACATATACATAAGTCTCTCCGTAGAGCTCTCAATACAGAGCAGTTGCTTCCCAATGAAGTCCCTTCTTTCCAATTCGCTGGCCAGGTAGGGGTCCCTGCTCCCATCTTGCTTCGCTCCGCGCAGCCCTGGTGCCGGGGGCGGCTGCTTCGCGGAGCCCCGCGCGGAGCAGAGCAGAACTGAGCTGAGCTGAGCTGAGCTGAGCTGAGCTGAGCTGAGCAGAACTGAGCAGAGCAATGCGCGGAACCGCGGTGCGCGCCGGCAGCAGACCCGCGCAGGGTGCGCGCCGCGGGGAGCGAACAGCAGATTGCGGACAGCCAATGGCGAGGGCAAGTCGAGGTGGCACCAAATTTCCCGCAGCCAATCGGCTCGCGAGGGGGAGGAAAAAAGAAGAAAAAAAAAAAAAAAAAAGGGGGAAAAAAAAAAAAAAAAAGAAGAAAAAAAAACCAGCCAGGCATCATGCGAGAGCCTGGCTCTCGCCATCCTCCTCTTCCTCAGCATCCTTCCTCCCGTCCCCCGGCCCGCTCCGCCTCCCCTCCCGGGCACGCCGAGAGCCAAACCCCCGCTGCTACTCGCCGCCCGTCGCGCTGACCCCACGCATCTCGCAGCGGGCAGGGGGTCACAGGGAGGCCGGGGTGCCGAGAGCCCGGCCCCGCTTAAATACCTCCGCATCCGCCTCCCCAGCCGCACAACTCGCCCGGCGAGGGGCCGACAGCAGTCAGAGTCCCGCAGCAGCCGCCGCCACCGGGGACATCCGCGCACCGCCTCCGAGGGACAGGGACACGGCAGCCACATGCCTGCGCACTTGCTACAAGAGGAGGTAAGCGGAGGGCTTTGTCCGCTCCTCGCCCCGTCTTGTTCCCTGCTCAGGGGAAACGACCCGGGCATCCACGCGTGTCCGCGGCACACGTATGTGCGTGGCGGTGCGGGCCGCTTCTCGGTCGGGAGGCGAAGGCGCTCGGTGCGCTCGTAGGGCATCGCTCAGCCGCCGTCGGGAGACGGTGAATGAAACGGGGGCATCTGCCGCTGGGATTAGCGCCCGGAGAGGGTTTGGCGAGGGGGGAGCGATCTCGAATATACTGAGCGTGAAATACGGGCTTGTTTTAAAACATCCATCCAAAGCTGTTAGCAGGGGATAAGTCCTTTGTGGTATGAGGTCGTGGGGATTTGGGGAGTGGAGGGTTCGGGCTGTGGTTTGTATTTATTATTCATTTTCTGAAAAGAAAGGGCTCTCGCTTCGCAGCGTTTTTAAAACAAGTACTGCAGCAGGGAGCGTCTCTAGGACGGACGCAAGGTGAAAGCGGCCAGCTGCCCAGATGAAATGAAATGAATGACTGTGTCTGCATTGCCAAAGCCGAGCAAACATACAACGGGGAGACGGCCCATTTTTGGCAGAAGGCAGCCTGAATAACAACCCGGCACCGGGAAGATATGTAGAGTTAGAGAACATTTGATATTTTATTTATTTATTTTTTGTTTGCCTCCCGGCCGTCACACTCCCCAGGGATGCAGGGGCTGATCCTGTGCTCCTGCTCTCGCATTCTCATCCTTCCCTGTTCTGCCTGTGCTGAGAAATGGGAGGTAAACCACAGCCCCCTGCCTCACCTGTCACCAGCACGTGGTGGCTCTTCCTAACCTTTTGTGCAGGTGTTATGACCTTCCAGGGATGCTGTTGTGTAAATAATTATATTCCTTTCACCACCTGAAATGGATGCCAAGGACAGTGTGCTCAGACCACGTTCCTTGGTCTTGACGTGTACTTTGGGGCATATCCTGGAGGCTGGGAAGAATCCTGTCCCTGGGTCACACTGGGCATAGTGAAATATGCGGGACCTAAGATTCAGTGCCCTGGGGGCCCTGGGCTGAACCCTTGGAGCTGCAGCTGGCTGTAGAGCTGTCTGGTTGCCAGGATCACCTATGCAGTGTTTGATGCTGGTAGGGTACGTGGGGGGGCGTGGAGACAGGGAGCACATCTGTTGTGCACATGAGAGCTGCAAAGTCATTCAGAAAGAAGAGAGCTCACAAAGATGATTTAGTTGATGCTCTCCCTCTCTCAGCTCTAGACCCCAGATCGGTTCCTGTCCCATTTTCCTTGGTGGGAGCTGCAGGAGTCATGGTGTCCGTGAAAGGATAAAAATCTGTGATTTTGTTTTTTTTCCCCTTCTGGTTTCCCTGGTCTCCAGCTAAATAGCTGCCGACTTCTCCCTCCCTCCTCTTCCCCTCCCCCCCCCCCCCCCCCCCCAGTCCTTTCCACCAGGTCTGTAATGATGGAGCTGTTTCACAGCCGTTTTATGGTCCTTTTGATTTAAGGTTAGTTTACATGTGAGAAATGACCTGTTTGATTATATCAGTGTAATTCTAGCAGCAAAGGTATGTTGGTAAAATTCTTCACTTGTCTACTGCAACACAGTAAGAAGTATTTTTTTTCTTCTCTGCTGTTTTCTTTGTACTCTCCCTCCTCCTATGTAACTCTGACTGTGACATAATCTATCACAGAGGAGAAAAATGCAGTTCCAACCTCACATTCTTATTGTGGAAGCAGCATGTCCATATGGGGAGTATTACCCGTCTAATTATACCACCAGATCTCTGCTGGGAATTTTTCCTGCATAGACAAGTCTTCGGTCTTTTTGGTTTATTGTCTTCGAGCCAAGGAAGAAAACTGTGCCTTCCTGCCAAAATGTCAGATGAGAATATCTGACACTTAGGAATGGGCAGGATTTTTATTTGCCTAATATCTGGATTAAAAGCCATTTCTCACAGCTCTTCTTGCGGGATTGCCTCTGAATTCTCCAGCAGCTTGGAGTATCACACCCTCAGAGTGACATTAATTAGAGAAGCAGGGAGGGTTGGCCAGTGGCTGGGATGCGGAGGCGGCCAGTCCCAGCACAGCGGTGCCTGGGCGCACTGAGAGCAGCAGGGTGCTCAGCAGCATCTAGGGTTTATCTTTCTAGCTAGGGTATGTTCAGTTGCGGAAGGAATAGCTTAGAGGGCTCCCTGCCTAGCAATCATTGTGCTTCCCAAATGTGAGGAATCTCCTGGATTTGCCAGCTCCTCCCCATAGGAAGGTATGTCTGTAACCCTCTAGTTTCTGCCCTTGGGAAAGGGAGGAGTTGGAGTAGCCGTGTAAGCCGCCTGGCCTGATTTTAATGCTTCCCTCAGGAAACTAGGCCATGGCGGAGTGGTGGTCCTTCATACATCCTGGCTGCCTTGGGTTCAGTCTGCTTTTAATTCGGGAGAGGTTTCTCTTCAGAAGGGAGCCCCGCCGCCGCAGGCTCCGAGCTCAGCCCAGCCGTGGCCTCTCCTGCTCCCTCCGGGTTACTTCCCAGCCCGCTGTGCTGCGCAGGCCCACGGCCCCCAGGCATGGAGGCAGGGCTGGGCAGCACACCCCCACCACCCACAGCCCACGTGCACAGCATCTCTGGGTCAGGCCCAGGCGTGCACTTGGGCTTGGGCCTGCGGAAGGGGTGCGAGTGCCAGCAAACACGCAGCTGTCAGGATGGAGGTGGAAATGGGTGATTCAGGGTTCAGTGACCTGTTTCATGAGGGTCAGTCCTGCCTGCTCTTTTCGTCATGCGTGCCTGCTCAGGCGGGCTGTTACTGTGCCAGGGAAAACAAGCATGTGGAGAGGGAATGTTGTGTCATGGTTACAGGAGAGAGCCGGGAGCCAGATCCAAAGAGCTTGCTTCTTAAACCTTCCTGTCCCTGCGTTGGTGGCCTCAGCTCATGGCATTGCCTTCCAGTGCCTCAGTTTGCCTGGTGAAGAGTGAGAGAGGGACAAGGAGCCCAACAGCAGCCGTGAAGCGGGAGCTGTGGGGCTGACTGGTCTGTAGGCGAGAGGTCCTGTTGCATCCCAGCCTGGATGGGGAGGCATGGGGACACAGAGGCTCTCCAAAGGAGCTTCCTGTCGTTACCTTGTGATCCCTACTGGGGTAACACAAAGACGCTGGAGGCTGGAAGAAACCTGATGATTAAAAAAAAAATTGTATTTCAGATCATATTTCTCCCCCATCTCTTTGTTTGTTCACAAGGTTTCCTTTACTTTTGTCTGTTTGTGTACAAGCCCAGACTGAAAGCCCACCTTAAAACCGCCCACTTATAAAACTGGAGGAAAATAAAAATCCTTACAGTCTGCAAAAGAACTCACCAAAGCACTGATAGATGAAAATACTGGCTTTCAAGTCTTTTCGTTTACTTTTTGCATGGTGTCCACCATTCACCTCCTCCCCCAAGAAAGAAAAAATCCTCTCCTTTTCACAGACCATCACTACATTCTTGCATTTGTAACCACCAGTTTCTTGTCTTGTTTTCCCTTTTTCCCTTTCTTGAACGCATCCATTGCCATCTCTCCAAGGAGTTCTCCTCCGCTTCCAGCACCACCACTGTCACCTCACGGGTGACCAAGAATGGGAATGCTGTCGTGGAGAAAGACTTACTCAATCATGACAACTTGGCAGCAGAACGAGGCATGGTAGATGATCTCTTTGATGAAACCTACCGTGAGAAGGAAGGCCCCAAGCCCCCTGTGCGATACGTCTGGAGGAATATCATCCTCATGAGCCTGCTGCATCTAGGGGCCATAATCGGGCTGACAATGATCCCTTCTGCAAAGATCCAGACCCTGGCATGGGGTAAGCACATTTCTCCGCTTGTTTCTCAAAATCTGCAAACATGGTTGTTGGGTGGGATTTTTTTTTTTTCTCTCCAGGCTTCAAGGAGAAGAAGTAAGTGGAGGTCTTCTTTTAGAAGATGCTCAGCCAGCTTCATAGCAAGCTAGGAAACACTAGCAAGTGTCTCCTTTGAGGGAGAAGGATTTAACAGGGACTGCCCGGATGATTAAAGAACAAACCTGCTGCAAGGGCATTAGACAAGATAGAGGAACTTTCCTCATGCTTCAGTACTGCATCCTTGCTGGGTCATGGAGGTCCTCTGCCTGGCAGGCATTTACTATGAGAACTGGCAGAAGTAGGGGCCCAATTCTCTGGAGTATTCAACCCTCACAGGAACAGTCCTGATGCTGAGTGGAAAAAAAAAAATCTTTACCCAAAGCAATTCTAGTCTGCTAGACTTTGGAGTAACACACACCTGAGTGCAGCGTCTTCTAAGGTGAAGCACAGAAAACGTTTGGTGGAGCACAGTGACAGTCCTGGAAAGTTAGAAAGAAAGATATTAGCAACAGCCCATTCAGGAGTGGCTGAGAATAGAAGATATGGGGAATTTGGTAAGAGGCTGTTGCCCAAAGTAACCATTCCTATGTAAGTCTGCAGATACTCCATGGGTTTGTGAGGGGAAAGAGACAAAATGCAGTTGTGCTGAGGGTAAAAGTTCATTCTTGTATCATTCTTATGAGAACACAATTAGCCTCCATCATCCCAGAATTAAGTGTGACAGCTTTCAAAAAATAAATAAGCAGCTCTCCAGGCAGCGAATTCCAATAGAAAGCACAACCAAGCAGAAGGTAGCTAGGAGAAGCTCCTTTTTTTCTGAGACCTATCCCTGAGCAAGAGCCAAACTTCTTTGACTGCTTGAAAGACAGCTGGGACTGAGGCCCAAGCTGCTGGGGAGCCTTACTTTGCATGAGGTTTTATATGAACTTCCAAAGGGTTCAAGAAGCCAAACCGTTCCCAGTGGTGAGTTCTAGAGATTACATCCAGCCCTTGCCTTTCTGTGAAGCAGAGCATCCTGAAATGGGAAGCCCCAGTCATATTCAGAGACATGCTGTCACGGCAGCAGTGCTTTAAGTTTCAGCAGTGTCCCTGTAAAGTACTCAGGTGAGAGCAGCATCCAGGCCAGCCCAGGAGGACAGGCCCCAGTGAGGTCCTCTTGAAGTCCCTTGCACTGCCCTGCTGCCCCTGCTGGATGGGACCCAGGTCATGCTCTCAGTCTGTCATCCTGACAGCTGTGAGCTATAAGCATTGCATCTGTGCTGGTAAGGAGATGGCTCCCTAGGCTGCCAGACTTTGTGCTTCCCCAACTATTTAAGCATCTCACAGTAAGACGTCTGGGGATGAGCCCACTGGATGCCACAGGGCTCAAGAGTCTGGCTACATCATCTGCAGAAACAGAGGCAGTGTTCTCTGTTCCCGCACTGTCAGCATGGCCTTTCACAGGGATGTTATGAAAGAAAACGTTGCTGGCCTTTCCCTTGTGAAAACTTGACAGGCCTCAAGGACAGGCTGCATTTTTCCCTGGGGCTGGCAGGGCTGGACAGGACACGCAGCCTCAGCACAACATTGGAGGAGTGTTTCTGGGCAGTCTGTGTGGTGGGGTGTCCCCTTCCTGAGCTCTTGGCTGCAGGCAGGAGCTGCTAATCTGTCTCACACCAGCATGCTGGCAGCCCGAGTCCTCCAACCCCCACCCAAACAGCTTTAGCTTTATGGCAAGGAGGAGGGTGAAGGTGAGCTGGGCCTACTGGTTTAATGTCTGCTGAGATGTGCTGTTATTTCCAGTCCATCAACCTATCTCCTTGAGCTCCCCTGAGATATTTAAGTGGGTTTGAGCATCTCCATTCAGATGGTAAATGATGCCTTGCACTCTGCTGACCCCATCTCACCCTCAAAATGGTCTCCGAGGCAACCATGTGCTTGTTCAGGATGTCTGTATGGCACTATGGCACTTCTTGGGAATGTGCTCTGCTTTTTTTCCTAACCCCAGTTGCTCCTCTTCCTCGGCCAGCTCTGATGTGAAGTGCCAGTGGCTGTCCAGCCACTGTGAGGCATTTCATGATTCCTCAGTGGCTTCTGGAGTGACAAGTGCCATAGGAAGGGGAGAATATGGAATTTGAGGAACTGCATTGTTTTGGGCTAGCTGAAGATCCATTCTGTGTTAATGGAGCTGCAGTGGCTTCATAGAGCTCCCTGTCCTAGATCACATCTTCTGGAAAAGGACCACCCTTTCTCTTACCCTGCAGACCAGACAAAGCTTTTCTAGCACATTCTCTGGGGCTGGGATGCTTCCTCCATAAATTTGACTTGCCAACAAGGCTCCTTGCTCTCTCTTGTGTTGTTCTTGTCTCAGCTCACTACCTTTTCTTGGAGGAACATAGAGAGCCTCTGTGACTGTTATCTCACAGACTTGCTGTTACCTTCACAGCAAGGAAAGGACAACAGTTCCCCTTTGACACACAAAGACAGAATAGCAGGGACTTGTCCATATGCCATGGGCTTATGGCAGAGCATCCCAGTTGTAGTTTTGGAGCTGTTGGTTTTTGTTTGTTTCTTTGTTTAGATCATTCCTTCCTCAGGCTATGTACATGTAATATAAAAATCATTGTGGCCGCAGATGTTCTCTATTGTGTCAGGTAGCTGATCTACCCTACTGTATTTTTTATAAGGAGCAATCCTTTGCTTGTATCCTCTTCATCTAGGCCAATGTCTCCTTGATGTTTCTGTCCCTCTGAAACCAGTTATATTGGTGACTGTGTCCTCTTTTGTTTTCATTTCTCTGTGTGCTAATTCCTCTTTGTCTCCCAAGCTCTCGAGCCCTGCCTTCATCATTGTTTGCTGTTCTGCACTGCTGTGTGCATTGTATCCCCTGATCTCTTTCTGGTACAGAGCTTCCCAGAACGAGCTGGGATTGTTGATCAGGTGAAAGCTCACCATATTTGAAGCTTTCTGAGCCCTTCCAGTGCTATGGCTTTCTTGCTAGCTCCCCTTTTTAATTACTGTCTTCTCTACACTTGACAAAATCTGGTCCAGACTTTTTATCTCTAGGGATTGTGGGCAGATTTTGTTTCCTTTGCCAGACTGAGTCCGGAAGGGATGGATGCTAAGGGGATGGACAGTTTCTCACTATTCACTTCTCCAAAATATGATCTGCAGGTTGTCTTTCTGGCCCTCAGGTACATCAGATGGTGATATTTGTGTTAAACCCTGATGACCCGGCTCCTTGCAGCGCTGGCAGAAACATGGGTTGATATTTTTCTGAACCATATCTTGCTGCATAATTTAGGCAACAGACAGCCTGAAAATCTCCAGCAAAATGTTTATAGAAGTCTGTTTCTACTTTTCCATTGAGGCTGCTACTGGCAGCGCCTCTCCAGTGTCCTCTCCAGGCTTAATTTGCAGGCAACAGTGTTTCTCTGCTGAGCGCAGAGGGGAAGTTCTGATTTTGCCAGACAGGGAAGTTAAAGTTTAGCAACAGCAGCTCCTATTGCTCCTTCTAAATACTGTTCCCCTTATGCAGCCTGCATGTGTTTCTTTACTATTGATTTATTTCTCCCAAGAGCAGCAACTGTTTGCTATCCTCACAACCTGGCTAGGTTGGACTGGGAAGCAAACAGAAAACAATCTAGAGCTGTAGCTTTCCCTCCCTCCCTCTGAGCAGAAGCCCAAGGACACCTGTGGGAGGAGGGACACTTCTTCATGTAAACATCCTAGATGCTGAATGCAGGTGACAATGCCTTTAGCACATTCCTGGCTTCCTATCATAACTTGAGGTCTGAATCTGAGCCGCAAAGAGGTAGAGGCTATTGAGTCATATAAGCATGACTGAATTTGAAATGTTTTTGATTCATTTTTTGGGCCGCTGAGTGCACTTTACTGCCAGTGGTCATAATTCTTTGTATTTCATTTGAATGGGTCATTGGCAACATCACCTGGGATGCTGCAAATACAATATCTTTTGTATATTCTATACTGCAAAGCCACAGTCATGTCATGGTACTGAACATGACGCTGAAACCTCAGCTGATGGAGTGCTTAAGTCCTTCAATTTGGGGCAGCATGACAGGGTAGCTATGAAAGCCTGGGCTACTTCATCTCACCTTCCCTGTTTCCTTTCCAATTCCTATCCTAATGAGTGATCTTAGAGAAGCTCTTCTTCATTCCCTGCAAGATGCTCATTCCCTGGCTAAGTCATAGTCATCTGTTCAGGGGGATGAACCCTCTGAATCATCAGGGTACTGATTCCTCTGTTCACCAATATTTTTTTCGATTGTCCATATCCTGTCCCTGCTCCAGTTATCACTGCCATAACCTATATGTCTGACAGAGCTAATAGCCCCCAGGAAGAGTTGAGGTTTCTTTGAGTCTGTATGCCATATATGCATAGCCAGATAGCCAGGTCCTTTCCCACAGCACGCTTCTGCTCCTTAGATAAAGTACATTTATTGTATGTGGGAAAGAGGCAAGGCAGCATGGAGTTATAGTTAGTTGTAGGACAGTACGTGAGAGTTAACTACAAAGGGAAGCTTGAGCTTAGCCTATAAATAGGGCCTGTACTCGCCTAACCTGGTATTTACTTTCTAGCACCGTTAAAGATGATGAAAGATTGCACAGTTCCATTTCCATGCTCAGTTCACCTTTAACTCACACCTACTTGCCCCACAGTGGGGAGCTGGACTTCCTTCCTAGCGAGTTACCCCCTACTTGATCCTTGATTCACCATCCACTGCAAGCCACAATTGTTTTGTTTTTTTTTTTTTTCTATGGACTCCCTGTTTGGTTTTTCTCATACAGTATGTAGAGGTTGGAGAGACACTGCTCTCAGCTCTGGTTTAAACTGCTTGTCATTCTTGGAAATCTACCTCAGCTGCTAAGATGTTCACACTAGGTTACCCAGAGGTTTTATGAAATCTGTTTTGCAGGGCATAGCAGCTTTTGCCCAAGGGAGAATGATGGTGTGTCACACTCCTACCACTAATAGGAAGTGTCTGCAACATCCAGAAGTGGGTTTACTTGTTACTGCAATGTCTGATATTATTCAAATCAGAGTCAAAGGCCTGGATTGTCTGAATGAGGGAACTGATTTTAGTCATGTTACTAGCAAAGTGTTTTCTGAATTAAAGATAAGCTTGGTTAGATCCATTTGGCTGGAATGAATGGTACTGTCAAGTGTGATCCTTATCAGTGGGCCTAATTGTAGGAATAAGGGGCTGTGTACAGGAGTAAGTGAATTGGCTGAAATCTGCAAATTTTTGCCAACGATGGAGTTACCTTTTGGGAAAGCAGGAAGATGTCCCTTCTCCCAGAGCCCCCATTAGATTAGTAGGTTAAATATTTTTCTAGCCAGCTCAGACTAAGAAAGGAAGCAGAAGAGAAGCCTAACCATGGGCTTGAGCTGTCCTCCTAAATAACTCTAAGATAATCTACTACCTTTAGGTTAAAATGCAAAAGAGTGACAACAGGTGAGATAGGGAAGTGAAATCCTTGATCGGGAAGTATGGGAGGAATGGCAGAAGCCACTCCTTGGTAGACGCATCTGTTAGATGCACCTCTCCTCCTCCCAGACCAAGCCTGTCTGATGAAGGGAAATGCTTTGTACTAAAGTTACTGCACTCTCAAGTTGATATATTACTGCCCTAGTATATGCTTTCCATGGGTTCTTCTCTTGAATACACAGCTTTGGGGGAAGGTTTGCCTTTCTGTTGCTTTGCCTGAAACTGAGATGCAGGCTGACTTGCTCTAACTGCTCCAATGCTTTCATTTCCTCTCCAGCCATTCTATGTTTCGTGCTGAGTGCTCTGGGGATAACAGCTGGATCTCACCGCCTCTGGAGCCATCGATCCTACAAAGCCTCACTGCCCCTGCGGATCTTCTTGACTATTGCAAACTCAATGGCCTTCCAGGTAAGCACCCACTCCTTGTGTGGAAACAAGTCCTCAGAAAGAAGTGCTTCCCTGAGTCTGTATTTCAGATACAGGGCACAAGACCATGGCCGGTTCCTCTCTCCTACCTTTTGTTAGCAGGTAACCCACCCTTTCCTTCTAACATTGTGGTGCTGAAGTCCATCTCACTGCCTTCATCTTGCCCCTTCAGAGGGTGACTGTGAGATGAACCTTGCTAATGAGATGGGGGAAGGACTGCTCACCAAGGTCAGGGGTAGGAAAGCTCTCCAAAGCAGGAATGTACGCTTCCCTCAAGTGCATTCTCCAGTACTTGCCTTAGGAGGATCTGTGAAGGAGGTGTGGATGTTCCAAGTGCTCTCCTGGTACTTGGGTGGCCTCACCCTCCCTCTGCACTGCTGGTAAGAGGGGGACACATCTGCACAGACTGGGAAGCAAGGCTGTGGAATTTGCTGCTGCAGAAAGACCAAGCACTTGAGCATTTAGGGGTAGGCTTCTTTGATTTTGGAATAGTGATGGTGAGGAATAACCCTAATTTGAAGTCATACCTCTAGCTTGCAGAGTCATCCCAGGGCAGTGATGTTTCAAGGAGAGAGGGTTGGGCCCATTCTGAGTGGCCCAACTGACTTGGAGGCAGCTGATAAGCTCCTCGGGATATTGCCTAATCACTCTTGAGAGCACTTCATCATCTGCAAAAGCAAACAAGCAGGGCAGTCCTTAGGGACTCCATAAAGTAGCAGAGATGGCCCTGAAGAAGTTAGAGTGAAAACCCTAATTGGATTGGCACAGAAAAATTATCAGGCTCCCCTGTTTATTGCTGTGGAGTTCTAATGGAACTCCATTCTCCAACTATACTAGAGGGGACTTCATACAGGATAGCTACTATGTAGGAAGTAGTGGGTTGCATGGCAGGCTGTAGCACTTTCTGCTGGAAGAAGGTGCACAGGAAAGTGCTAATGCTTTGCCCTTAAGTAATTTTCCAGCTGAGGTGTGGGGAGAAGGGTAAAGCCCATGTGGATCAGTTATTTTAGAGCCACTATCTCACTTTGTTCACTGTGCAGCCGTAGAGGATATAATCATTGACATGTAATCAGAACAGGGAGGGAATGTTTTCTCCAATCTTGGAAAAGTTTCTAAAATACCATTCACTTTCCTGTTCTCTGTTAGTACCAAATCAGTTTTTCATGAAGAGGAAGGACCAACCTATTGATTCCAGCTATTGGTCCAGTACTCAGCATGGCAATGAGTTGGGTTGCTGTGTATTGGCCAGTCCCATACAAAGACCATCCTTCACAGGGTTGTAGGGCAGAAGAGGGAAAGAATTTGCTGAGCTATTGCTATAGGGAATAGACACAGATGAGAGAGAGACAGATATTCCAGCTTCAGTAGGAACTAATCCAAAGTATTACTGAAAATTCAGTACCATTCCTCTTGAGTTTTTTCTTTTAATAGTTACTCTCAGTAAGATCAAGAGAAGGTTTATTTGCAATTTACCTCATTCCTGTTATTGCCAGCAGCTCTGAAATCAGACTGGTAACTATTCCAGCCAGAAAAGATCATAGATTGTCTTATCTGAGGACCACCAGAAAATGCCTGTCAGCTGCTCAAAGACCTGAGGCTTCTGGTTTCAGAGAATTTGAGCCCTATCTGGCCCTTCCATTGTGAAGACCAGACAGCTGCAGTGCAGCAGAAGCCCCTCTGGTTTTAGCCTATAAGCTGAAAACTTCCAAGGAGGTAGGGTTCTCTGAGGCTTCGTCTGCTGACCTAAGAAAGTCAAGGTTGGAATTAGGGCTGGTCCCAAGCTAAGAAAAGACATATGCTAAAGTTTGGATCAAGATTCTGAGTTTTCTGCCTTGAAATCCCTGATACATGTTTGTGCACACGGTGTGAAAGACAAAGTAGCACCATGCTCTAGCTGGAGGGCATGGCCTCTCTACAGATTTGTGCCTGCTATCTCCAGCAGAAGGCATAGTTCATAGAAGTCCTATGTATTAATGAGATTAAGGAGTCTCTCATGTAACAGAGGAAATAGAGATGTGCTTAGATCTGTTTCTTGTTTTCTAGAATGCTGTAATACATGGCTTTAAGCAAATTAAGATCTTGCTGTAGAGGAATGAGTACAGGCTCATTGAAATCTATTCTTAAAAGTGGCCAAAGCAAGTGTTTTGTGATATAAATGATTAAAGCTTTGACATTTTTCAAACCATATTGATTTCCTAGCTCAAAATGAATGGGCAAATTCTGGAAACTGTCATTGAAGTTTTGTGTGTTTATTTCTAAATCTTTTAAGATTGCTTGATTTAAAAAAAAAAAAAAAAAAAAGTTTAAAAAAAGGACTGCCCCCAAGTCAAACAGATTTGGCAATCCCAGGAAAAGTAAGGCAGGCTGACCCATGGAAAATGTCACTATAGACTGAAGGGGCAGGTTGATCAATACTTACTGGCAGCTCTAGGGACGTGGTCAAGAGACCAGTGCGTGCTGAGTGTGTGAGGGAGGAGGCATGAACTGGCCAGTTAGGACTGGGTGTTGTGGGGTGGGGGAACAAACAGAACCAATCAAAGCCTGTGATGCTGTAGGGGATGTGCAAACCAAGACCTAAAGTTAACTAATTAAAAACAACAACAAAAGAGAGTAAAAGAATTAAAAAGAAAAAAGGAAAAAAGAAGCAGATGCTGAAGAACAAAGAAGATCCAACTTCTGCTTTAAAATTCAAAAACCTCGAATCCTAAAGAAAGACAGAATGACTAATACATGTTCATATCAACAGGATTTAGGCCCTTTTGTAAATTCGAAGGGAGCATCTCCAGCCTTAGCCCTAAGTTTCTGCTCATCTTGCCTTGCAGAATGACATCTATGAGTGGGCCCGGGACCACCGTGTCCATCACAAGTTCTCCGAGACAGATGCAGACCCTCACAATGCTATGCGGGGCTTCTTCTTCTCCCACATTGGCTGGCTGCTGGTACGCAAACACCCAGATGTCATAGAGAAGGGCCAGAAGCTGGACCTGAGTGACTTAAAAGCTGACAAAGTGGTGATGTTCCAGCGGAGGTAAGTAGTGGGGTGTGGGATAGAGTGGGAACCCCACAAGCAGGCTAGGGAGCTCCTTTGGTGGACTATGAAAGGAGCTGGGGTGTCATGAGAGAAATGTGAGTCCTTGGTCTGCCTGAGGCTTTGCCATGGGATGAGCTCTGTGAGAAGTCAGCTGTGCCTCTTCTACGGGAAGGATTTAGAAGCTGGTGCCAGGGTGCCAGCCCTCCCACACTCCTTTCTCACCTGCCAGCCTTGTAGCACCTCACTGGCATGGGCTGAGTTTCTCCCCACAAACCACTTTCATGCCTGCTTGCCCACAGTCCCACTGCTGCCTAGGCTGGCCCAGAACCCACCTACATGTGCCTCTGGGCCATCCCTGGGGAAGCCGTGGTTCATGTTTCAGGTCATGCCTTTGCCTCCCTTCCATCGGTCTGCTGGAAAGAGATGAAAGAGGAGTTGAAAATGGGGACATAAGAGGGGCAGTCACTAAGGACAGTCTTGATTCATTTGTGCCTCCTGTGTGGAGTGTCTGTCATCTGTCTGGGGCTGTACTGGGGCTCACCTTTGGAGATGAGCTTGTCACCAGGGCTGCAGGGATGGGACACTAAAACCTAACTCAGTCCCAGATGAACCAAGCAGTTTATGCTCTCCTACTTTTTGTGGATTTCACTTGTGGATCACCAGAGTGGCACAGCTTCCCCTACTCCTGTCCTTCCAGTGTAAGAGACCCAGTATGCTCAGCTATTTGAACAGGGCAAGCATCCTCTGCTTGCACTTGTTTGCGGGGTATATTGGCAGACAGGGCCAAGTGCAAGGAGGAGATGCAGCACTTGGCCAGAGCTGGAGAACAGACCTTCCGTGGAACCTTCTGCAAATGTGGCATTGCTTATAGAGACCAGCATAGCTAAGGAACAAATTGGAGATCAGGAAAAAGGCAGCAGTTAGTGTCTGGATTTATGGTGAAGGGGACATTTCTACATATGTGTGGCTGGGACAAAGATGGCAGGAGTTTATTCCACATCTCTTGCTCAGAGATAAGACTTGGAAGTGTCCAGCAAGGGCTTCTGTGCACCCAGGGTAAAAGATATGAGACTCAGCACTGAGATATTTCTGCACTTGATTTGCCCTGTATGACTCTGACAAAAAAAATCTCCCAAGGGAGGACTGAACCAGCCCTGCATCTATCTGCCACTGAACAGTTTCCTCCTGGTCCCTTCTTTTCCAGATACTACAAGCCGTCGGTGGTGTTGCTGTGCTTCACGCTGCCCACTGTAGTGCCCTGGTACTTCTGGGATGAATCCATCATCATCAGCTTCTTCATTCCAGCTATCCTGCGCTACACCTTAGGGCTCAATGCCACCTGGCTAGTGAACAGTGCTGCTCACATGTTTGGCAATCGGCCGTATGATCAGAACATCAACCCACGGGAGAACCCACTGGTCAGCGTGGGGGCCCTAGGTACGTTCAGCATCCATGATTTTCGTTGCTGGTGCTGCAGATGTTGATGGAGATTTCTGTGAATCCAGGTGTCCTCATTTCCCCTACACCATTCCCCTCCTGCCCTGCAGCTTTTGTATGTGGAGGAGTTTCCCGGTCTAGTCAGTGAGTACATAAGGGCAGTGGGGTTATCAGCTTCTACTAGCCTCTCTGCAGCCTGGAAAAGACTCTGTTAGACTTAGCACCTCCTTATCTCAATAGCAATTTTTTTTTATTTACCTTGCTCCAAGGTCTCTCTGCCCTGTCTACCAGACCAAAAAATTTGTTTTGCAGTTTCAGCTTATCTCTCTCAGATTTATCATCTTGAAAACCAGCAGGTGCATATTTGGATGTGCTCTTAGGGTGGCTAGTAATTTGGGGCTACTTGAAGATGAGACAAGCCAAATCTCATGCATTTTCTCAAATTCTGAGAATCAAGGAAAATATATCTTAGCATTTGCTCATATCTGTTCCCCTAAACTCAAATCTCAGATGCTGTTCATCCTTGTATATTACTATAGCTGCACTGATTTCCATCACTGAAAGATCTATTCTTGAGGTTTTAGTAGAGAGGGATTTTAACTACAGAGAGCCGGGGGTAGGAGCAGGAGTCTAGGCAATGTAATTGGGCATTGAAGCCCACCTTAACACTCTCTAGAGCAGAGGATAACTGGCTTATGTAGATTGCTTAGTAGAGGTCTCTCTGCATTGCTCCCATCTGGAAATACCTTTTGTGTTTTGGCATTAGAACTGTTAATTGGCCTCTCCTGGTTTGTCATGAACTTGATGCAGGTCTATCTGGTAGCTCAACCTATACTAGAAGGTGTCTCATTGTGGCAGAGGAAAATCCATTAGGATTCCCCCAGTTCATTGGTGTAGTCTGTGAACCAGAACTTTTCTAGGCTCCTGGCTGCATCCTCATTTTCTGCCAAAGTCTCATAATTCCTGTATGGTTGTCATCGCCTTTTTTGGGCCAGCACAGACTTCCTCTAGTGCTGGACTACGTCCAAATGAAATGGGGCAGATCACAGAGGAGAAACTGGGCTGATAGAAGAGAGCAACCCAGACTCAATCCAGAGCTTGCTGCAGGACTGTGGTGCTTTGGGCCAAGTGAAAGGGGCCCTAGCCTAGAGCTCTTCCCATCCTCTCCTTGGTCTTGTTTTGCAGGAGAAGGTTTCCACAACTACCACCATACATTCCCCTATGACTACTCCACCAGTGAGTTTGGCTGGCGCTTCAATTTAACCACAGCCTTCATCGACCTCATGTGCCTCCTGGGGCTGGCCAGTGATCGCAAGAAGGTCTCCAAAGAGGTCATTTTGGCCCGGAAAATGCGGACTGGAGATGGGAGTCACAAGAGCGGCTGAGTTCCTACTCCCCTTCACATACACATCCACACCTCTCCTTCCTCCTTTTTCTCCCTTTCTCCTTTCCTGACCCCTCCGAACACGCTGGACAAAGGTTTAATGTTCTGTTTACTAACTACTGAATAATGCTACCAGTTTGCTTACGATAATGATAATGAGTTTTAACCTCCTCCCATGGTGTATTTTACGTGATGTATTTAAGACCTGGAGCTCTGCCTCTGTAACACCAGGCCACCTCTTTCCCCCTCCCCTGTCCCTTTTTGTTCTCATTTCTAATTCCTCTGCCCTGTCTTCTGCTTTACTTCATCCCTGCCTCCCCCGGTGGAGGAGCTGGTGGGAAGCAGCCTGGGCCATTGCAACCTGCTGCATACCACAGTGCTGAGGGATGCCCATACCATCCAGCTGAAGAGTTAAGCCAAAGTCAGTGTGACCGTCTCCCCAAAGTTCCCTCTTCTCCTTCCTCTGTCCCTCCTTTCTCAAGGGCTGCTGATGCTTGGCATGGCTAAACTGCTGTCTGGGATAAGCAGCCCTGCCCCTTTCCCTTACTGTTGGGTGCAGAGTGTGAGGAGTGGTCTCCTCCCCACCTCTCAGCCCTCTGGTGGTGGGAGGAGAGCCCCAAAGGTGTCTGAGAGCTCCAGGCAGGTCTTGGGTGGCTTTGTTGGATGCTGACAAGATTTTGCCAGCAAATAGGATGTGCCAAAACTGAGAGGGGGAGAAGGATGTAAACCAAAGCTTCACCACTGTATTAAGCTGCTTTACATGCTGGAGAAACAGTGTCCCCACAGATGTCCTGGTTGTCCCTGCATGCCTCAGGGTCTGGGTGCAGGGACACAGGAGACATGGCTGGTATGGCGAGGGAGCACCTGTGTGCTCAGGAGGGTGTGAGGACTTCTTGGAAGACCTACAAAGCACGTCTCTCCCTCTGCATGGGCTCTGCTTGGTCGATAAACAAGTGCCTGACAAACACTGAGATGGAGCGAGGTGGCAAGGAGCTGAGGGGTTTTGCAGTCCCCAGCTCCGTGAGGGATGGGGATGCACTCTCTAGAGAACACAGGAAGAGAATGCAGCTCCTCCTTAGTCCCTTAACTCGCTTCCTGGCCCCCTGTGACTGCCAGCCTGCTGCTCAGCCTGGTGAGCAAGCTGCTGTCCCGCTATGCAGGCAGCGCGGGTGGTGAGGCAGCGCAAAGGTCGGTTATATCACCCAGGCCTGAGACAGCGTGGGCAGGCAGCTGAAGGGCGTGTTGGGAAAAAGAAGTTCCTGTGGGTGTTGTTTCCTGTAAGCTGCACAGACTGCAGCAGGAGTTCAGGCAGTTGGGTCGTGGGCACAGTGGCCCCTCACCAGGCTGAATGTGCTTTTTTTTTTTTTCTTTTAACTCCTTAGCTTCCCTCACCATTATCCACTTTTATTTTTGCAATTAGTTGTAGCAATAGTATCAATTATGTTGCTTAAACACATAGATGGAACTGGAGGAAAGCATAAGAGGTGACCAGGAAGGGGTAATGTTGGAGCAGATTGGTGGCACCCCCCTGGTTCTGGAGGCAGCTCATCTACCTGGCCCCTTGCCCCACTCCCCACAGAGCAGCCTGGCAAGCCTCTCTGCTGCCAGCTGCTGCGGCTTTGTTGCTCTGAGACATGTGGGAACCAGGACAGCTTTGCAATGCTCTCTGTAACTCTCTTTAGCTCAGGACTCTCCTCTCCTTTCCCCTCCCTGCCACATCCTTGTCACTGCTCATCAGTAGGACCCTTCTGCTCTGGGCTACCAGGACTGATGTGATCTCCAGCTGAGGGCTGTGATGTGGAGCTCACAGCATCCCAAAGGTAGTGGCATTGGACTGAAGGCAGCATCCTTACAGCCCTGCTGCTTTGTTGGGGTCAAAGGGGAGAAACACTCTAAGCTCTACAACTGTGGGCTGCCTTCACCAAACCCCTGTGAACTCCTTGAAGTCTCCAGAGAGGATGAGGTGCTCCAGCCAGTGCTGTGAAGGGGGGAAGGTGAGGAGAGTGATTCCTTGCTCCTGGTGCCCTCAGCCTGCGGCACAACATACCCTGTGGCAGTGAAGTGTGCGTGACATGCTGCAACAGCTCACGTCCTCCCAGTAGAGAAAGCAGGGCCTGACTGACAGCAAGGATTCCTTTTGAATTTCAAGTGCTGATTTGGGTCCAGAATTTGGAATTAGGGTGGAAGCTGAGGAACAGTAACCAAACAGTCCTGGTGTTTGCCCAGTCACTTTCAAGGTGGATTGGCAAATATCTCTGGGTGCCTTAAATCTTTCTTTAATATACATAGAAGTATTGACAGCTGTTTGCTGTTTTTTGTTTTGTTGGTTTTTTGGGATTTTTTTTTTGCTGAATTATGAACATTTGAGGGGTTTCTTAATTATTTAATTGCCTACATTGAACTGTGGGTGCAGGTGATTTTGAATGTACTTGAGTTAGAAATTTTTGTTAGATTAAGAAACAGATAGAACATTTTAGGTAGACCTTTGTTTGATATATATATATATATATATATACACCTATAAATATATATATATATTTTTGGTGGCATGTTTGTATCCTGGATGCATTGTCTGTATGTTCACTGTAAATGAGTCTGTGAGAGGTGGAAGCAGATGAGGCAGCAGCGGGGCCATTCCCTGAGCCCAAGTGAGCACCTGCCTGCTGTGCCATCTGGAACAGTATCATGTCATGCCTCAGTTTCCCTGCATGGGGCTGCACGCTGCCCACAGGGAGCGGGAGGGAGGCAGCAACACACCATGTGCACAGTGATGCTGGAGAAGTATTTTCCAGGCCCGTTCCCAGTCCCGGTGGTATCACAGAGAGCAAGTGGTTGGGTGATCGGGGAAGGACTGGAGAGCTGAACCTGCGTGCTGCCTGAGCTCTGTCACTTGAGAGTAGGATACGATTTTTCACAGCTTAGGGATTTCTGCATAGTAGTATCTCTCTGTTTTGTGTACTGGAAAAGGAAAAAACAAACAAAAAAAAACTTTTTGAAATAATTTCTACTAATATGGAAACAGACATCTGGTTGTGCTGATCTGAAATTTTATTTGTTCATAATAAAAATGTTACTTTAAGACCTGTCGGGCTTCTAGCGTGACGAGCGGGACTGGGCTGAGCACGAGAACTTAGGAGGCACACTGTCACCCACGCCTTTTGCTGAGCTGGCCTCAGCGGTCCTCGTGGGTCCCTTCCAAAGCGGGATATTCTGTGTTCTGTGGGCTAGAAGATGCCAATCCTCAGTCTTGCTCCCTCCCACCATTGGCAAGGAAGGGGAAATCAGCCTCTGCCTCTGTAAGGGTGCTGAGCGAGCAGCTCATGATGGCTGCTCCCTCCTGGCACGCCTGCTGCCGGCTGCCCGCGCCTTGGGTTACTGCAGGTTACCCAGCCGGGCCCTCTGCCAGCGCCCGCGGCCGCCGGCCGTGCATGCGGCACAACACGTAATACCGGCAGCCCGGCCCCACGTCACACGAGTTCATTCACCTCGGCCAGGGGAATTTTCCTGCTGCTGCCGGCCCTGCTCTCCCCGTCCCTTTTCGAAGCTGGAGGGAAGTGAAAGCAAAAGGGGCAATCCCCCCACCAAATATCACTTCAGTTGCTGGCTGCTTCTCCCCTGCCTCACCCAAGCACCCTTCAGCCAGAAATGGGGAGTAAGGCCCACGCTGCGTAGGCCCAACTCGCTCTGCTTGGATGCGGGGTGCACACAGCCCGAGGCACTGCGGCCTTGCACACAGCGTGCGGATCTCGGCACAAGGGGCCCACGCTCTGCTTCCCAGGCTGAGCTCCGGCCGCAGGGCTCTGCCCCAGCTCTGGGCTGGCGAAGGGCTGCTGCTTGTGGTACCCAGCGCTCCTCTCATTCAGCACAACCCCTCTGAAAACAAGTGAGGCAGCAGGCCCACCTCCAACCCCGATTATTCAGAAAAGCCTAAAAATAAAGTTAATGATCCCTCTGCCTGCGTTTCACGAGAGCAGAGCTCAGATCTCTGCCTCTCCCTTTTCTCCAAGGCTGTCATTAAACCCCTGCCCAAAACACGCTTTCCGGCACTATCGAGCCCTCCAGCGCTGCCAGCTCAGCACTGAGCTCGCTGCCTGGAAGCGTTTGAAAGCAATTCCTGTTCCCCCTTCTCTGCGCGATCTATGAATTCGGGGTGCCATCCCGACGCACCTCAACTCTGCTTTTTTGTGGATCTCCCCCCTCAGCGGGGCACGGACGGGTTAAGGCGCAGCCGGGAAGAGAGGGCAGGGAAACAAGCGACCGCTTGTTCGCACCCACCGGCGGGAGGGACCGAGGGCGCAGCCTGCGGGCGGCCAGGTGGGGGCTGTGGGCAGGGCCCCTTACATCGCTGCCTCTCCGTCTGCCCGGCAGCCCTCGGCACCGGGCGGACACGTGGATGCAGCACCCCCCCCCCCCCCATTTTGCACCCCCCGACCGGCGCCAGGCAGTTCGGCCCTGGGCTGGCGGAGCCCTGCGCACGCTGCTCCCGCCCATTGGCTGAGCCCGGCCGCAACGGCTGACGGTGCACAAAAAAAAAGAAGGAAAAAAAAAAAAACAAAAAACAAAAAAACAACGGGGAGGTGGGGCGGGCTGAGTTTGCCTGGAGGTTACTGTCGGTCAGCCCACGGCCTCCCAGAGCGTGTCGGCCCCGGCTGTTTACAGCAGCCCTCAGCTCCTGACCCGCGCGGGGCCAATCGGCGGCTCGCCTGCCTTGTGTGATCCCGCCTGGCCCAATCCGCGCCCCGACCTCTGCGTTTCGGCTCCGCTTTGCGGGGCCGCCCTCCCGCCGCGCCCCGGGCCCCGCCCGCACCCGGCCGCGACGCGGCCCAAACGCGCGGGGCGTGCGGCGCGCTGCCGCCAGAGCCGCGCCGTCCAATCGCCGTGCCGCCCCTGCAGGGCGCGGGCCCCTGCAGCCCGGCGCTGCCCCCGAGCTGCTGCGGCGTGTGCTGAGCCCTGGGGATCGCGAGCCCCTGTGCTCCTGTGCGGCTGTAAACTCATGCGTCCGTGAGGCTCAGTGCCCGTACGTGCACAGATGCTGCGCTGTGGATCCGGTCACTTTCTTCCCGAGTGCTGCCGTCGCTAAAGACAACCCAGCCCTCCCTGGCTCAGAATTCTTAACTACAGCAACCTGTCAGACTTTCATTTCTGGTTAAGCTATATGGAAAACCACAGCGTTTTGCAGAACGAGGAGGATTTCATAATGGAGTGACAACAGCTGTGAACATGACAGTTTGGCGTTGTAACAAACACATCTGCTTGTCTCACGTGGTTTGTCTCTTCTGGTTCTCCTAAAATAGCTTTTTGCAAAACCGCTCTCTGGTGCTCCATCAGCAGTGCTGCCCACCCTTCTCCGGGTGTCCTGGGACCCGCACTCGGTGCATGGTCATTGGGACAGGCATGGGGAGGCTCACATGGCCCCAATGTTGTGCTTCTGCCTTTTCGAGCTGATGGATTAAGCAGCAGTGATCTAGATCTAGAACAGCAATTTAGCTGCCATTTGATCACCTGCAATAGACTCAGCCTGACCCTGAATCGCAAAGAAATGATGCAGAGCTGTGTTGCTCCAGGGTGACCACCGAGAAGTGCATCATTGGAAATCTGAGGTAAGTAATGTCAAAGTCCTGGAATGTTACAGCTATAATGGAGGTTCCAAGGCCCTCCCACCTCCAGCAGGTGAGTGTCAGGCCATGCTGCGCTCACCTGTCCTGAATTCCCTGCCAAAATTCCTCCAACTCAACTGAGAGCTGAAGTATCTCTCGTCACTGGCAAAGATGGAGGGGGCAGGTTTCAACCCACTAAAGCAATTTTAAAGTGATGCATGAGATCCACGCAGGTTAAATAAGCATCTTTTATAGCTGAGAGAGACAGGGAGGTGGTTCCCAGGGTGACTCACAGCAGCAGCTTGAGATCACGCGTTTGGAAAAGGGTGAATCACCTCCTAGTGGTGCCTCTCTGCCTTTCATACCCAGATACCTCCATTGGGTTGGATGAGGCTGGTGCAATGGGGCACACTCCTGGGTGTTAGTGGTGGGAGCCCTCAGCCTCCAGCAGTGACCCCCAGAACACAGTGAGCAACAACAGCTGCTCTCAGAGCAGTGGCTATGGCTGTGGCTCATACCGTCCTTGTTTGGGAGCTGAGGAGGTTCAAAATGCCCCAAGAATTACCGGAAATCGGAAAAGCCGAGCTGAGCTTGACTGATAAGAGTTCTTTTTTTTTTAACACAGGAGGTGATAAACTTCTGGAAAATGTTGCCAATGGGCAGCCTGCATCAGCACGTGCCATGCCGGGAGGGCTGAGACTTGCAGCAAGAAGTTCCATAGCAGGCTGCTAAGTATGGGGCTGTGCCCTCCAGCAACCACACACCCCAAATTAGCATGATGTCTGGTGGCACATGGTGAATATCCCGTCTTAGGGAATGGAGCTCAGCGTGCCACTCCCGACCCACAAGCCCATCTCAAACCCATAAATGTGAGCGCACTCTTTGGGCTAATGAGCACGCAACGTACTGGGATTGATGTGGTGGAAGAGATTGTGGACCCATGAGAGTCCTCAGGAAATATCAAAGCTCTATAAAAGCACTGCTAACAATGCACCAGCTTTCCTTTAATGTTTGTGTGCAATTTATTTTCTGTGTTTATGAAAATTTTCCTTGTCTCTCTACAATTCCTGTTCGGCTGCGTCATGTGCAGGCAGAGCATTAGGGGGTGTATGAAAAGAGCATAAAAAATGGATGTTTTCTCTTTGCAGAAGTCAGCTATGCCAGTATTAGCTTTCATTTGGATTCAGGGCAAACCTGAGAATCAAAGGAAAACCTCCTTGGTCATTTCAGATCTATCTGCAGACAAAAAGCTGGGATTTCCCGGCTGTCTGGGGTTGGTTTTTCTCCAGGCTGTTGTCTCTTTCAGTGTTTTATTTCCTTTCCTTTTGATTTGGACTTCTTCAATTATAACACATATAATCAGTGCTTTTGCACACAAATACAGCTGAGAAACCTTTTCCAAGCAAAGGCCAGAAACATTTTGCTTTGAAAATACCCAATCCAGAATGCATTGATACAGCATGAACATTCCCCCCCCCCCCCCCCCCTTTTTTTTTTTCTTCTTCAGGATGCTATTTCTGGTTTCTGGCAGCACATCAGTCCTGATGGGACGATGGCAAGAGGTTCCTTGGGTGGGATGGAGCTGCTCAGGAGCTGATGCAGGTTCACACCCCTTGGGCTGGGCCAGCCTGGAGCCTGAGTCACTCATCATGCATTTACTTCTCACTCTGCTATTGGCTTCTCACACACACTGGGCAGGTCTCCTAATCCTCCTGCAGCTGGCACAGGTGATGCTTTCCTGCTTCTCAGATTTTCTGCTGCAGTCTCTGAAAGAGAGACTTGACATTCAGTGTCTGGCACAGGGAAGTAGGGTTTGGTTGGGCACATCGATGGCTGTGGTAGGGACCTTCTGTCCCATCTACACCACTTGGGGTTGAGCTGCCTGTGTTGCTGTGAGTCTGACAGGGCCTTCAGCTCTGCCTTCTGACAGCCCAGCGGGACAGCACTGAGCTGTGCTGCAGGCAGATCCCGAGCTGCATGAGTGCTGGGGGTGTCTCTTTGCCCTTCAGTTGCACAACAGCAGTACATCTCCATTCCACATGGCCAGTGAGTACAGACATTTCTAACCCAAATGTTTGCCTGGGCACAGCGTATGGTGTCAGCACCAGTGGCCTCTGACCCTCTCAGGTCTGCAGGAGGAAGGTTAGCTGCCACCAGCTCGTGGCACCAGCTCAGCACAAAGGGCAGTAGCACCATAATTATGCATGCTCTTGTTGTTCATTGCCATGCTCACATGCAGAAGACTGCTCAAAGCACATCAAACAGTATATATTGACTGGGCTGGGATTAGGCTCTTATGCAAACCCCATTTTGGAGCACACTGGCCTGTTAAATGCAGTCAGTTCCCCTCTGTACAAGGGCTACTGAGAAGAAAGCTGTTTGTGATCATGAGGGACCTCAGTGCAGCGAGAAGGAAGGCAGTATTCACTCAGTGTGTTAGCTTAAAGATGATCCCTTTGCCCCCTTAGTTTAAATGTAATTACCCCATCATCAGTGAAAATCACCGAGACACCCCTGGCAGCTGGCATCAACAGAGCACCTCCCGGGAAAAGCAGAGCTTTACAGCTGCTGAAAATCTTCCTCTTTGCTCCTGTGTTTGGAAATGGCTTTTTCATGGCTGAGAGGACAGGGCTAGGCAACTCTCTGGGGGGAGATGGGAACACCAATACAAAACCGTTTGTACTGCAAGAGTGACTGCAGGGTAAGCTGGCAGCAGAGGCAAGAAGGAACTGAGGTGCTGGAGAGCTGTGATTGAGCCACTGGGAGAGGGGGTGGCAGCTAATTCCAGTTAAGGACATGACAGGCAGTAAGTGGCACAATGCACTGCCAATGAGTCAATCACAGTGACAACAAGAAGGAGATGCCTGGCAATGCAAATCTTAGCTCAAAGCTCATGCAAAGCAGGGTCTGTCCATAAGGGCTACATGTGCATCTGATTTCCCAAATGTCAGCTCTTTAATAACTGGATAAGGAACTTGGCTTCGTGAAACAACCAGCATCGCTTATTTCAGCACTTAAACCCACAGCCAGTGACTCAATATCACCTTTACAAACTTTCCTGCTGGTTTATGCCTTTTGACATATAAACCACAAACCACCACCCATTTTTTTTAATTTCTGATTCTGTTTGGGATTTCTGAATGCTTTTGGAACCTATCACAAAATGCCAGCAGCGTGAAGAAGAGCAACAAGTGTCACTCCACACACTGACTTCCCCTCCACCACCACGATAGCTACCTACACAGCCAGTGCCAAGCATGGCAGCACGACCCTCTCAATTTTCATCACAATAATACAGGTGTAAAACCATTGCTTTTCCCCACCACATGCCTGGAAGAAGCACAAAGGTTTCTTTGTTCTACTTCCTTCTCAAAAACCCAGCTTCCTGCTGTTTTCCTGGTCACACCAGTTGAGTCCCCCCATGCTTCCTGCTCAGCTGAGCAGTGAGTCAGAGCAACCAGATCAGACCTTCAGTTCCTCCTCTTTTCATGGCTGCTCAAGTCCCACCGCAGCAGGACACAGCTCTTGGCAGGGTTGGCAGAAGCCCACGGGCTTCCCCATTACAGCAGCCCTTTACCTTCATCCCCAGTCACTTTGCTCAGGGCAGGAGCCTCTTGGAGGCTCAGACTCTGTGGAGGGGAAAAGACACAGCTAGAATAGGAAGTTTCAGAGCACTCACCCTTTCCTCCCCTGTGGACACCCAAGATGATAGCAGTTCTCTCTCCCAGCTTGCTGACTGGCATAATGTTCAGATGTGCGAGCTGTACACTACCTAACCCAGGTGTCTCCAGAGCCCCTTGCTGTGCAGCCAGAAAAGACATTTCCTCCATCAGCAGCAGAAGACCCAGAGTCATACAGGCAAAATTAAGAGAAGCCAACTGAGACCACTGGCAAAGCTGCCGGACTGAGCCAGTGCCGCCCACAGAGCAGCTACACTAATTGAAACCTGCTGAAGAAGTAGACTGCTTTGTTAACCACATGTATAGGAAAGCCCCAAGTGAATCTCTTCACAAGTAACCAGTGCAGTATGCCATATGGCTGAGATCCTAGGAAGCTCTCTGCTGAGGGCCTGGGCCATCCCGCTCTGCTGGGTTCCCATGTAGAGCAGGTATGCAGTTTGCTAGCTGCTGGGTGCCACGTAGTCAGTGCTCCTCCTAACCCTCCAGAGTCTGTGAGGAATTCACACAGACAGGTCCAGCAACAGTATGTTTCAGTGCAGAGAAGGTCATTGCTTCATGTAAAAGTCAGCTGGACCATCTGTAAACAGCTCTGTAACTCCACAACATCAGAGGGAGTATTTTGGTAACAGGAATGCTGACATGAGACGGAAGTCTATGGATATCATTAAAAAAGTCAGACACCAGAAGTGGTCATAGAATAGAATCACAGAATCATTAAGGTTGGAAAAGACCTCTAAGATCACGTAGTACCACCATCAATCCATCACCGTTGTACCCACTAACCACGTCCCTCAGTGCCACATGTCCTCTCCTTGTACACCTCCAGGGACAGTGACTCCATCATGTCACACTTCAGATGAGAGTCCAGAGCAAACTAATAGTTTTTCAGGTTTTCCCTTTCCTGTTGTCCTCTGTCCATAGCACACTGGCCCATCTGAACTTGTGTTCGCACCCATATAAAGATGATAGCACTGACATGGCCAAGTACTGATCCATCTGCCTAGAGATCCAGTTTATTCCTAAACTTCATGCCACAGGATCACATAGTCTGCCAAGGGCACACATCTTAGTGATAAGTCTGTGCTGAAAGGGCTGATTGTGATGCACTGTTGTGTCTGTAGGCACATGCGTTGCCTCTTCAGGGCAATAATGCTGCTCATTTCAGCTTAAAGGCATGGAGCATTTCCAAGTATCAACAGTTCATTTCAGGTGGGTTACATGGTTACATGCTTCCCTAATCGATCATCCTGCAAAATAAGTTTGCCTTTCACCATCCTAGTAAAGCAATGCCTCCTGGAGTTATCAAAACCCCTTTGTGCAAGTTTGCATTTAAGTTCCATATATTTCTATAGATTTGAATGGAGAAATGGTTGCCAGGAAACATGACTGGGCAAAGACAAGAAAGATACATCCTAGAAGATATTAAGTGAAAGCTTTCCAAGGAGCAATAAGCTCTGGAGACTGGTAATCCTGATGAGTTTTCAAGAACTGATAGACAGCCTGATGTTGAACAAGGCTGCCAGCACACATTAGCATCTTCAGCAGGTTGCGTAACTCAGATCACACCCACTGGGCACTGGCTGCTGCATGCAAGTGAAGACTATGGAGTTACATATGCACCTGGTGAAACAAAATGCCCTCTGAAGGAATTTCTAAACACCTGCCTAGAAGCGACTGGTGCATCAGGATAACCTCCTGCTTCCAAGTGTGCACGTTGGGGTTGGCCTCCCAGCTCCAGCTGGACAAAAACAGTGAACGTAAGTACACAAGTCATTAAGTGAATGTGCTCTGTGAATAGTTACCCATTATTTCTAATAACAGCTTGATTCTATTAATAACAACAGCTAATAGAAGGTACTATAAGGAATAGCGGCTGTAATCTATTTCTTCCCCTAACAACAAAAAAGGAAATTATGACATCTATTTGGAAGAAATATATTAAAGATAGTACTCGATGTGGTATGAGGTAGCACTCTTAAAACTTGGTGGTGTGTCCTGCAGATGCTGTCAATGCAAAACAAGCCACCTGCCATGAAACAGTTTGTGAAAAGCTATGTGAAATCTTTGCCACTGCTCTCAGTGGTCAAAGGAAGAGGGTTCCACGTGAGAGGCAGCTAACCATGCTGCTCCATCACCCCATACATCATTGCATGCTTCAGTGTATGTCTGAGGACCATAGACTGGCAGACCCAGCCCCACCATTAGGCACTCTACTGTCTGCAATCTGCAATTTTTCTAAAGCATGTGCTTGTTTCAGGTGTTTCCATAGGTGATACCTCAAGGCTGCTGATGATGTCCAGGGAAACTATGCAGATTCAGCATTTCTAATGTGGAAAAACAACCATGTGTTGCAAGTTGCATTGCCCCAAAATAGATAGCAGCAACATTTTTACCTTACAAGCCTCCCCCTAGATGTGCCTCCAGGTAATCTGTGTTCCCATCTCTCTGGGGCTGTCATGTCTGTACCTCTACATAAGGAGCAGATTTCTCCATATGTGCATAAAGAATGTGCGTTGTTTGAATTACTACTGCAACCAAACTAGCTTTATTGAGTCAGACCCAAACTATCCTCTGATTAACCACAGGCAGCAGCAGATACTTAGAGACTGAAAGAACACTCGTATTATCTCTAGCCTCTTATTTTTAATAACTACCAATAGTGTCCTCATCTGTGAAGCACTCCTCCCAAAGAAGTGCTTAAAGGCTTGAACCAGGTCATGCAATCTTGCACATAAAAGCAGCTCCGGCACTAGATAGAGCCTGCAGCCCAAGAGGCAGAACCCCAACACCCAGACGCAGGCAGAGGTGCCTCATAAGAAGCAAACCCAAAGCACTCATTGCAAAACTGAGAACCAAATGCGATCTCTTGAGACCTGCTCCTGGGCTGTGTTCTCAGAACCATCTGTCCAAAACTTGTTAGGAACAATCAAACTAATGAAATAAACACCTTGACAGGCAAAACGTGTTTCTAGATTTTCCTGTGGCGTTCCAGCCCTGATCACAGAAGTTTCACACACACACCTGGCCTCTGTGAGCACACATACAGCACAGCACTAACACACACCTCACTGAAGCAGCACTTGAGCACAACTTTCTGCTTCAGCAAATGTTTTTCCTGTTATCTCTGCTAACTCCTTCAGCCCCAGCACACTGATGCAAGCAACATAATAATTTATTAAGACACAGCATGCTTTTCTGCTGTTTTTCCCTTCTTCACTGTCATCACTATTTAAGCCCTGGCTGTGAGAGCACTCTCAGCTCAATCAGCTGATGCTGGCAGCCCAATGAGCTGCAATCAGCAGATGCTTGCAGTCAGCAGCTGGCTTCCAGCTCTCACCACGGGCTGACTACAAAGCACTTCAATTCTGTGCCCAGCACCTCACCTGGGAGCAGAAGACCCTCAGCCCATGGGACCTCATGAGCCCATGCATTGCCTGCAGCCATTGGATTCATTTAGTGCTCAAGTAAAATAAACCAAACTGGGTGTGATTGAAGATAAAGGGCAAAGTGAGCTAACTCAGCTTTAATGGTATTAGTCGTGAATTTTCACTCACTCAAAGTTCTCAAAGCTTGTTTTTCTTTTTCTCTTTTTTTTTTTTACCCTCTTATCCCTTTCATCTGTGTGAAACACAGGTGATGTCAATTGTGTTGAGACAGTCCCAAAAATTTTGCTTAGCTTTGACACTTCCACCTCTACCTCAGACTTCAAGGAAAGCCTGCGGGATGTCAGCAGCTGTAAGGCTAAAGGAACTTCACTCCAGATCCTTTCTACCAGTGCCAAACTGTTATCAAATCCCCATGTTTCAAGCAGAAACCGTCCTGCTTCAGAATGCAGTGTGCTTTTCTGTCTGCTCCCCCATGCATCAGCAGATAGGCTGCCCAGGGAAGTGTTGGAGTTACCATCCCTGGAAGTGGTCAAGAAATGTGGAAATGAGGCGCTGAGGGACATGGTTAGTGAGCATGGATTAGTGGCTGGGCTAGATGGTCTCAGAGTTCCCTACCAGCCTTAATGATTTTATGATGGCCTGGCTCCTATACCCACTGAGGTTTCCAAACTGCTCCGCCAGCAGCTGGGAATCCAAGCAGATGCCACCTTTGTCTGGAAGGGTAGCGTTTAGAAAGCTGCAGAGAATCAAGTGGGAGTTCTCCAAGGCTGCTTTACCAGAGTTACTAGAGAGAAGCAGCAAGAACCTCAAGATTAAATCCATCAGTTTAGCAGCTAAATTAATTACAGTGCAGATAGAGTGAATGAAGGAATGTGCATCAGGTAATCAAGTAACACAACACCTACTCAAGTTAAACTCCAGGGACACACACTCCCTCGCCCCAGAGAAGTGTCTCTGGTGTGGCCCCACATGCAACAAGGTGAACATACCAGCTCCTCCACCGCTTCTTCCGGCTTCCCTCATTCTCATGAAGATCAGAGTTTTTCTGCTTGTGTTTCTTTTTGTTTGGTTGGTTTTTTTCCCTCACCCCATCTGATGCATGAAAAATGTACTGGACTGGGACTCAGGAAGTCTGGATGCTCATTCACAGACTATCAGTGACCTATAGGCTAACCTTGGCCATGCCCTTGTGTTCCTTTTCATTAAGGAACAATCCCCATCTTCATGAGCCTTCTGCAATACACCTATACTGCAGTCTATGCTGTACATACTAAAGGAATAATTGGGCCTGCCTACATCCCCAGAGTTTTGGGGAATCGGTTGTTTCCAAAGTATCCAAAGGTCTACTTGATTCTGTGCTTTTACATAAGAACATTTTGCAGATGGAGAAGACAAATCAACTTCAGATCCGAATACTTAAATAAATTAAGCAATATAAAAGTTTGCTATTACTTTGTTTGCTCGGTGATGAAACAGTGAAGAAAACATAGTCACTGGAAACCTTTCAGCTATGATATCTGCTCTTCAGATATCAAAGGAGATGAGAGCTGTTCAAACGTAGTAAGATTCCCTATGGACATTGTTTGAAGATCAAACATCTGTAACTACCTCAAACAGGACAGCCTGCCAACCTCCACAGGGACATGGTCACACTAACACAAGTGCCAGCTTTTCTGTTTGTCTGCAAACAGCAGGGCCAGAGCGTTGCTGAATCTCTCGCTTACCACAGAAGCCAAAGAACAGTAAACTTCATGGGTGATAAGAATGATACCAATCAATAAAGAAACCAGCTGATTGATGCATAAGCCACACTCTGTCATGACAAAGCATAGAGGTTACCTAAGTGAAATGAACTGGTCAGGCACTGCTAGCACACAAATATCCCCAAATCTAAAATCATCTAACCAAGATAGCAGCTCAAGGACAAACCTCATCACAGGGACGGCCTAGCCTTCAGCTCCTTAGATAATACTGCCCAAGATCTGCCCTTCAACCTGAGAGGTGTGAGGTCATCAACTGAGAAATATCCTAGCTTAGCCAAAGACACCCCACATCAGAGCTGCTCTGGTGTAGAGCCTACGGCTCCACCACTAAATTGCTCAAAGACCCTGGAAACAAAAGTTCACACAAACATCTGGGAGAGGACACAAAAACGTTTCAGATAGCAGTTACATCCCCAGAATCAACTCATATGCTTGAAGACTAATGGTATCCCAGCAATAAGCAGAGATATGACATACTGGCTCTCAGTAGCCTGGTCTAGTAGTTGGAAACCCTGCACATAGCAGGGGGGTTGAAACTAGATGATCACCATGGTCCTTCTCAACCCAAGCCTTTCTATGATTATATGATACAGTAGGTGATTACCACATCATCATTAACAGAGAAAATTCCAGAAGCCCTCACTGTAAATAAGACCAGGGACGCCAACTCACTCCTTCCCCCAAACACAGGATATTCTAGACTTTCAGAATTGCTTCTGGTTCCTAACTTTATTTGCCTTAGACCTTCTTCTTTGCTCCCCCCAGAGCAGAAAACAGCAGGAAACTAGGGATAATTGCAGAAGGTAACTCACTACTCAGAGTAATTTTGTTTTCTTTCCTAAGAACTGGGCATTGCTATGCTCCCCTTCCCTTAAATGGTACCAACCATAAAAGGTAGTTTTCAAATACATCTACTTCCTCTTCTCTCTAGCAGCTGTTGTAGTAGATTTCAACAATCAAAGCTTTAACCACAACCAAAGATCTGAGGTTAAATCTCTAGATACACACTCAGTCTTGCTGTAAGCCTATTATTCTCCTAGTGTATAATAGGAGCAGCCTATATATTCTCACTCCCAGCTCAGCTCCCAGATAACCTTTTGGAGGCTCCTAAGCCAGCAGGTCTCTTTTATAGCAGAGCCTCACTGCTCAGCTGTGCTTCATCCCCCAGCACCTCACTCCGCACACCTGGAAGGAGGAAAGAGGCACAGCTGAGGCTCAGCCTGAGGGCCAGTCCAATTTTCCTCAGCAGAGAAATTACAAGCTGGTGCTAGATTCAGTACAGGCTATCCAAGATGTGCAAGAAGTTGAACCCAAAACAAATTTGAAAGAAATCTATTAGCTTATTTGTTTGAACATGAGAGTGATCCATCATCTTAGCCCTGAACAGAGGGCATGGGGAGCCACTCCAAGGTTTATGTATGTCGAAGGTCTCAAGGTGATCTTGGGAATCCTGCCAAACATGCTGTGAAAGGCTCAGTTTTTTGAGAGCCACTTGCCACCATACTAGAGTACTTTGAAAATGTTGGCCTTTGTCCTCTCTGTGTAACCCAGCTGAGGGGGAGGGAGTAGCTTCAAACTACTATTTAGCTGATGTTACAAATGATGTTTTTCAGGCCACATTCTCATTATGATAGAGCTTATTGCATTTTACTTGGGTGCTTTAACTCAGCTTAGAAGAAGCCTCAGGAGTGTCTCCTGGTCACTCAGATCTTCATCAGAACACAGAGTACACACTGGGGCTGGGGCTGCGAGAGAACATGGCAGTGGGGAATGTTCCTGTTTTGTTGGGTCGCTGAAGGAGGCCCTTTCTTTGTGACACACATGATTAAGATGGTGGTCATGGTAGGACTTTGCAAAACTCTCCCCTTCTACATCATCAGTGCAACTGTTTTTGGAGAGAAGGGAGAGAAAGTGCTAGTTTAGTGGAAATGCTGACTGAATCCTGGTGCCCAGATCTTTTACCTGAGAGGAGATTTGCTGTTAAAGTCAGCTCGAAGAACAAGATGAAATTTGATTAGTCAGTTGTCTTCTATGCCAGTATGGCCAGAAATTATTTCGAACTATTCTTCCTGTGGCCAGATATTTGATAGAGTGCCACATAATATATTTATTAAGGGAGTGGAGAAATCCTGACTGGGTAAAAATAGCAGGGCCTGGATTAGAAACTGGCTGGCAAATGAGGAACAGAGCTTCACTGTTGCTTCAGAATGCCTGGTGTCACCAGAAAGATTCTGCAGTGTTGGCGTGGGTCAGCTAAGCTAGGGCAGATTGACACAGAAAGCACAAGGCTAATCTGGAGAAGCACAGTGAGAAACACCAGCTCTTTTGGATGACTGGCTGATATCTTGATCAAGAGAGGGAACACACAGATAAAACAGGCTTTCACTCAGGTCTGCTACTTGCAGCCCAACAAAGCTGGAAAATATGCCACTGGAGGGGAGGTGCACTGAAGGGTTTGCTTTTCTGCCTTGTTAGATGGCAAGTTTGTGCTCGTAATACCAGGAGAAGCATTATCCATGGTTCTCACATAATTCATGGAAAAAGGACAACCCTCCTTTCTGTTCTGCCCCCCATCCCAGTTTAAAATGTCTTTTGACAGGATTTTTTTTTTGGGGGGGGGGGCAAATGATGTTCCTAGCAGACAACTAAAAATAGGGAAGGGACTGGAAGTCCCATTCTCCTCAAAGCATTGGGTTTTCCCCCCTCTTTGGATAGGTACAACAAGTATCCCTTTGTAGCCACTTCTAACAAAGGTACCAGTTCGTCCTCAAGCGCTAGTGTGCTATGAGCCCCTTTCCCTCAGAGCTGTTCCCTGCAGAGGACCACCACAGCTGCCAAACAATTACCTTTTGGGATCCAAGCCCAGGAGATGGCTCCTTCAAACACAGAAGACAGCTTCTAGCAGGCACTGGGGGTTGTATACACACCGTGTCTGAGGTGAAGTGTTTGAGGCATGCTTGGAGGGCGTAGTCACCTCTGCTCACAACACAGGTGTCACACCTTTCAGTCACACCAAACTCCAAGGTGGTTTTATACACTCAGACCTACACACATGCATAAACCCACAGTTTCCTCCACGACTTCTTATCACATGTGGTTTAACACCAATAAGGCCAAGGGAGCATTCAGGTAAATTAATTTATATGAAGACTTTGATGCTGATTATTAAGATAAGGTGCAAAGTCTGCCAAGGTCTGTGCTGTGCCAAGTGCTATACGACCTACACCAGAAGGTGTCCACTGACTCCAAAAGCTTACGGTCTAAGTAGAGACTTTGAGGAGGGAGACTGGGTTATGTGAAAGAGGGGTAATTTATCCCCAGTGAGAGGCTGAGCTGGAATCAGAAGCCCCTGTGTCCTGACAGGATCTGATATGTCCCATGAGCATCGCCACCTACAAATCATTGATACAATCTTTAAATAGGCATAACAAAAAGCCTCCCTGAAACCGGCCACACAGAATTCCTGCAGACATTTTGTTCTTTCTCTGGTTACAAACCATGGGCGTGTAGGGCTGTTCCAGCAGCTGCGTGCAAGGCTTCGGACGTAGCAACAGCTACAGACTGGCTGTGAGAATGACTCCTGTCGTATGCGATCATCCATCAGCACGCCCTGCGGTGCTATAAAAAGAGCCTTGCACAGAGAGCACAGCGCTCTTCGTCTGCTGAAGAATGAACTGGAACAGCATCGCCGTCCTTGTGTCAGAGAGGGAACTGCAGGGACAGCACGTCCCAAGTCGGTGCCTTCAGCTGCACCGAGGGTTACACGTCCCTCTTTCCTCACCTTGATGACACGATAAAGTCTGGATCGTTTTTCTGTATTTCTGAAATCTGAGGAGAAGGAGAGAGGGATCCTTCCTCCACACAGGCACTGCTATAAAAGCTGGCAGCATAAACTCTGGGAGTAAACACGACTTTCAGGGTAGCTATAGGTAATGACAAAGTTATCTGAAGTACCTCAGAAAATACGAGTCAGTGATGGATTAATATGAACACTCATCTTCTAATGTGGTGGCCGTTGAGGTTTCCTGCCTTCTCCTCACTACCAGTGTGGCATGGATGGTGTAATTAGTTTTGTGCTCTAAACACAGAGCTCATTCGTACTTTGCATGTGTTAAAAAACAGCGCAACGTCACTGAGTCCAGATGCAGGTCATCAAATGCACTTTGGGGCTTGGTAAGCACACAGCATCCTCTTCTGTACCTAGCAGGGAGCCAACTCGGCCCCCTAGGGTCTCAGACCCAGCAGCCCTGGGCCAGAAGGTTCCCATTTCACAGGACAGTTTGGCACCCATTTCAGTAACGTACCCCCATCTCACCATTGATGTGTTGTTGGGAGTAACCCCCCTTCCCTTCCTCTCCCACCAAGCATGCCATGCTGTTGCCTGTTTTCAGCGCAGATGTATCATACAGGGCACTGCCCCACTGCCTACTCTGGGCAAGTTGTTACCTGTGCCACGCTTGGATTTTCAGCAGCCACTCAACAGCTGACATTTAGTAGTGTACTGAGAAGCTGCAGTGGACTGTGTTCTGGGATGCTCTAGTGATGGAGGTCTGATAAGGATGATTTAGTAAAACACTGATTCAAGCAAGCTTGGCTGCTATCAGTTGTGACAAATGAACATAGCATGGCCAGAATAATTTGCTGTTGTGCCTTGACTTCTCACAGCAGCACCTGACCAGACTGACACCTTCTTTCCTAGGTGTGCTTTGACATTCACACTCAGTAGACTTACTGCTTCTAGTCACACTTCTCTTTCCCTTAGTCTCTGGGTCTCACCTCCTTCAGACAGTGCTATGGCTCCAATAATGCCCCTCTCTTGGTAGCCCTTAGCAGTGGTGAAACTTTGTCCAGGCTGACAGCAGGGAAGCCAAGGGACTTGCTCCCAGCAGGCCAACAAAACTGCTGCTTTAGTGTTTACGTGGCAGCTGGTCTCCTGGGACACTTATAACAGAGGTCAAGGTTGTATAACAGCAGCACCCACAACATTCTTCCAACAACCATCAAAAAAAGCACCCCTTCCTTGAGAATTTGAAAGGAAGCTGGATTCTGCCTTTGTCAGCAATGGCATTTATGAAGGATTTGTAATAGATTTTATGTGCCAGTTTACTCTGAACTTCTTGGAGGTGTTTCTTCATCTCAGCTGAGTCAGTCTCTAAGCTACTGATCATCACCATTTATTGGGGCTGACTGGATATTTTGGCAGAAGAGATGATCTTGGTCAGTACTGGAGCCAGAACCTGAGCCATGGGTTTTATTAGCAAAGGATTCAGCTTTCCTTACAGCTCATTGGAAGCCACAGCACCACACAGGCTGATCCGATGCTCATCACTGAAAGGCAGCCACTCCCAAGGTGGAAAGTAGCAATAAGTAACACAAGGAAAGCCAAGTGAAATTCTTAGCCAAGGATGGATCGAGAAAGATCCAGTGTTTAAATGCAAGCGCACAGAATGAATGAGATCTCTTACACAAATAGCCACCACTCAGCCCATTTGGGGCAGGTCGGGGAGGTCCTGCATGCCTTCTCAGCCTTGCTACCTCCGAAGAATTAATGCAAGTTTTTTGACATTTGGTGTTTGTCATAAAGGCTCATTGCCTGCGGCTCAGGACTCTGGGCTTGCCTTTCACTTGTGAGAACAGCATGTTCCCAGCCCTGCCGATTCGAGAGGAAACAAGCCCCAAGAGTACCTTAAAGGCTTGGACACAAATAGCTCCTACTGTGTATTATTCTCAAGCTAGTCTCATGATTTTGCAGGCCTGACTCATCCCAAGTAAATGTCGAGGGTTTGTCATGTTAGTCATCACAGGCAAAGAGGAAGGACCTCACTGGACTTGTACCAGCACTATATTTACCACTATTTTAGGGCATTTTAGAGCTGAGGAAGATGTGCAAGACCCTTACCCTGGTGATAGTCCTAAGATCCCACAAGTCACAAGTGTGCAGAAGTGTGGTTCCAGGCCTCTTTTGCATTCTCCTGATGGCTTTGCATCCATCTTCCTCTTGAAGATCAGTGAGCTGTGGCCCTTCCTGAGATGTCTGTAGAAGACTCACCAGCAGCAGCATCCTGCCCAGAGGAAGCTTGCCATGGGACACATGGAGGCTACAAAGAGCACAGGTCAGGGCTCTGCAGGCCCTTCACCAGCAACTTTGCTGGGAGATCTCTTGACTTGAAGTTATACTCAGAAAATTTGTGGGTGACACTAAGCTGGGAGGAGGTGAACACTCTCTCAAAGGCAGAGAGATCTTGCAGAGAGGTTGTGAAAAACTGGAGGGCACAACAATCCCCAGCTGCATGAAGTTTAACAGGAGCAAGTGTTACATCCTGCACCTGGGGCAGGGCTGAGCTCTGCTGTCTGGTGGCAGTGAAAGGGCCCAAGGGAACGGCATGGAGCTGTGTCAAGGGAGGGGCAGCTGGGGTATCAGGAAAAGGTCTTGTGTGGAGCCAGGGGCTGAGCTTGATGATCCCTGTCCTCTCTCTCAATGAGTGACAAGGGGAAACAGTTTTAAACTAAAAGAAGGGAAATTTCGATGAGATGTTAGGAAGATATTGCTTCCCAAGAGGGTGTTGTGGCCCTGGCATGGACTGCCCAGAGAAGCTGGGGTGCTCCATCCCTGAAGCTGTTCAGGGCCAGGTTGGGCAGCTGGTGGGAGGCAAGGCTGGGTGGAGCCAGATGATCTTCAAGGTTCCCTGCAACCCAAGCCATTTCACAATCCTATGATTCTTGTGGGTCCCTCCCAAAACGGGATATTCTAAGATTCTGTTATTTTACTCACGGTGACCCGCGGATTTCACCCCCGCTGGGGACTCGAGGCGCATAGGTGTGGAGGTGAGGAGAGATCTTTCGAGGCAGAACCCCCGCAAAGCCGGGCCGTGGCGGCACACCTGACTGGGATGCTTCCCAGCAGCAGACGAGGTGGGAGCACCCTCTGCCGGCTGCTGCACGGCTGGGAGCACGCAACCCGACACACACCTCCTCGCGCGTTAGGCTGCGTAGCGTGTTAGAGGTGAGAAAGATCACAGAATCCCGTCAAACCCTTAGATGAACCTCTCTCGTACGTACTACAAAAGGAACTCCAGGCCGATCGGTCCCCGCAGCACGGACGAAACAAACGGCTGTGGTGAAGGCTGGCCAGCTGTAAGTCAGCCCGGACCACTTACAGCTCCTGCTGAGCGCAGTCATGCTTTCAGCTAAAAAAGATCAAAGCGTGCCACTGGGCAGATTTCTTAATGAAAGGGTTTGATTCTGTGCAGTCTGAAATCAGCTCATTTCCAAATATTCCTGATAGCACTAATACTGAGAGGAGCACAGGAAGCCTGAAGGGGAAACAAAATGCACACCTGTGGTGCAACAGCGCACCCATTTGAGCAGCTTCTAGGTATAGCTGCCTTGTCTTCCTCATCTCAGAGAGCCACGCAGACAATTATTTATACGACCCTGCTAATCCACCCTCCTGCTTCACCTGCCTCTCCCTCTGGCCCAGAGAGCTCCAGATCTTTCAAACCCACAGACATTTCCCACTCCAGCTTCTAATCCTTCTGTAAGCGCAGTGGGATGCCTTCTGCTGCTCCCCATGACCTGGACTGTGGTGGCCCACACAAGGCTGTCCTGGTGGCTGTATCCTGCCCAGGCACAGCATGTGGCAGCATGGGCTCCTGGTACCAAAGGAAGCACAGTTTTCCTTCAAGGTGTGTGGAGACAGGAGCAAGGTGCAGCTAGGCTCGGTGCTGGAGTTGGCACAGTCCCTCCCATCCCAGGGGATCTCCCTTCCAGACAGCTAGGGATATGGTTTGATTTACTGCATCCTGCGCTTCCTAATTACACCTTCTCAGAGTGCTGCATATAATTCCCCTGTCACTCTCACTGTCCTGTTCCCCTAAGCTGATAGATCCTGAAGTGGGTCATTCCCAAGTACCATCCTTTCAGCACTTCTGTCTTTTCTGGTGCCCAGTCACAGCATGCTGGTAAAAGATGCTCTGGCTATCAACTCGCTTTTCAGATTCTCAAAATAAACACTTTTTTTGGGAACACTGTGTGAGCCTTTGCAAGTTGGGTTACTCAGAGAAGGGAGCCAGAGTGATGCAGAAAAAAAAAAGCCTGCAAAGTCCCCAGTCCTCTTTTTGCTCAGACCCTGATGAATCTTATTGAAGATTTAAGGTTTGGCTTTGGGTTTCACCTATGTGATCCTCCTTCCAGCCTGGTCATGGCAATAGGGTACCCTGAACTGTCCCTGTATTAACTGTAGGGACAGAATTAATACTGGTGAAACAGAAGGAGACCTCATGGGAGGTCATGTGTCAACTCAGCATGTGTCAACAATGCAGGGAACAGAGACAGAGAATGTGAATGGTACAGAGTTAGGCTTACACTGATGAGGTCAAGCAGCTATTTACGTGTTCAGGTGCATCAACACTATTGATACTGATATGATTGCAGGTTCAAATTGGTTAGTATATAAACAAATAGGCTTCTGGGCACACCAACACCTTTCCTGCCTTTTCAGAGTTGAAATACTCAAAAAAAAAAAAACCAAACCAGCTTTTTCCATTGTGTATCACTCCTTCTAATAAAAGGTATTACATTTCCCCAGCTTTGTTTCCAGAGCCACTTGACTGCAGGAGCAGAATAACACAGGGCACTTTCAGCAGTGGACTGCAAGCAATACTAGCACTTTTTGGGACCCTTAGGGCATGCTCTGACCAGGACCAAATCCTGCTGAAGTCAGATTCAGCTGTTGTAAAAGGCAAAGGGCAGTCAGGTCAGTCAAAGCCTGTTTACTGCTGTGGGATAGCAGACCTTCCTGAGGTGTCTCCTCGCTCTTTCAGGGCTGAACTCTGCATGCATTTTCATCTCATAGTTCTGGCACACTGGTAATTTTGTGTGTGTGTGCACGCACCTGACCTTTTTAATGAGATACCAGTGGGCTGGACTTGAAATTTTTACCCTACACTTCTTAACCTCATGTCTATTTTCATCATTTGCACTGTTATCGAGGTAGAAGGCAGAGCATTAGAGACTTTTTCAGTGGCTACTTTTACAAGGTCTTTAAAGAGATCTTCTCTGAGCTCTGTAAATTAAAACATCTTATAGTTTTGTTTTTTTTTTTTTTTTTGTTAAACAAACAACAGAAACCAGAGATGGCTGAAGCTCTTCTACCTCCTCTTACTCCCAAACTCCATCTGCCTTTCTAAAAGGAGAGCAAACAGTCAAACATATTTCAGAACCCTATGCAAAGGTTCCATGGGATCTGCATGAGCCAAAGGGTCAGATGGGGTGACACACCATCAGTCCCTCTGGTTATAAAATGTATTTTTGTATGTAATGTATTACTCTCTTAGCTCATTTTAGAAAATTTACAGAGCTTTTGTTGGTAACAACAGCAACATTTTGAGAACATTATAAAACAATTTCAAATTCCGTTTCTTTAGTGAGTACTTCATAGGTTCCATTATACAGCCTTAGAGAACTGTAATTAAGAGCTTTGAAACATGTTTGGGTCTGTTTTCTGTCAGGTGTTGCCTCCAGTCTCTTTGGCTTGAAGAAAATGCTTATTTATGGGAAAGTTACTATTGCATTTAATGGAAATCAGAAACAGACCAGGAAGGCTACTGGCTCTGAAGCACCCTGTGCTCCTTGTGTTTATGTGAACTTGGGGGAATGCCTGCCTGCTTCTTGGGACGGCCTGATCATAAAAACATGATCTTTGTTTTGCATCTACCAGTATGTTTTTTTCCTCCTTTCTGCAATCTTCTTACTTAACTTGTCATGAAGTAAATAACAATAGCTCACCCCAGCAGACCCTCCTTTCCAGTTGGTCAAGATGCATCTGAAGTTTAACCTGATTTCAAAATGCTGTTGCTGCTGGACCCAAGGAATCAGAAAGTCCTGTTCAAGAGCACAGAAACAAGCATTTGGACACTCATAAGAAGTACCTGCCATCAGCAATGCTTGCCAAGTACAAAGCACATTTTGAAAACTGATGGAGACAATATTTCCTTCTCTGAAGAAGCAGGCCCCTTCAGAATCATAAATCAAACCTCCAAAACCAACGCACTGTGCACAACATTACAGCATCAAAATAATAATTGAGCTTATCACCCTTACCTTTCAGTTTCTAGGGCTTCAGCCTCTACAAAACATACTTTCAGATTTTTTTTTTTCTCAGGGGATGTAACACCTAATCTTTTAAAATGCTCATAGCTTCAGGAACTGGTGGGGCTTTAATTAGTGCAAATACTGCCATCCTGGCAGTACTAGGAGGCAGCTGGCAGGCACAGCTGGTCCTGGAATAGGCTGATGGTTGCTGCATTTTTGTCTCACCTGGGTGCTTGCAGTCAGGCTACCCTGGCAGTGCTAGGGGCAAAGGTAGTGCTCTGCCTGCAGGCCATGTACTGTGTCCAAGGTCTGGCTGAGTGCACATCTCTGCTGGCCACGTGGACAGAGCCACCAGCCAGGGGGATCTTTTCATTTTGGGAGCTTGGCAACATCTTCACCCTAGTCTGGTCCAGTTCTTCTGCCTTGCAGCTGTTCCCTGGGTGAAACAAGTTTGATGGTTCTCAGTACATGGTTTGGCTGACCATGTCCACAGCATAAGATCAGTTGTGAAACATGGAGAACGTGCAGCTCACATTCAGGAGAAAGCACGTGGCTCAAGGCATGAGGGGACTTGAGGGCAGGCTGCATGGCAATGTTGCTAGTTCTTTCACGGGCACAGGAAAAAGAAAAGCATGGAGCTGTCTGCTAGTGTCCTTATGGAAGCTAACTAACCTCCCCAACAGATCCCATAGGGCACTGGGATGTGAACATGAACCAGTGCAGAGGATGCTCCTAGGGCTCCAGGAAAAGGTGATGAATAAGAGTGGTCCCACTGGCCTGGGGCCATTAGGAGTGGCTGTAGTGTGGCAGTAACATGTCCTCTATGGCCAGGAGGGATGGGCTGGGTGCCCTGCTACAATTCACAGGATTGTAGAACTACAGAATGGCTTGAGTCTTGGTTTGGGATAGGTCACCATGATGAGGGAGGAACAGATGTAGGTGGGAACAGGCACTGATTCCCCTTAAGCTTCTGTGGGAGACTGAGGCAGGGATAGTATTTGCTTATCTGTCTCCAAACATGGGGCATGGGTGGGCTGGTTCCAACCCCAGCTGGGATCACCCAGATGTTGGCAGGAGGAGGTGAGGGCACCTAAGCAGCCCTTCCTGCTGCCCTGGGGGGGGGGTGGAGAGGCAGGGCAGTGCGATGGAGATTGAGGCTAGTGATTGCTTTAAGGGATTTTCTGTCTCTTTTTTTCTCCCTCTCTCTCTTTTTCTTTCTCTCTCCTTTTTCCCCCCTTTTCCCTCCCTCTTATCCCTTTCTTGGTGCATTTGTCTTCGAGGAACCTGGGGTGTTCTTTTCATCAGTTCAATCTCTCTCTGGCACTTGAGTTCTGATTGGCTGAAGGTCTTAGGAAAAAAAAATCTTTAATTAAGTAGATAATCTCTTCTTAGGAAGTTCTGCGGCTTCATTTCACCAACCCCCTTTAGCTCTTACTTTAGGATTGGTTAACCTTCGCAGAAGTTGGGATTCAGGGGGCATACGCTTCTTCATCACACCAGGAGCACTGGGTGGAAAATAACTCCATCCGTTCCCTAATTTTATTGTATTTTTTTTTTTTAATCTTTTTTTTTTCCCCTCAGTGTTGGTACCCAATTTTGTTGTGCTTTTTTTGTTGTTGTTGTTTTGTTTGTTTGTTGTTGTTGTTTTTGCTTTTTTTTTTTTTAGGATGTCCTTTCTCCCTCTTTATTTGGATTTTATGTTTCACATGGACCCTTATCTGGGCATCTTCCTTCTCACTCCCTTCTTCCAGCCCTGCTGTGCCTGGTGAGTATTGGGAGCACCCCAGTCTGTGTGGCAGGCAGGTGCCCTTCCTGGAGACCCTAAGGATATTCCTCCTCACCTTCCTAAATATTCCTCTTTCCATTAGCTCAATTCTGGTCTTTTGTGGGACCAGACACTTAGCTAAATTCCAAGAGAACCATTGGCGGAAAGGCTCATTCTAAGCAGGGATTTTCCCTTATTCCCCCTTCTATAGACAAGTCCTAATCTGGGGTAAATTACAGCAGATGCCCCTAGAGCAGATGTAGAAGACCTACCCCTTGGGAAGGTACCCATTGGGACTGGCAGGGATTTCTGCTTTTCCGAAGGCTCGCTGTCTGTTTGAGTCTTGTCTTAATCAAATCAAATGGGGCTTCTCTCATTCTCCCAGGAGAGGACAGTCCCTGATTAAGAGCTCAGAGACAGCATGGATAAGCTCGATGTGTGTGAGCATCACTCCATGAGAACAGCCTGAGACCCGACTCCCCGGCAGACACAGGGTCAGGATTACATGCGTTTGAAATTCATGTTTTATGGTTTGCCAGGGAGAAGCTTTTGCTACAGTTTGGTTTCCAACCAGCTGGGTCTCAGCAGAGCAATCTGTACAAATCTGCACTCCCAGCGTCCCACTGCTCATCCTCAGAGTTGCTTTACTTTATCACCAGAAATCTATTATAGGGTGAACAGAAAGAGATTATGTTTGCAACAATTCTATTGTCATCCCTTATTTAGTGTATCTAGCTGATGCTCAAGTGGAGATGGACTCAAATGATTTGTTTCTGTAGATATTTTTTTCATGTGTGATTTCTATTGAGTACCCAAACTTTATTCTCCCCTCTGTGATGCCCTGGGGAATTTGCTCAGAGAGTCACAGACCTGTCTCAAGGAAAGGCTTTTCCCATTCAATTACAAAAATTCCCTGCATCACCCATAGCAGTTCTATGGCATTCTTACTGTAGATGGAATAACCAAAATTACAGAAAGTTAAGACTAAATGGGAACTCATTCCTGTTAGGGTGGGAGTGAAATCTTTGTTCTCTCAGAGGTCTTCTCCTCCCTTGTGTATTTCAAAATATTACACAATAGCAAACTCGAGATAAATTTTCCTTCCTGAGGGAGGGGGATATCTGTTATGCAGAGAGGCTGGGCATGGCAGAAACTCATGCAGGATTTATGTCATTTTTTCCCTTCTGCCTGTATATATCCCTTGGTTTCCTCAACATAAATGTACTTAAAATACATTAAAAGAGAAAATAAATCAACATTTGTTAGAAAAAGTTCAAAGGGTGTGGATTTTCAGAGCATCAAAGTGATGTTAAATGCAAAAATCTCAGATATTTTCTATGGGAATGGGATATTTAAATGCCGCGCTTGCCTTCCAGAAGGTTTTATCTCAGGGAAAAGTTTATAGCTCAAGATAGTGTCCATCTCCTACATCACAGTTTCCCAAGAGAAAGGAAAACTGCAAACTTCATTTGAAATTATCATATTTCAGACACTGTCCCTTAACTCTCACAGAAAAAAAAAGAAAAAAAAAAGTTCATGGGAATCATGCAAAAATCCTGTTTGCATTTTTTGCTGTTTATCATTATCTGATCCAGCTGTTTAAAATGCAACTATATGTGTGTATATATATATATATATATATTTTTTTTTTCCCTGTGATTTCATTACAAAACAGAGAGCAGAGCAGGGGGAGGTATTTAGATCAGCAATAAAATGTTTTTTATATATGTAGCTGCTTTCCTTCTCTGGGGGGGGATTAGATTCCTCTATATCAGCATGCTCGTAGACTGCCAAAGTATCAGAGTTGTATTTAAGAACTAAAAATAAAATAAATAAATACAATGAAACAGAGAAAAATTAAGTAGAAAAATGTAAAGCCCTCCTTAACAAGTTGCCCCCCAGTTTCCTCACTTACGGGAATAATATAACAACCTCTGTTTTAGAAACTTGCTTCAAAATGTTTTTGGTTGTTGTTGTTGTTGTTTTTTTACTACATCTGTGGGATTGTCCCTAGTTTCTGATGTCACTGGTTTTCTAATAACTTGAGGATGAAATTCAGATCCAAAGGGAAATTGTAGTGAAATACAGAAGCGTAAGATAATAGCAGATCTAAATACAGCTCTAGAGAGAGCAAACTGAATCAGCAGCACGGTAGTGTGAGTGGGTGATCGGGTATCTTAAGTTCCTTAATGGGAGACTTGATATAGAACTGAGGAGCAGGGTGCTGTTATTGGGTAAAGTTGTGCATGAGTAGGAATTGTCAGAGGCTTATTAGCATTTGATATGTGTAAAATATAATGGAACAGCTGCTTGGCAGAGTTGTTTGCTGTTGGGTTCAGTAGGATGCAGTAGAGAACCCCCGCTATAGCTATGTAATAGCTTTGAAATAATTTCCTAGTACCTGACTCAATGAAGCCTGCTTTGCCTTGTGTCTGCTTTTCCCAGATAAGCAGAGCAGTGGAAGGGATCACACCATGGCCAGGGCACTGCACGGGCCCAGGGCAGCTGCGGCACTCAGAACTGCTCTCCCTGCCTGCCGAGTCTGCTTCTGCTCCACTGCTGCTCATACTATGCTGTCCTGCAGTCTGAAAGTGCAAGGAAAGAGCATCAGGTAGCTAGAAGCTGTAAGCTGTGCAGAAGAGAATCATTTCAGGAGTTTCCTGTTGGGTGTGTGATTTCAGCGAGTTGTAAATCTGTGTGGTGACAGTGAAGCTGTGGGAAGTGGGCTGGGTGCAGATGCAGCTAGCTACTGAGCCTTGGATTACATTCTGCTCCATTTGATGATATAGATAATTATTAAAAAAAAATTACATTGCAGAGACAAAGATGAAGAGAGATTCTTTTTCACGGTGATTTTCTTTGCAGAGATTGCTCTAGTGGCATTTCCAGCATCGTGCTACTTCTGTGGAACAAGTGGCTTAATTGCTCCCTGTCCCACTAGAGATTATATTCAGGAAAGAGACATTTTTCTTAGCTAGACCATAGGTAGAGGGATGAAATGCACAGTCTGTCTCCATTACCACATTTAGTTCCATTTCAATATAAATAAGAAAACTGCCAGCTGCTGTCCAGATATACAGTGGCCCATTTTGCAACAGGTATTCAAACTGCCCCATTGTCCCTTCTCTTGAATCCACTTGTAGCTGCAAGAGTTAAATGGAGGGGCTCAGCTTACCGGTCTGAATGAACTCTTTGCTCCTCTAAGCCCTACAAGCCACCTAGCAGCATGCCTGCCGGCTGATCGGAGGGCTCCGGGAAAGCGCCTTCTGTCTCTCTGACTTAATAAAAACACTGAGAATATCCTGCTGGGAAATTGCTACCGTACCATTTGCTCAGCTGCAGATCAGGAATCGGTGTATCCTGAACTTGGCCTTTTTGTGAAGCTGAAGGTTTATCCTGGGAGGAACAGATGTATTGCTTCAGTGCGGTTACGGCACCCAGTGCCTGCTAGCAGACTGGTTTTTGGTTAACCCTGAATTGTGCATTACTGTCCCCTCCTGAAGCCACTCCTGCAGCTTCTCACATGTCCTAAATGAGGCCAGTTTAAAATAAATACTTCTTGCACATGATGAATTTACCTTTTCCTAATAATGAAGTGATAATCAGTGCAGATTGGATGTATTTGTTGTTTTGGTCAGAAAAGCTACATAAGATGACTTGTAATTCCCTAGATCTTTCCAACACAAGGCCATTTCAGTAGAATTTCCTCACAGCTGCAACCAGTGCCTTAGATTCACACTGACATCACCGTGAGCATTTAAGTTAGCATGGTCTCCACGGCAAAGCTCTTAAAAACAAGGCGAAGGGCAGGAGGGAAACCAGATGGAAAATAACTTGTTCGTGATGCTACCCAGTTGTGCTAGGATGGGGACCCGCAGAGCTCACACAGTCTGAAAAGCCCTGGCTCATGCCCCTGTGTGATTTGGGTTACTGTTGCTCCAATCACTCAGCTGCAGATGCCGTCTCACCAGTTCCCAGGAAATATTTAATTAGTTATACAATGCAGAAGTGGCTCCCAGAGGAAAATTTCTCTGCAAAACAACCACCAGCTCCATATAAAAGCACCCAGTGGGGCTGAAGGACAGCTGGGGCTGAATTCTGGGCCCAAAACAAAGGGGAAGGGTGTGCTGCTCTCACACTGTGCCCTAGACATGGCCCCTTCCCTCCCACTGAGGCCCAGGGGAGCCTTTCCTACCATAAGCTGTATCAGTAGATACTTGGTGGACTTGCCAAAGAACAACTTTGGAAACCAGTTCTCTGAACTCCACAGTTGTGAGTAATAGAAAAGGTCAGGTTTCTTGTGGTTTTGAACAAGCTGGAATAGCCAGCCCTCGTTTTTGTGGTGTACCTCTGAGGTCCCCATTAGGGTAGTTCTAACTGAGGGGATTGTGGCACAGCTCTGCTGTGGCCCCTGGCATGGCAGTAATGCCTGCTGTGGTCTGCACAGCAGACCTGTGCTGATGTGCAATTGGCCTGGTACCTCCCAAGCAGAATGCAAAGGTCACTTCTAGTTTCCAGGTGACAACTCTGCTGTGGCCCCTGACATGGCAGTAATGCCTGCTGTGGTCTGCACTACTGGGATGCTGGAGCCTGCCCCAGCACCAAGGCTGGGCTAGGGCTGAGAAGCAAAGGCATCCTCTGCTGGGATATGACCTGCAAAGTGAGCAGAACATTACCTTAAGCAGAAGCTGCAGAGCCTCATTTCTCTCAGTAAATGCCCTAACTTTTGCCCTATTACTCACTGCAATGCGTACTCTCATTGTCCTCCCCGAGGCTACAACACTCAGCCACCTCCCCAAAGTTGCCAGGTACCCATGGGACAGGAACTCCCCAGGGTCACCAGAAACAGTCACGATGGTTATTTTGCAAATCTGGAGATTTGGATTGGAATGAGTTGACTGTAGGATAAACCTCCCTTCTCTTGCTTCATTTCTGGCTAGGGACCGCAGGGATTTGCCCTCCGTCCTTTCTGCCAAGCACAGCTAACCTGAATTCATCCCCAAGATCCCAAGTAATCACAGCACCACTCGCAGTCCTGAAACTGATGATCACTTGCACTGAAACAAGTCCTTTTTGCTAGAAAAAGAAACTCAGATGGTCTCAGTGATCCTAACTTGCAGCTCAATCCTGCGTATGGTTGTGATGTTGCAGCTCAAGATTATAGCAATGGCTCATGGGGATTTTTTCCAGTTGAGAAATACTCAGCTGGATGCTGGCCTGTGACCAGGCGTGGCTGGACAAGCCCATGGCCAGGCAGCAAAGATAGAGAAGCTATGAGCAGTGGGCTCTCAGGCTGTAGGTACCATAGAACACAGCACAGACTGAACACCATTCAGCACAGATTTCAAAATACTCTTTGAAACCCATCTTTCAAAAACAGCCTGTGCTGATGTGCAATTGGCCTGGTACCTCCCAAGCAGAATGCAAAGGACACTCCTAGTTTCCAGGTGACGACAACTTAACTGTTAGGCCACCTCCTATCCCAGCTGGCAGCCACTGCCCAAAGGAAGGCAGAAGCTGAGCTCAGTCATCCACAGATGGCAGATCTCAGTGGGGATGGCAGGGCCTTCTGGTCATGGAGCTCCCAGGTGGGAGCAATGAGAAGAGATTTGCTTTTTCCTCCCCTTCCATTGCCAAGTGTGAGGAATGAGTTAAAGATGTTGTCATGCCACAGCAAGCAAAAATCTTGTGATTTAAAAATAAACGTGAGTTCCTTTCATTTGCTTTCATGTATATTTAGAAAGAGGGCCCACATTTTGAAGTTTTTCCTCTTCTGTACAAGAAATAGTTGCTGATCTACAGAGTAAGGGAAATCATGAAACTTGGAGAGCTGAAGGCTCTGGGTACTAAAACAGGCCTAGCACATTCTCAGTAGAAAAGTTATTTTCTTTTAGTAATAAAAATATTAAGTATTTTGCAAGAATGCAAACAGGCACCTTTGAAAACATTTCATCTAGCTTTTTCATATTTCACTTGGAAAGCATCAGAAAATTTCACTTCGGCGCAGCAAGAAGAGTGTGGTCAGCCAGATCTGGCGTTACAGGAAAACAAGGAACCACAAGGCAGGGGGATATCACTGAGACATGCACCATGACCAAGCTGTGGTGTGACATCCTCCTCTCTAAGGGACATGGACCATCTCTTGGGGCTGAGGGCAACACTACCCTGAGTCAGCTAAGCAGCAGATGGGTTTAGTAAAAAGCAAATCTGGGGGAGCAGAAAAGATGGGGGAATCAGAGTAACTAGCAGTTATAGGAAGAGCAAAAGGAAGGAGCAATGAGTGAGAGAAATGGGAGGGAAGAAAGGGTGCTAGGACAGCTGTGGAGAAGATGGAGAGCATAGCCATGGGGAACAGGGGTCCGTGGGGCAGGGCAGGCAGACAGGACCCCAATAGGTACAGGCAGGGGAAGGTGCTGAGGGACCAGAGGTGCCTGCAGCCAGAAACCAGGCAGGGTGGTAAGAGAGCCCTGGGATGCCAGGCATTCCCCAGGTTCCTCCACCATCATCCCCTCCCTGCTGACACTGTCTCTGTCTTCCAGGTCAGTGAATAATTTCCTGATGACGGGCCCCAAGGTAAGAGAAATCTCCCTGATCTCTGTCCTTGATCCCACTAAATCCAGGGAAGGGAAGGGGGGCTCCTCCTTCCCACTCCTCTCCAACCAGCTTTGGCCAGAGCTCCCCTCAATGCAATGCATACAGCAACAAGGCGGGGAGGACCAGGGATGTCCTCCTGAGAGCTCTGCAGGCTGCAGCAGCCCTCAGTAAAGGGGCCTGGGACTCTTCTAAGCTGACTGGGTCAGACTGTGGAAATGTGTATAATGACCCCAACTGGCAATCTCACCTGTCATCCATTGCTTCCTGCTGACCAGTTCAGCATTAGGACCCACGCTCATCCAGCTGGAGGAGCATTTGCTGCAGGCCCTGCAGAGCACACTTTCCCAAGGTGCACAGCTAGAACTGCCAGTGCTTCATTCAGTGGCTTTGATTCCTCTCCTCCTTGCACCCCTTCTTCAGAGCCTTTATTTCCTAGGTAGGACCAGCTGCAAAATTCACCTCATATCTTTGTATTGAAAAATACATCTTCAAAAAACAAATCCTCTTACACTGTAGAGACAAGGGGTTCCTTCACTGCCAGGCTGGCTACCACACAGCTCCTCACATGGCTAGCAGCCCACAGGTCCACTTGGCCTTCTCCCTCCAGGAGGCTCAGCCTCTGAGGCAACACAGCAGAAAACGCACTTCCTGCTGCTGTTGGCAACAAGTAGACCTCATGGAGCTAAGCTCAGGCAGTCACCTCAGCTGTGCATATCTTGTCTCTATCGGTGGTACTTGAGCCCTTTTGCAGCTGACTGCCAGCCTCCTGGCAAGACTGGGGCCATGCTTCTCAGCATACCTAGACCCCAACACAGCAGGACCCTCAGTGCCAGGCTGATGCTGTCCCCATCTTGATCCACTGCTTTGCTTTCTCCTAGGCCTATCTTATCTACTCCAGCAGCGTGGCTGCTGGGGCACAGAGTGGCATTGAGGAGTGCAAATTCCAGTTTGCCTGGGATCGCTGGAACTGCCCCGAGCGGGCACTGCAGCTCTCCAGCCACGGCGGGCTGCGCAGCGGTAAGGAAAGCATTGGATACCACTACTGGGACCCACTTGCTGCAGGTTAGAGCCCAGCAGCCTTTCCTCTCTTCCCAAGTGCCTCCTTTCCACCTGGGCTGTTCCTCTTTTGGGGCACGCTGGGCTGTGGCCTGGCAGAAAACAAGGCTTGAGGGGGATGTGGAGAAGACCTTTGACCCTTGGAGAGGGCTCCTTTCTCTCTGGGATGTATCAGTGAGATATGGGGACATTTGTGCATCTGTGCTGTGTAACCACCGGTGAGCATGATAGCCAGGTGCAAAACTCATTCTCACCCTTAGAAATGGCACTGGTTGGTCTGGATCACATCTGGAAACTTCCATTTTCATGCAGTTCAAGCCAAAACTAAGCTCATCCAACCTGTAGGACCTCTTTTCCCTCCAACACCACCCTGCTCATTGCAAACATCATCCAACTCAGTCTCATGCATGGTAGGAGCCATCCTTAACACCAGTCTTGCCCTGAAATCTTTAACGTGTTTGCTCTCCTTGTGTTTCCTCTTGACAGCGAACCGAGAAACTGCCTTTGTCCATGCCATCAGCTCTGCAGGTGTCATGTACACACTGACCCGGAACTGCAGCCTGGGGGATTTTGACAACTGTGGCTGTGATGACTCCCGCAATGGGCAGCTTGGTAAGGAGAGAGAAGCGGTTGTCCCACTATCAAATCCTGGGCTGCTGAAGGAAGCTCTCCTCCATTATTCCACCAGGATTACTGTTGGGAAAAGCAGGATGGCATCTATAGTCCCTTTGAGTATTCATCAGTGCGTTGGGCACACAACAGCACGGTTATGAGACCTGCTGTGGCAGTGCCCAGCATTCATCTCACACCATCCCTGAAGCCACTGGACAGCATTGGTGGGGAATTCCAGGGCTTCACTACTTTGGCTCTCCCCTCGGATCTCATGCAATTTTGAAGTGGGGGTGTTTTGGAAGGAAAAATTCAAATTTCAAATTATCAAAATCTTTTAAAAGCCTCTCCTTGCTCAGCTGTACTTGGCAGGCTGTAGGTGTCAATTTGTCACAAATTCCACTGGAACTGTGCGCCCAGTATTGTGTAATTTGCTTATTGGCTAACAGTTTTTACAACAGCCACTGCTTTATAGCTGTCTGAGGCCTGGGATGGACCATCTCTCAGACCAAGACTTTAGGACACACCAAATTTTATTTGAGCTAGTCATGCTACAGTTTCTTTCCTCAAAACATATTTGTTTTTCATGAAAATTTTCCAGTGTAAAGCCTTGACGGGCAAAGGAAATTTGTGTATGTCCAAAACATTATGGTTCAATTCCAAATATCACTGCTCTGACTCTAAGCTGCTGTAGCTGCACTGGGTACATGTTTCTATTCTCCCTTTGATATCCACTGCAATCACCCACCTTCCCATCAGAAGCACCGCTGCTTTTCCCTGCAAGAAAGCACCAAGGCAATGGCTTGGCCTTGCAGGGACAAAAGGCACAAGACCAATTAAACCACAATGCCCATGATGCACCACTAAGGCACACAAGGGTGAGAACATTTCAGATTCCAATCCTTCCCAGAGCATTTGGTATTTTTCGCTAGGAAAAAAAGAAGAAACCGCACAATGTGTTTCCAGGCAGCTGTGCTAAATTATCAAGCCCACACTAGGTTAGAAAAAGTACTTTCCACAATTTCCTGTATAGTTTCCCAATCTGTGCTGACTCCCTTGTTCCTTTATAACTGGAAAATCAGAGCCTTCTGAGATGCCCAACATCAGCCTGGGATTTTGCGTACATCAAAAAGAGAGCCTCCTTCACATACGTGTACCAGGGCTGGGCAGTTTTTCTGGTGGAGGGGACTCTGTTCTCACTAATCAAGACATGCACTCAGTGCCTCCCTTCCAGCTCTAAGGATTCTTCTCTGGTTCTATGCACACAACCCGTTCTGAACAGGCAAGTTGTCCCTGCAACTCAGACTGATCCAGTTATAGTCATGGTTGGAGGAAAGGTGATTAAAGATCAAAAGTTTCATCTCTGTAGGAGCGCTATCACATAAATTCTGAATCCTGCTCCATAGTAAGCCTGAAAATCCTTGGCATTGTCACACGGGGTATACTTCTTCATTGTCCACATGGACCACTCACTGCCTAAGCCCGAATAGAAATGGCACAAGCCCAAGGGGAAGGAATTTGGGAGTATCACTAAGCAAAGGGCTGGCTTCATCCCCTAGCTTTCATTCCTTCCATCACTGCTGGCAATCACCCTTTCCCTCCCTGGGGGCCACAGGAGGAGCTTGGTCCCTGGCAGCACACCTCTTATCTCCTTTCCTAGGTGGACAAGGCTGGCTGTGGGGAGGTTGCAGTGATAACGTGGGCTTTGGAGAAGCCATCTCCAAGCAGTTTGTGGACGCTCTGGAGACTGGGCAAGATGCCAGAGCTGCTATGAACCTGCACAACAATGAGGCAGGAAGAAAGGTGAGCCCCCTTCCTCCTTCCAGACCTGGAAGCACATATCTGATGTGTTCTGGCCATTGACTATGGAGTCTTGCTACTTGCCCTGGCTAAGAGCATGTGCAGAGTAGAAGCAATTATTTTGCTGAGGAGAGGGGGAGCAAGGTAGCAATACTGATAGCGTTTGTCCTAACGTAGCCAACCTTCCATACTTAACTTGCTAACTCCTTCCTGCTGCCCTCTTTCTCCCTCTTCAAGAAGTAGAACGCCTTGGAGAAACCAATGTAGACCTTCAACCAACTCTCCCTGGGCAGGTCTATTGTACAAGGAGGGGCCACAGCAGACTCCTCCACAATATGAGCCAGACTTATCCATAAGCTGCATCACAGAAATGACGCTAGTGACCCCTCTGGGCTTCTTCATACACCCCCCTCTTTCCTCATCTCACAGGCTGTCAAAGGGACCATGAAGCGGACTTGCAAATGCCACGGCGTGTCAGGAAGTTGTACCACACAGACCTGCTGGCTGCAGCTGCCCGAGTTCCGCGAGGTGGGCACTTACCTCAAGGAGCGGTACCACAAGGCCTTGAAGGTGGACTTGCTGCAGGGGGTGGGGAACAGCGCTGCCAGCCGCGGAGCCATTGCCGAGACCTTCAGCTCCATCTCCAAGAAGGAGCTGGTCCATTTAGAAGACTCTCCTGACTACTGCCTGGAGAACAAGACACTGGGGCTGCTGGGCACAGAGGGCCGGGAGTGTCTGAAGAGAGGCAAGGCGCTCAGCAAGTGGGAGAAGCGGAGCTGCCGGCGGCTGTGTGGGGACTGTGGGCTGGCGGTGGAAGAGAGACGGGCTGAGATGGTGTCCAGCTGCAACTGCAAGTTCCACTGGTGCTGTGCTGTGAGGTGTGAGCAGTGCCGCAAACGGGTCACCAAGTACTTCTGTGTCCGCAAAGAGAAGCGGGAACGCAGTGGGGGTGGCGGGGCCAGCCGCAAGCTCAAGAGGAAGCTCTAACTGCCCCCTGCTCCCCCATGGTCCTGTCTGCCCCCCCTCTCTTCTTCTTCCCTTTCTACCACCATTTCCTTCTGGGTTAGTTTTATCTCCTTTCCAAGCAAGGCCCCTTCACCCAACATCACCTCACTGTGGGGCTTGGACAAGGCAGAAGAGCTTTTGCAACCCCTCAGCCATGCAGTGCTTCCTGGTAGTGCAGTGGCTGAGGACTTCTGGGAAAGCACTTAAGCGTTAGCATAACCAGGTGAGATTTGGTCCCTTATGCCCAGGGTCACTCTATCCAGCGACTATAGTTTTACAGCTGAAAAAGCAGCTGCCCTCTGTAGCTCCCGCTCTTTTCAGCTTGCCTGCTCCCCAGACAAGTACAGTTCACATTGCTCCAGTCCTTTCAGCAAGTAAGATCAACACTCAGGAAAGCACAATGGCATCACCAGATCACTCAGGGTGGTAGTCCCTAAAAAGAGGCTTCTCATGCCATAAAAAAAATTAAATCCCTCCAAAAAAAAAGATAAAAAAAATAGTACTGCCTTATATTAAACCCTGTGCTATGAGGAAGATGTATGCAACTGATTCCTGCAGGGAGCCAGCTACCTGGGCATCACCTCCCATCTTTTACAGCTTAATTCAGCTCTCTGGTGCAGCAAGATTACAGCTCATTAAATATTTATCCTAGGAAGGAATCACGTCACTTGCTTATCTACACGCTTATTTTGAATCTTCTAAGCCTTCAGTCCTGCCTCCTCTTCTCACCCCAGTCACCTTGACTGATGCCATACCACTCTCAGACTTGAACAGTCCACCTTCCCTCCCCAGTCTCTCCCAGAGAGGAACTGGCAGCTGAGCCCACTCTCCTCCTGGTGCACTTGCTGAGCACTCACCTGTCAGCTAACTAACTATATACTTCCTCCTACTCTGAGAAAAAGTCAGTTACTATTTAATGGTGTTGTAAATAGGAAAGTGAAGCACTTTGAAGTTTAATTTATTGCACAGTTACTGTGATGTATACATAACAGTTTTTCCTCTACAACTTACTGTATATATTCTATAGCCTAAGCAAGCAGCAGGAAGACTTAGTTGATACATCTCTTTTCCCCTGCCATGGCTGAGGCAGGGAGGGAGGAGGCTGTCAGCTGCAGACCCAGGGGAAGCTCACTGCAGCCGCAGCGATCTCCCCGGGGCTGTAAATTTATATTCTGCTTTGCTGTTTGAAGTATCTTTAGACATATGAGAAGCCAGCAGAGTTAAGTTACTGGCTGTTAGACCTGTCTTGTAGCTAATATTTGTAAAGGAATAGCCAATGCAATAAATCAGTAGCCAAGTGCTTGCAAAATTGTCATGTCTGATTAGCTGTGTTTTGTCTGTCCAATTGTATGTGTGGATGTGTGCAGCTACAGCTCTAGAGATAACTGAGCCACTTGCTCATCTGTTCAGCAAAAAAAAAAGCTGATCAGTTCCCCCACCTCAGCCCCTACCACCATAAGATAGGGCTTGCTTTCTCCTGGAACATACCTGAGCCTAGAGGAAAAGGAGGTGGGAGGGAGGCAGAGGGGCCCAGTTGCCCATTTCAGACACATGGAAGACACTCAGCAGTCTGTATGAAGCTCAGTTATCAACTATCCCCTTCATCTCCGGGCTACGTTGTTGGGGATGGGCATTCAGACCCAGAGCAACCTGAGGTTTCACCAGAGAAAGAGACTCCACAGCATGCAGGAATCTGGCAAATTTCAAGAAACCATCTCAGCCCATTCTCAGGGACAGCTGAAACACTCCTGCTCCGCACACAACCCCCAGCTGCATGCATGAAGGTTCCTGTTAACACACAGCCCACCGCCCTGTCCTCTGCTTCCCCATGCTGGGGCTGCATCGTGGGCAGGAGGGCGAAGAGCCATAGAGGGCTTCCTGCCTGACAGAGCTGGGCCAGGGACAGCTGCAAGGCACAGAGCAGAGCTTCCACTCCTCGTTCTCCGCGCCCCCACTGCCACTGTGTGCCATGCCCCACACAGGGACCCCGCGCAGGCAGGGGACTAGGCTGCGATGCACCCGCTGGACACAGCGATGTGGGAACGGCCCCCATCCCCACATTCCTGGAGCGAGGAGCACGCAGGGAGCGCTGCAAGCAGGGCCCCACCAGCACGCATCGCTTCCTGCAGGACAAAATGGCGACGGCGCAGCTGCAAAATGTGCTGACCTCAGCAGCGGGTCGGGGCCCGGAGAGGTCCCCCTCCCCAGCGAGAGCAGCCCTGAGCAGTAAAGGCACTGCGGCCATTGTGCGGTGGGATTGGATGCTTCCATGTATTCATTTCGGTTTAATGAAGGCGCATTCCTCAGAGGAGAAATATTTACATTCAGCTTCCCAGGTGGTCACCTTCGCCCAGATGACACACAAACAGGCACCCCCCGCTCCCTTTTCCAATCCAAACCTCTTTAGAGGTCTGCAGGAGGAGGGGGGCTGCCGGGGAGCAGAACAGAAAAGGGAACAAAATGCTAATAAATCAGCCAGCCGGCCCTTTTCCCCTCCCCTCTGCGGAGTCAATGGAAAGTGTCATTTCACATGCTAATCCCCCTCCGCTCTCTTCACAACACCTTTTCCGAAAAGTGTTTGGGAAAAGTCCTTGTGGCCCGCTTACAGCTCCCTGCCGCTTCAGATTCCTTCTTGTCTAAGGCCGCGGCCCCCGTGTGGGTCTCTCCCTCCAGCAGGGCTCCATACAAAAAAAATCCCAACAAAGACTTTGGAGTTCATCAGCCTCCCACTGAAATTCACAGCTGCTGAACAAACTAATCCCCTCTCTTGGCCTTTCTTCCTTTCAATGGGTTCTTGGCTTCAAAGACACTTTGGGAAAGGACTTTGTAGGGACTCACACTGCTCCCTCAATAGAAGTTAGTGCAAGCATTATCTTCAGAGCAAGTGGCTTTACAAACAAATACTGCCTAACAATCTCTGCCCCTGCAGCTCCCCCAAACACACACAAACTTAGCCTGCAGACATGATGTTATCTGCAACAGGATTAGAGCCCTGTTCTCCATGCCCAGGGATCCCTTCCCTCCTGCTTCCCCATTCTTTGTCCACCCAAAGGCCTTCTCATCACCCAACAGAAAACATTTTTTCCAAGCTGAGCTGCACAGGGATGCTGCGGCAGCATGTGCACACATGGGGGGAAGCATGGCTGCACACTGGTACCTGCCATAGTGTTGCAACTGAAGCAGTGCTTTCCAGGGGCACCTGCGAGGCAGCAGAAAGCCCCAGGGCCACAGAGATGGAGGTCTGCCACCAGGTTCCCCAGGAACTCTGTGCAGGTCACCTCGCTGCCTGGTTTCCCTAACAAATTTTAGGGATGGAGCTCACCTGAAGGAGAACTGAGCAACAGTGGGACAGAGGGGACAAGAAAGGACTCACAGCAAAGGAAGGATAAAGAGCTGGTCTCCGCATGAACCCACGAGTAGCAGGAGCAGTGCATGCAGGAGGAAACTGAAGTCCAATGCATCCAAGAAACACTCGGAAAAAAAAAATCCTTATTTCTTAGTATTACAAGTAGCCTGACTTAAAGAAGCAAAAGGGCTGGGCTGCACAGGTGCTACAATAAAGTCCAGAATGGCAAAGTCTACTACCTACCAGGTTTGCTAAATTGCCTCAAAATGCCTAAGAACATTCCTTGTATACTCACTAAGCAAATGGATGTCACTGGCTACCTGCTTGCTTGTTCAGCAACAGAAGGGTCACAACATAAGTGAAGTCCTTAATCATCAGCCTGCACCTCTCTGATAGGGGAGAGCTGGGAGGCAATACTGGCTGCTAACTGCTCCCACTTGGCTGCTGCACCTCTGCAAGTCTCCCTGACACTGGGAGCAGAAATAACAGGCTGTTTTTCCCTGAATGCATGCCACTCTAATACCCTAAGAGCCTCATAAGCTCTGCTCCCTTCCCTGCAATGGGTCTTCAAATTTTTCCCATCCAATCTTTTTCAACCTTTACTACTTGCAAGCCCTCCAGCCACAAGCTGTGTAATACAGCCCTGCATGTTTTGGTTTTCTGCCTCCTGATGGCTGGCCTGTACAAGCATACTAGCTAACCACCTAGCAGCATATATAGAGAGATTACAGCATTCTCTCCATTTTATCTCAGTACTGATGTTCCACTTCAGCCTTCTTACATCCTTAAAAGATTACCTGAAATCAGCCAACAGATTGAGAAGTTATTAACTAGAGGTAAGGATTGACAGTTCAGCAGCACACATTTGATTTCTGCAAAGGAGGTCAGATCAGCATGCTAATTTAAGCATAACTGCTTCAGTGGCATAACAGTGACTTCCAACAGGAGAGGATCTCATCAAGGGCTCCTTACTTACTGATGCCTTTCCAACTCCTGAAGTGAAGTATAAAATCCCCAGCACCACTGTGATTCTCCAGGGGAACTCCAGCCATCTCATGGACCCTTCTGTGCTTGACACAGATGAATAGTCACAGTTGAGGACAGTAGTCACCGAAGAACAGATCTCTGGCCCTGCAGCCCCAGGAGCAGGGAAGGCCTGAAGTCTCACCACACCAGGATGTTTGCCAGAGTCCATGACCTGGTTTGCCCCACACCATTCAAAATCTGCTCCCCCAACCCAAGCTGAGAACCTCTGTGGGTGACCCTGAAAACTGATAGGAACAACCCTTTAGCCAGGCATGACAGGCAACTGCCTTCAGTTCAACGCTATGAAAAAAAAAATAGCAGCATCACAAAACACAGCTTTTATTTCACTGTTCTGTAATCTCTCAGTGCATCAAACTGCAGTAATAGAAACAGAACAAAGCAGCAACAAGGAGGCACTTTGACCTGGAAAGGAGAGAATGAGATGTAGCCTCTCCCTCCCTTCTCTGATCCCTCTCCCTCCTAAGTCTCATGGTAGCACAGGCTGAATTGTGTAAGTCACTGAACCACAGACCCATGATGGCATTATCACTCAAGCAGCAAGCAGAGGAAGCAGAGTCTGGCTGCAGCCAAGCACTGAGAAGAAGCCTCGCTCCCAGTTAGGGTCCAAGGACTGCACTGCCTGGTTAGCGTGAAAGAGAGGAGGGCGAGGAAGTAGGAAAAGAAGGAAAGACACTCATGAAAGTGCCCTAAAATCCCATCTGCTTTCCCAGGCTTCTTCCACAGGACAGGCATGCTTCATTCACTTATTTTACCCCAGAGGAAATGCCACAGTAATGGAAAGTGTCAGCAAAGCCATGTCCTTGGGACCTGACAATGCCACCTACTGCAGCACGTTTCTACTATTGTGTCAGGAGGCTTCTCCTTCTGCTCAAGACTGGGCTGGTCTCTAAGGGACCTGTACAATCTCTGTTGCTTCTAAAGCCCTAAGACTGCCTGGAAATCCCTGGTTAGGAAACCTTTAGACAGCATCAGTTGGCAATAAGCCCACTGTGCTAACAGAGGAAGTGAAAAAGGTCAGCCAGTGCAGCTTTTAGCCCAAACAAGGCTGCTGGCTCTGGGAAGGAGTATATAGAGCATCCCAGTCCGCTTGCATTCCTGTATGGGAGAGTCCCAGGAACCAGAAGGGGGAGGGGGACTAAAACAAAGGCTCAAGCCTTCATGCTTATGGGAGGGGAAAAAGGATACTGGAGGAAGCTGTCTTCTGTTTACTTTCTATGAAAAGAGGACTGGGTGAAAAACAGAACCAAAGCCAGCCCACAGTAGGCTGGCAGATAACCTTAGCTGTAGCACGTATCAGAGCAGAGGGGCAAGAGATGAGTTGAAGATTAGAATGAAGATAAAGGAGGAACCAGAGGAGAGATCCTGACTGCAGCCCGATGGAGCAGACACCCTAGCTTATGTCCCAAAAGAGGCAGCTGTCACTGAGGCAGCAGGGAACAGAGCCTGAGGTGTCAGCTGTTTGTCTCCTATACAAAAGCAGTACCAACCTGGAAGGCGTTTCCCCTTTGTGCTTGGGGAACAGGGAAAAGGAGTCTAATACAGAGCAGTCCTTGGGGGATCTCTGTGCTACCTGGACACCTGAAACTGAGAGCCCTAGGCTGGGAAGTGGATTTGAGGGGTGTGTGGGGGGATAGAGAAAGAGAGAGGGAGGGAGAGACAGACAGAGAGCAGACTCCAGGATATCCAGACTCCTGGCTGTCTGGAGAGCAGATGGGGCCAGGCATGCTGGTCCAGCACGGTTCTAGATGCAGACTTATTTCTCCAGGGTCAGAAGGAGAGTCTGCAACCTGCAGCACATCGACAGGTGAGAGTCCACCAGCTCAGTATGTGCACTGTACCAGCTGTTCCACATGTTACACATTCAGCTTGCCAGCAATGGTCATGAGGACTTTCAGGACAGGCATGAAACCAGACACTTCACTGAAACTGCTGCTGCTCACCACTTGGGTGTGAACCATGAGACCCTGTTGGTAGTTCCTAGCTTCAATGCAGCGGGCAATTTCATGGAGACCCATGAGGATAGCTGGAGAGAGCTGTGGGGAGAAGCAGAAATGAGTCAGCATCCTTACTGCTGTGACACAAGACCCCAGCTCCCTCCATACCACTCCCTCCCGCTCTCTACCTGATCCTCACCAAATGCAGCACCTACAAAGCCAGGCATGGACAGGAGGGACAGCCTGCTCTATCCCTCAGTTTCCTAGCCCATAGCAAACATTAATCCAACACCTAGGTTAAGTTATAGTTAACACAGTTCTTATGTAATGACACTTCAACATTAAGTGAATATCTGATGTATTTGAGGAGATCAGTGGTCCATCTAGCACAGAGTCTCATCTCTATTCAGGTGTAAAATGGGCACTCACAGAAAATACGTATGTTATAAAAGTTCTTCCCTTGATTGATAACTCTCCAGCAATTGGCATCAGCAGTATCCTCTCAGCTGGAGGATACATTAGGTTCCTAACTACCCCCAGAACATTCCTTTACAAATGTTCTTCCCCATCTAGAACCTATACATACACACGTACACACCTCCCAGGTGTACTTCCTGGGAGGAAAACCACACTACAAATAGTCCCTCATAGCTCTTCCTTACTCTATTTCTGGGCCAAAGTTAAGGAAGAATAGCTAAATTTGGCTGGAATCAAAGAGCATTATAAGGTTTTGCAATCCCTTTGCTTTCTTAAGAGGGTATGCAGTTGAAATACTGGAAGAGACACCAGGGCCCACAGCACAGTTCAGAAGTGGAAACAAGAAACCAGCTTGATAACAAATGCAGGCATACACTTACCGCCTGCTCACGGAGTTTGTCATACAAGGTCTCCAGCCGCTGCAATGCATCCTCTAGCTTCCTTCGAGTTTTCTAAAATAAAACACACATTGCTAGCTCAGACAGGGCTTCAGACACACTGTTCCCTGTATCAGGTTGCTCTTGCTCAGGTCTTCCCTCAGCACCCTGCAATTTCAGCGGCATCTCAAACTCTACCAGACAGTTTACAGCCAGAGACTGAAGATCTGGTTGCTCCACCTTGGATAATCCACTCAAAAGTACATTACACTGTGGATAGAAATGCCTAGCTCTGGTCAACACTGGGACAGGGCTGGCAGGCTTAGGAACTTAGGTGTATTGCATTGCTCTAACAATCCAGCCACTCAAGTTCAATGTCAGCTTAGAGCTTCAGACTATTAAGTCCAAACCATAGGTTTTTCCATCCCTAGAGGGAACACTTTCCAGGAGATGAGCTGGGGAAGTTACAGTGACTCAAACACAATGCTTATATGGCTTTCTCTTTCAGTGTATCTTAGCCTTTCCCTCTGAGAGCTTGTATTGCCAGCCATTCTGCAGTAACTACCTATGCATCAAAACCATGGAAAAGGAAGCTAAATTAGCTGGGTCATTTCTTCTGCTTTCCTCAAAGAGCTAGGAGTACAGAACCATTGCTTCAGAGAGGCAAAAAGAGGTAGTGGATAACTGTTAGAGGGCACATCTCACATCCCATGAGATGGACAAGCCCATGGCCTAAAGGAGTGAGGCAAATGGAAAATAACTTGGTTATGTAGAGAAGCCTCTTCCCTCTTAGGCTGACAGAAATATCAGTGAGGACAAAGAAGCCAAAGACCAAAGAAGAGAGGACTTACTGGATCAGTGGCAACAGCAGAACAGCGTTGCACCAACCCTTCAAGTGTTGTCTTCAGACCCTGGTGTTCAGGGGGCACCTCCTTCTTTTCAACTCTCTCTGCAGGTAGCTGGTGATACTGACAGAGAGAGAAACAGATGAATACATACAACAGGAGCACAAAAGGCAGGAGTAGGGAAACTCCCCTCCTGCAACTATGAACAGGAAGAATTTCACCCTCTGGCAAATTCAGAGAATATCTGGAAGCACAGAATACAGCAGTTTCAGGCCTCTGGATTCCCACCTTTCAGAAGGCTGACAGCCTGTCTTGGCCTGCCCCCCTTCTAGTCACAGACAGGTGTCATTTTCAACCCTGGTAGAAATTCTAACAATTCCTCTAGCACTCAGGCAGAAATGTTTTATAAGGGCTGAGAAGCAGGCATATAAGCCCTGCAGCTGCCAAGAAATAAGCATCTCAAAAGCCAAGATGTTTTTGTACTTGACAAGGAGCTGGTGGCTGGGAAACATCACACTTCCCCTTTATACCTGCAGGCTGCCTTCCTTGGGTGCTCCTGGGGGTGACTGGCCAGATTCTTGCAACCTAGAGAGCTGAGGGTGGATCCCTTGGGGCTCATTGGGCAGGCTCATTACTGGAGCTGTGATGGGAGCTAGAGGAGCAAATTTCTCAGGCAGCTGTCAGAAAAATAAGAGAGATTAAAGACGAAAGAAAAAAAAAATCTGTGCTGAAAACAAACAAAAATACAAGTCCAAGGAAAGAGCACTGAATACTCTCTCCACAATCAAATTCAACTTCCTTTCTAACTTTCAGAGAGCTTAGTTCTCAAGACGTGTAACATCTCTGTTCTTTCAAACCCCCTCAAGAGCATGGGGCCCTTCCTCTTGCATCCTAGATGAACAGTCAAAGCAACAGCAAGAAAACCACTCTGGAATTGTTCAGACAGAGAGATCCGTTGCCCCTGAAAGCACCAGTCCTCAGAAAGCTGCCTTGGCTCTGCAATGGCACGAGTTCTGAATATAGAGATTAGCAGCAGTAAAGTGTCCAGCAGAGCAAGAGCTGGGGAAAATCCCACAACATGGGGCGAGAATCCTCTTGCAAACACTTCATCATGCCCCTGCTAAGCCAGAGAGTCAGGATAGATTCACTTTGACAGGGCTAGATCAAAAGGAGATGGCTTTAACAAGAGGCTAATCCTGTTGTAGTGAGCACAGCCTGAAGCAGGTTCCCAGCTATGCTGCCAGAAAAAGGGTGAGAAGTCTCTTCCAAGCTAAAGAAGAGGAGTGGGGGGTGGGAATAGTGCCAAAGAAGCTTCTTGTCACACCTGCAAACAGGAAGCAGTAACAGAAATGGGGTATTGAGAGCATTTGTTGCAGAACTGCTCAGCTTACAGGCCCTCCAATACAATCACTACAACACAGGGAGTAGCAGGGCCAACATGGCGCTGTATCAGCCAGTGTCAAGCTTCTGAGGAAAATCACTGTAGCTCTCACTGTGCTGAGGGGAAGTGCTGCCCCCAGCTGTCAGGTGTGAATTGACTATGACCTTCCAATCCAAATAAGAAAAAAGATGCATGTGCACAGGGATAAGGTTAAATCAGTATTTCTAGCAATAGGTGACTATAGTCAGTCTGGGAAGTAATGAGTGACTTACATCACAGATGATAACCATGTCATAATGACCTTGGATAACGGTATATCAAGTTTGGATGGCAAAGAGTTGAGATGATTCAGATTTCAATTCCAGTGTTGCACATCATGTAGCACTGGACGGGTCAACATGAGAGCAGCTCAGTGTGACAATAAGCATTTAAAGGAACATATCTCTTGCATGGAGATTCCCTAGTTAAAAGACAACCAGCACATATTCCAGTCCAAAGCTTACCTTTTTCTTCTGAAGGCCTCCTCTTGCAGCAGAGGGATCAGTCCAAGATTCCTGAGCTGTCAGGAGAGCGAACAAGACACAGATGTCAGGCTTTGAGAAGATGGCCACAGCAGCAATTCAGCTGAGGAATTTAAGGTCCACCTGTCAGACCAGAAAACTGTTCTTGCTTTTCTTTCTTAATTATATTCTCAGCAGCTGAGTACATACACATGCTTCATGAGATGATATCTGATCAGACTGTACTGGCACACGCTCACTCCCACACAGAAAGCCTTTTCTGCAACTACCCGAGGCCTTCCACAATCTACATAGGCTGCAGAAGTCAGTCTCAGAGTCAGTGCAGAACTCTGCATGCATGTATGTTCAGGGACTTCCTGGGATTCCCTAACAGAAAAATCTAGTGCTGTGATACTGCAGGAAAAGCTATGCTATGGGTGAGAAGTATTCTTGCCAAGCGCCTCACTGTGGAATTTCAACATGGTACAGGTTGTCATGATAGAAGGAGGGAGAGTTCAGAGGTGAGTTGAATTTTTCCCCTTTCAAAAGGATGGTCAGGACCAAAACTTAGGAAAATTTGCTGGCTTCCCACCTAGAAAGGAACAGACTTGGCCAATTACTACCTTGGGATCAGAGAGGTTTCTCAGCAGACATTTTTGTGGTACACAGCCTCAAACTTCACTCCAGGTAATTCAAAATCTATCAGATCACATGACATCAAAAGATCTGCAACCATACTTCATTCTGCTAAGGTCAAATTCTAACTACCTTGTCTGCTGCTGTCTTGTAAGAGTATCTGGATCTCTACAGAAAACCCCCATGCTTCTTTTGTCATGTTGATCTTAATAACCTCAGGTCCATGAGATGGGAAGAATCTGTGAGAAAGTAGCATAATTCTAAGGGGCAATATCAAAATTCCTGGAGCTCAGCGCCACACTTAATGAGCCACTGATCCTCAACTGGGCTTTAAAAATCACAGAGGAAAGATGCTAAAGGTGCTTCATTACTTTAATTACCTTTATTATTAAAATTCTGGCAGCCTCTTTTTGCCTTCCGTTTTCCCATGATTTCAAGACTCACTCTCTGATGAGTTTGGATCAGCAGTTTAATTAAATTGGCACTTATTTGTAGCTTGGGGATTCTGTGCCCTAGAATTCTGCATGCCCCCACCAAGCTTGTGGCCTAGCAGTCCCTGGCACTCTTCCAGTCCAGTGGCACATTGAATCCTCAGAGGAAACAGCTATTTAAATTATAGTCTTTAAGCCAGGCACTTAATCAGCAGACACAAGACGACAGGACTTTGCTGCATTTTGCTGGGATAAAACCCTGACTACCTTGTCTATGCTACTTTTCTCATCAACTTTGAACGGAATGCTCCATGGTAGCAGTCTCCAGCAATGCTTATGCTAGAAAACCCACAACTGTCATAGGATGGAGTCAGGGATTATCCTAGCCAGAAATGAGTTCACCCAACATATTATCCTTTACCCTATCCTCGATGCTTTCTGAAAGCATGGGATTTCTACACGTGAAGAACGTTTTTCAGCATACTAGAGAAAATTTCTCCAGGAACCTGCATTCAGGAGTTTACAAAGCAGGAAGTTTGGCTAGATTGCAAGATCTTAGAGTTCTTTTTCAGGTTAAAGAAAAAAAAAAACAGAACCTATCAAAACCAGGACAGCAGCAGGCAAGAAAGCACACTCAAGGAAACTTATTTGCACTGCTCATCCAGGCATGCCATATGGTCCCATTAGTACTTACTGGGGCTAAATGCTGCTATGAGAAGGGAACTTCTTAGCAGTGAATTATCACAGGGCATCTTCAGCCTGAGCAAGCGTTTGATGTCCTTGCCTTGGGCCCATCTTTCCTTTAACAGGGAATCATCAAGCCCTTTGTTTCCCTGTTGGAAGGACAACTCTCTTTCTGGACTCTGTTCTACACAGCAAGGATAGTGAGGATTGCTGGGTGGTGTAAGTATGTACTCAGTATTCAAACTTTCTACACAAAGCTGAGACACTCTGGATAATCTTGTGTGCCTGGCAGATGGTCTCTCGTACAATCAGCCACTGTGCAGAGCCATCCCAATAAGACATTGATTCTTACCCTACTATTGACTCTAACCCTTAGTATAGACTGGGAGATATCTATTTTCTGTCATCAGTGAATTTCAAAGAGTTTAATTCGTACAAAGCACCAGTCTAAAAAGCTCTGCAGTTCAACTTTCCCCCAGAAGATGGAGATTCAAACCCCAGCTTCATCCTACAACTAAAGCCAAGAGGACTTTTCAATTTCCCTTGAAAGAAAGTTCCCAGACTGTACTTGGGAAACTCTACTTCATCATTGTCTGTGTTGGACCTCCTTTCTTTCAGTCTTAGTGGGAAAAGCACAAGCAAAGCCATGCATGAGCCTGAGAGCATAACAGGGAGAAAATGAGATGAGTTACAACCACTGGACTGTTCATTGCCTAGAAAACCAAGAAAGGAGCAGGTTGTGCCCCACTGGCCCCATAGCTGACAGAATGGACATAGATTGAGAATGCTCTAATTCTTCCAAAATTGGAGGCAAATAGAGAAGTCCCTGTCTTCTGTACTCAGGCTCATGAATAACAGTAGTTTTTTCATTTTACTTGCAACACCCACAGTTGTCACTTACCAGTCCCCTGGACAAGCATATGCTCTACCCTGGTTGTACAGCTCCCCAGACATGCAACTAATAACAGTGAGCATGCATGCACACACACTAAACATGCACACACACCCCACGTTTCACAGGAAGCAGCAACACTGCCTCCCCAACAGGTCTAGAAACTCCTCTGTGTACTACCTGCATGATCCACGTGGGGATCTAGCCAAGGGAAGAAACCTGAAAATCAAGGCAGGGTGGGACAGTCATCATCACCAACAGCTTTTACTCAGCAAGTAATGTCCCTAGACCACCATCCATTAGATTTTCAGAAGAAATTTGAACAGCTTTAGACTCTTTGCATTTAGTCCCCGTAGGCTTTACAGAGTGGGATTTGCTATCTTTGGTTAAACCAGCAAATGATTCCAAGCAGAGGCAAACCTCAAAGCCACAGTTTCTTCATTTCACAGAATATGTATAGCTTGGAAAATCATCTGCTTAAAGATCCAAGGATTGCCTAGGTGCCTCAGACTGGCTAAACCCACCCCTTTAGATAGCAAGCAAAGAACTATCAAGCATCAGCTGAAGTGACGTTGTGAGAAACAGAAAGAGCAAATGCCCATTCACTGGGACCAACACTGGGCTGCTTCTTCATCATGCTTGTAAGGACTTCACACAACTCGCAGGCTAGGTTGGACATAATCCACAAACCCATAGGGGAAAGGTTTTAGATTTAGTGCACTGCATAGAGGAAACCAGAAGAGAATTCCAAGGCAAGGAATTATGGCAACAGGAAACAGTGAGGAGAATTGTAGCAAGGCATACAAATTTTTATCTTGAATCTAGGCAAGGGGCATCCGATATACAAAGAACCACCACCTTGCTGTCCCAGCATTTCAACCGCACTTCTCATTTAAGTTACAGAAGTAGGGATAAGATCAGCAAGCCTCCTACCATGCATTCCCTGGGAACTACCACCCTTTCACTCAGACCAGATGCCTCTGGAGTGAACCATTGCTTAAAGTTGCACAGAAAAGACAGCATCTTGTAACCACAGCCTGAGGGACAGAGCAGCTGAACAGCCTGAATAAAACCATAATCACTGCTGTTTCTCATCACCACAGCAGGACTCACCACAGCAGCTGGCTTCAGATATCACATCCAGCCCTTACAGTGGCAGACCAGAGCTCAGAAGGCCCATGTCCACTACTAACAGCAAATTGCATCCACAAGCATCCTGTACACACAGGTCACACAGGCAGCACTTACCTATGGGAGGAGGAGGAAGGCTGGCTGCTGGCAAAGGTTTAGTGGATGGAGCTCCAGGACCTCCCTGTGGGTAACCCACGTTCATGGGGCTGCTGAATGGTGCTGATGAAAAACCTAGAGGAGACTGGCTCGCTGCTGGAAGAGGACAGCCTGCAAGAAGCTGAGATGATGGGATCGAGGCTGGAGTGAGCAGAGCAGGTCCAGATGGTAGAACACCAGGAGATGTCATGGGCATGGACTGTCCTGACGGAGGCAGCTGGCTGGGGAAGGGAGCAGGACCACCAGGTCTGGCTCCTACTGGGCTGAATGGCTGAGATTGTGACAGAGCTACAAACAAGAAAGAGAGTGCATCTGCATCACTTGTTCTATATTTGAACTACAACTGATACTCTCCTTCATGCCAATAAGCCTTTTCTTCAAGTCATGCCTCCTAGTCACACCAGGAGTATTCCCCATAGCTCAAGCAATATCAGTCAAATAGTGCCACAAAGTTAGCAGGGGCTTCTCCATTCCTATACCTGCTTAACAACAGTAGAAGGGCAGCAACAGTTTCTAGAACTAGATAAAACAGAAGTGCTGAGAATCTTCTCTGACAGCTAATTTGTTTTTTGCAAGTAAAACAGACCTGTGAGAAAGAGGCAAAGCAGTCACTTATGCCTATGGCTTTAGACTAAGAAAGTCTAAGGAGTTTCCGGATAATGGAACCAGCTATCAGACAGTGCTTACCTGACCCTGAAGCTGTTGCTGGAACCATGCCCACATTATACTGTGGGTATGGCGGTCCTCTGGAATAGACACTTGTTTGTGGACTAGTACTGGTCTGGGGAGGGACAATATGGTGAGGTGCAGACATTGCTGGCACTGGCTGAGGTGGAAAGAAGGAAGGCACTGAAGGCTGAGAGGGTGCTGAAGGGGCAAATGATGACTGATAGTTGGGCTGCAATTAAAAAAAAGAAATTTGCAATGGTCAGAGTCATACGGGACACACACACACACGCCTCACTTTCTATCTCTGTCACTTCTCAGGTAAGAAAAGTGGTTATTTTTTATCAGTGCTCTGGACGGATTGGATCAGAGGCCACTCTGCTATCAGGAGCACAGTGGACCTCCCTCCAACCTTAAGTGTGGTTGACAGGAAAAGGCAAAGAGCAGAAGTCTGGGTGCTGTCTTCCCTGCTAGTACAAGACTTGATGACCCTTCCTTTCACACCACATAGCCTGTTCATGAAGCTGGGAACCACACACTTGATAATATTCTCAGGCTTTCAAAAGGATTAGCCTTTAGGAACCAGATCCCGTGCTGTGACTTCCTAAAAGCACAACCAGAGAAAATAATGAAGAAATTATAATGAAATAATGGAAGCAAAACCTTCTGAATGCAAATTTCTTGTGCAATAACTGAGATGAAGCAGAAGTGCACTAGTTTTATTGAGATCCAAGGGTGAGGTGGAGAAGAGCAATCACTTTCTTTATCATGTGGGTAAGGGCTTTATGAAGAGAAGCCATCCAGCCCATTTTTGCATTATCAAACAACTTGTGTTTAATCTAGGAACAGACAACACTGATGAGTTCCTCAATGTCTGCATTCTCATAATTCTCCATACATTTTCCCCAACCCAGTAGCCTTCCTCCTTCTCCCACAAGCACTTGAATTTCAGGCTTACCTTCTCTGGATGTCTATGAGCTGTTCTGTGTGCCACTCCTTCAGGGGTGGAGTCTCTCTGGGCTGCTGGAGATGTGTGCTTCATGACACCTACATTAACACGAGCATAGGGGAAAGGTGGTGGTGGCTGATCTCCCACATTCTCTCCTTGAGCGTGGAAGAGCCGGTCTCGGAGCTGTTCGATCAGGAGCTGAAACAAACCATGCATTAGAATTGCCTCAAGAACCTCAAATGAAGGATACTGGGAAGAGCACTGGCCATCAATTTGCAAAACAAGCCACTTACACAATAGCCAGCAGAAAAGAAAGAACCTGTAGGTGACATAATCTAGGACATATTTCCTTGCAGATGAAGTCTCACCAATCCTTCCTCCAACCTCTACAGTATACCTTCTCCAGGCCCCACTTTCATTTCAGCACTGGGCAGATTTACTTTAAACTATAAAGTAACCTCCCCATTCCCTTCTTCTGTCAGGTAGTTTCAGGACTAGACATTGTTTCCCTGGAAAACTACCTTCCAGTGACTCTCCCCAGAAAGTTTTACAGTTCTATGGTTTCCCTCTTTTTTTTCCAAATCAAAGGGGCTACAGAGAAAAAAAAACAAATACAGATGCTATGTCTTAGAAAAACAAAACATCTCTACTCCTGAATTACCATAATTAATGCTAAACCTTAAGTCCTAACACAAGTAAAACCCCAAGCTCACTTGTAAGAAGTACCATTTTCCCCATATAGTACTCTTTCCTACAAAAACCTGTTTCTCACTCACCTCTTTAGAGCCGTTGGGTAGGTAATTCATTGCAGCTGCCAAGCATCCTTGTGATGCCAGAAGACTGGCATACTGGGTGATTTGTTCTGCCAAGACAGGGCCTGGCGCTGGTTCTGCTGTGCCTCGGAGCATCTCAATGGACCTGCTCAGCACCATCACTTTCTCTATGAGATCCTGAATAAGCAGGGAGAGGGGGAGGAATGGACCATTTAGAATCCGATTCTTTTACTGGCCCATCTCACACTGAGAAGCACCAGATGGCTGCTCCCTTTCAACTGCCATTGGGTCCGATGTGAACAGAAGTTACTCCACTTGGCACCACATGCTACCACTGACAACTATTTCCTAAGGTGCACTTTGTGCAGAAAAATCACGAACTGGGAAGCATATCCTGACATAAGTTACTTTTAAAGTAAAGGAAAAAAAAAATGAGAAACCACAAGAACATTACCATCAGCTATCACCATCAGATTACCATCAGATCTTTTTACTAAGCAATTACTTTAGGAGTAGGTCTAGGAGTCCAAGGTATCAGCTTGGAAGAGAAAGGATTATAACCATACCCAGAGAAATTCACTAGGACGAACTACTACTACTAACAAACAGACCAGAAATTTTTTGGTTATTCAGAGCCCCTTCAACTCCTAAAATTCAAAGCAGAGTTTGTATGTATTTAATGATGTATGCATCATTATGACTGGGAGGAGGCCAATTTCAAGCAGAAATGCTAGAGGCCTTTTTGTTGTTGTTATTTACTAGTAGGCTTCAAGTCCAGGGAATTGTGTAGCAGAGAGAGTTATCTGCACATGTCAGAGTTGAAGATTTGACTAGTTCATTCTAGTGACTGACAGATGCAACACAGGTTAGCAGCTTAGCAAGGACTGGTTTAAGTATAACAGGCAACAATTCTGACTTAGGATTTAGAAACCCTGATTCATCTTCAAGGTCTGACTGCCCATACAAGGTTATTCTACCTGCAGTGCAAAGAACACAAACTAGATTAATTTTGCCAGACTGTTCTGGATGAAGTAAGAGCTAGATAACCTTAGCATTACAGCTATACAGTTGATCAGTTCAGCAGCAAATATACTCCCAGGTAACTACCAGTCAGATAATAGATTTAGTCTAAAGAAGCTGAGACATACCACCAGTGTACAAAGACAGGTGTGCAAGCCATAACTCCCATCCATAGCTGTGTTTATGCATATAATCAGTATAATCAGTATTCTGCAAGCATGCAGACTCATAACTTTTAAGAGTGTAAGTCACCTCCAGATGTAAGCCCATAGTCCAGGCTAGGAGATACCTTGGTGACTGTAAACAGCTCTTCACTGTCTTTTGGAAGCCAGCAGCTAGTTTATTTTCTAAGGCCAGGTAGCTAAACGACAAGGGGAAATGGTTTTAAACTGGAAGAGGGTAGATTTAGACTAGATATTAGGAAAAAATTCTTTATTGTGAAGGTGGTGAGACACTGGAACAGGTTGTACAGTGACGTTGTGAATGCCCTCTCCCCAGGAGCATTCAAGGCCAGTCTGGACAGGGCTTTGAGCAACCTGGTCTAGAGGAAGGTCGGAACTAGATCTTAAAAGGTCTCTTCCAACCCAATCATTCCATGATTCATTCTATGATTTGATGTGATGATGCAAACAGATTAATGTTACCAAACTGGCCTAGAGAGAGTCAAATCAACGTAACAACACTGGTACCTGCAAGGCAAGGGGTGATGAAATCTCATGGTTTTTTACCCAGCATTCCACCAATCTCTCCACATTGCCTGATGAGATATAACAGAGGCAGGCATCATTGGACAGGGCTGCATCTCCCTCCAACTCTAGGCGGGAACCCAGCATGTCTGAAAGGAAGAAACACAGCCAATGTTTAACACTTATATTTTGAAGAGTTCATTAACCCTCAAAGTCCTCTTAGCAATCTGATACTGTCCTGGCATAAAAAGGTAATGACAGCTTTGAATCTGCACCCAATTCTAAGATAACACAGAAAAATGAGCATTAAGGAATTACAAAGTCAATCTGATTGAAAAGAGAAGCCATTTCTTACAAAGAATGATAGATGCGTATGTCAGATCATATAAAAGAAGGAAAAACCCTTAAAATAATGAATGTGACAAGAAACTTCAACACTCTTTTTTCCAAAAAGGTGTGGGTATCTCCAGGCAACAGTAGTGTCTGGTGGTGGAGACAGTAAATAGCCTGGTAGTTCTCCATGTTTAGCAAAAGCTAGTAGATAAAAGGTAAACTGGAACGACCTTATCACCACTGTCATGGTAACTTTCCAGCCCTACCATTTGGTCTGTATTAGATGCCATGTTCTCCTGCATTTCAAGATGTCATCTCACATGTATGAAATGATGGAACCTCCCCAACGGTGCTGAGTCATTTCTGTTTGCCAGGTGCTATTCACCAGCTAAGCACCATTTCTTACCTGCTTTAGCAGGGGGGTTGGACTTAATGATCTCTTGAGGTCTCTTCCGACATCTGCGATTGATATTCAGTCACTAGATTGCCCCCTAACTCTGCCTTCTAAGAACAACCAGTTGCTGACTATTTTTGTCTTTCTAACAAGATAGAGGAAACTACTGAAGTCAAACAGTCAACAAACCATCTCTGAATTTAAAAGGGAGGGGGAATCCCTTTCAGGCAGAATATATACAGTACACTGCATACCACAGAGCTGAGTGTAGTCCTCATGCTTTGAGTATGTTAACAAGATGGCCAGTGCCTCCTTCCAGCTCTGTAGATCACATGTGCGAACAATATCTTGCCACTTCTGTTGCACAATGGAGGAAACTAGCTGTAAGAGGAAAAAGAAGGCCTATCAATCACTGAAGACTAAGAGTGACTGCTCAAGAAAGCGCATCCACAGGAACAGCTCACTTTCAGTGATACTTCCCAGTATGTAGTAACCACCTCACTGCACATGAGAGTTCACCAATCCCAGCATTCTAATGTTAACAGTAATTGGTACCTTATATTTCTAAGGAAAAAACTCAAAACATTTAAGAAATGAAAGCAGCTGCACTAGGCAAGACTGAAAATCTAACATATCCTGCTTCAAAGCACTGATGATTATGAATATAGTGCCGGGCTTTCCCATTCCCTTTTACCCTCTGCCATATGACAATTAATAAGCTAGGATTCTCCTAGTTGAGCTAGAAAGGGGCTGTAAATTCAACAGGTTACAAGCATAGGGAGCTAAGGCACAAACTCAAATGAAGAGGAACAGAGACAGACATTCTAAGTGGGTAATATAATGTCGTCATAAAACTATCAAGAGATAAAAATGTAATGTCTAACCAAGAGGACATTTCACTTCCCGCTTAAGCATTTCAACATATACTCAAGACAGACATCTGCCATGATATCACACATTGTATCCTGCTCAGTGGGCACACGAAATTGTCACTAACCAGGGAGAGTTTTGTCTTCCGCTTGGCAAAGTAGCGCTTCTGGGTCTCCTTTAGGAGGTTCTCTCCACCAGCTATAGCTAAGATGATGGCATCAGCAAATCGCTCTGCCCGCATGCACAGATCCACAGCACCCTCAAAATTTCCCAACAGAAGAGCTTGGCTGATCAGTCCATCAGTATCTATAGAGGTGAGAAAGCACAGTCAATCTACAGGGGCATCATCCAGATGCATGATCACAACCATTCTAAAGAGCAGACAGTAAGAAACAGTACATATGAAGTCCAAATAAAGGAAGATCAGGTTAAGTGCAAATCAGGTTTTGTATTAAAAACCAAAACAAACAAAAATCTCCACTGACTCAACAGTAAGTTTTCCATCATCTATATGATTCTCCTACACTTTAAATAGATCTCTTGTCTGCGAAGAGAATTTAGTTACAAAATACATATAAATGTTGCATGACAGCTGTATAATCAAAAGGTATAATCAAAGTATAATAATGAAATAAACAAGAGTTATGCAAAGCAAGGACAAAAAAGAACAGATGAGATGCTTACCCGTATCGTGGGCTCGCTCAAAAAGTTCCAGAGGAGTGGATCTCCAGAAGAGAGATCCTTCCCCACTGGTAGTCAGCACTTAAATGGGTCTAGGAGAGGTGGAGCCTGGCTCCACCCCTTCCTGCAGCACAGGTGAATTGCTTTCACCTGTGCTTCCAGGGCTGACACATTGCTAGCCTAAGTTGACTAATCAGAGGTTCAGGCCATGACTCAGCAGTTCCCATATAACAGCAGAGTGGGCCATGTATTTTAAAGATAACCATTTGCTGGAGTGGACCAGATTCTTCATGGTCTATGTAGAATTTCATTTTACCTTCGTCCCTGTTTCTAAGACAGCAAAAATACATTTCAGGTAACATACCTTCTGTGACAGGAATCTCCAACATGCTCATATTCTGTGGGATGAGGTTGTCAAAAAAGGCTGAAGAGGAGGAAACAGCAGCTACATCATCACTGGAATTTATCAAAAGCTGTGCAAAGAGTGCAAAAGGTTAATTTATTCACTGAGCACACAGATCCTGCCCAGAACAGTTTGATGGTTTGCAGAGTGAGATGGGACTGCTCCGCATTCAGTTGAGAACGCTCATATAAGTCTGAATTTCAGCTTGGAAACCCTTCGTGCCTCCTGTCACTGTTCTACCAACGTGTGGTTTTACTGAGGCAACAAGAAGAGCAGTGCTGCTATTGACAATGCTTAGAAGAATGACAGTGTAAGACATGCACTGACAACAATACTGCTGTATAGTTTTCCTGCGTTCAGTGGTCAGCCTGTAAGCAAGCTGAACAATTTTGCATGGAATAGAGATAAGCCCAGCAGGAGATGCATATAATTAACAGGCAAGATCACATACATGTTTGGTGCTCAATAGGAATGCAGGACACAACTGCTATTCCCTAGAGTATCTCAGCAAGTATTCAAAATTACTACATTGAGGATAGCAGCTTTAGATTCCTCAGAAGAACACAATTTACAAAGGATGCTGAACCAGGCATTGGGAGGCATCTGAAGACAGCCTTCTCAAAATCATGTGAAAATACAGTTCAAAGGATAGAAGTGAAAGGAAAAGAAATGCAAAAGAAATACCACAGCAGAAACTTCACAGAGGAAATCCAGAACTGTAGCATGAAGGCAAGCCAGGGTAAGGCTAAGTCTATCACTGAAGAAGTCAACGCTGGCAAAGCAAGCCTTCTTGCAGTGTTAATAGCCAGGAGTCCATCTTCATCATTCACTGATTTGTTTCAAAGCCAGAAGGGACAGTTAGAGACCTTGTGAGAGTCTGACAGGCCTGTGAACTGCCCTATGTGATTCCTGCATTGAGCCCAACAACTTCTGGTTGGAATTAAACCTTTCTGTTCATTCTACCCTTTTTCTCCCAGACTGGTAAGATGTACAGAACATACCTGATCTGTCTGTGCAGAGTTTGTATCATCTGTCTCAGGAAGAGGTTGTTTATCCGGGATTCCATTACTCAAACACAAAGTGATCTAGAAAAGAAACAGATATTCACAAGGTAAAGGTTAACCATGATAGCAGCACAGCCACCAAGCAACTAACAATTGCTAGACAATTCCTTGGCTTTTCCACCAGTGTGAAAAGTTCTATCTCCCTATTCCTGGCTGGCCACACGGCAGACATTATTTAGCCTTTTCAGACACTTGTCCATGCTGTTGCAGTTCCAACTAGTGTAATATCTTTATCTGTTACCTTCCTGGCTGAAGAACTGCCTGAGATGCAGAACTTGATGCTAGAAGCTCTCACAGCTGTGCTGCTGTTATACACCTCTTTGAGCATCAACTGGCAGTAAGATAATAGAGCTCAAGACCATTTTTGTCTGATCCAGTAAAGCTACTGCTATACTCTTACTAGTGTCTATATATTCATTTTAATGGGAACTCTGGAAACTTGGGTCCAGTTGACCAGCACAATCAGAAAGAGAGATACGAACAGTCATTTTGGACTTTCTTTCCATCATCCCTCTTTTAAAGCACCTCTTTGTGATAAGCAGTTCATCTTTGAGCTCTGAGGATAAGGACCCTCTGTAGAGGTTTAGTTATTCTTGTTACACATGTCAGCTTGGTTAGCTTTACCATTTAAGAGCTAAATAGAGAATTGCCGAGTGCAATGCAGGACAAGGAGGCCTTTGTACAGCTTCAGGTCAGGAGGAATGAATCTGGGCTGATCCAGCATTCCTAGTGCAGTCCTAAAAGAAACTACAGATAACTCTTGCTTACGTTCCCTACCCATTGCAGCAGGTTTCAGTCTGAGTGATACTTCAAGTGCCCTTCAACTGAAATATACAGTTCAGTCCTTTGTGTATCACGAGGACAAGCATTAATTTCCAGTAGGAATCCTATAAAGTTTGAGCAGAAGCTTTAGCCCTGTAAAGGCCTCTCTAACAAAAGTCTCCTTACCTTTTTTTGCAGGTCTTCTTTGCTGTAGCCCAGCAGTTTGAGGAGTTTAGTCCTAGATTCCTGCTCCAGGTTCACCTGAGTCCCAAAGCACATTGAAAGAAAACAAGAAAATGTATAAAATCCTACGCATCTACATGCTGCCCAATAGCTAGCTACTTCTAGCAGCAACAAAGTATAGAGCTCAGTTTACAGATAAATAACTATGACAAGTACACCCAGTACACAGTGGGAAAACCTACAGAATTTAAATTGTGGTAACAATAAAAGCTTGTTATAGAGTTACAAGTGGCAACCAAGCATGAGGTCTACACAGGCGCACATTTAGTGCACTTTGCTATTAATTCCCTGGATGGCCCAGAATTTGCTGATATAATCTCTGCACAGAGACAATGGACTGACCTGAGCTTGGATGAAAACAAAAGTGTGGTTGCATGAGCTCCTAGCTGGCTTCAACAGAAGTAGCAAACTAGTTGTTAGAGAAGCTTTCTGAGCAGGGATTTCAGACAGACTCAGAAATTCGCTCAGGCTGTACGTAGCCCAGCTTATGTGCTACCTGTATGGCTTAATGACCGATTAATACCTTGCAAGGAGATGCGGCTATTTCAGTAACTCTGAGGCCATTCCTACTACCAGAATGAACAATGTGTACATAGACAATATACTTGTAAACAGTCAGAAACTCTTCCTGCAGATGCAGAAGTGGTCATGCAGAACATTCTTTTGAACAGAATTAAGACACTTGGTTTGTAGTTTACGATAGCAGTAATGAATCTTGCCTGCCCTGGAGTGGTTTCACAGGACCATAGGCTAGCTGGATTATAAAAACCTCAGTAGAGTTCAAGATATCTCATCCAGTGCTACATGGTAGCAGTGATCCTTGCAATGGAGACTCCTGTCACCACTTAAGACAGCAATTGGTCGCCTTATTCATTCAAAAGATGAAATTTACTATGCAAACGCTGTACTATTGAAACAGTCCCAATATTTTCCCCATACACAAACACATAACAGAACTGATCACTGTGCTTCACCAGTGGCATCCCACCTTTAGGAATTTCCACAGGTTCTCCTCATACTTCAACTTGGCTGTCTGAATCTTGCCCTTGCAGTAATCAAGGAGATTTCCTGACTGCAGAGCCATCTGCAGTTCTCTGGACCGAAGCAAAAATTCAGTTTCAGTAGTGACTTGACTGATGAAAACTTGGTGAGGGTAAGTCTGCTGTATTTGCTGCCCAGGAGCTTTGGTAAGACCAAAGGTAATCAGTTTTCCTCCAAACTGAAAGAGACAGAGAGACAAAATAAGCATTTTTACATTTAACAACTTAACTCTTAATTTAGCAAGAGTGACTCAAGCTCTAGCTGTGACCAATAGGAACCCAAAGTTTCATGTACACATACAGCAGGAACAGAGGGAGTCCTTCTGATGAAAGATCAGTAATTCCTGCTGGTAAGCGTGTCACTCGTGTATGCGTTGCCAAGCACTGCTAACTGCAATCGTCAGAGAGGCACAAAGGAAAAAGTACCATTTGGAACCGTTTGCTCTTTTCTGAGAGGCAGGCTGCAATGATGAAAGCCATCATGCAAATAGTAGGCACTAGACAGCAAGAGAACAAGTCAAGACAGGCTGAAGGGGTAAAGAGTTTTGATTTAGGAGGAAAAGAGGGGGAAAAAATTAAATACTGAATAGAGAGGAGAAAGACACAATAGAAATGCATATCACAGCCTACAAAGACAGGATTTGTGAGTCTTTCTTAGTTCTCTTAACTTCTACTCAGACTCCTTTTCTCTGCCCCAGGACACTTTCTTGCTAGAAATACATCCAAACGTTGAGCAAAAGAGCTTACCCAGACGTGAAGAGACACTGTTCCTTAAACAAACATTAAAACAACTAGCAGCAGGGAGATGAGAAGGTTTTGCTAAAGAAAGGGGTTACATAACTAGAAGACACGAGAAGCATTTTCAGTGAAGGATACTCCGTTTACTTACTGCAAATGAAACACCCACAGGCCTGCGAATCCACTTGGGTGGCTTTTTTAATGGCGGAATCAAGGTGGTTTGAGCTACTTGCTCTGGCACCTGCAAAGGAGGAAGGGTCTGTCCTGTGCCAAACGGATCCAGGTTGTTGAAGGAGGAAGAGATCTAGAATCAGATGGAGAAAGGGATAAGATATAATTCAATTTCTCTCTGTAATGAACTAAGCACAAAAAAAAACACCGCTAATAATTAATTACTTTCTTCATCAGCAAGAAGAGAGACAAGGACAGAACATCTTTCTGAAATACAACCAAGTCCTTTGTAAGACAAATTGTATTACAAAATAGTCCTCAAAACTATTTCTCAAAGCTTCACCTTCAGAGACTTTTTAAGTTTTCCTTAGCAAGACAAAAGTCCCCAACAAATACTGCTTGATATAGCATCCAGCTCATAAAAAAAATAGAGGTTACAAAATTGTTTTATGCAAGACAGTGACAAAACATGGTCAAAAGTTGTCAGTCTGTTTCCTGTATTGCTCATTGCTGTGTCTTTAAAATGAGTTAGTTTTAAAAACTTTCTCAAGCTTTTATAAGACTTTGACAAGGCTGGTGAAATAATTTCTCCAGACTTTATTGCCTAGGCAAGAGGTATGTCAAAACTGACCTCTGATCTGGATTTCCGACATTTAGGAAGTTGGTGAGAATATATACAATGCTGTTTACAAGCATTCTTTATTTTTAAAATTATTGGAATAGATTTGGTGTTTGCTAAGGATAATCTTGACTGGATCATAGGACATAGCTCCAAAATGTAGCTGACTAGAATGTCTAAAAGGAAGCAACACAAGCCTCAGCAAAGTAAGGTTGCCAGGGGTTCACAGGCAAGATCTATATGTTTTATTTTTCAAGTCGCTCAGTCACTTGAAAGGAAGCTTATTCCTAAGAAAGACCATTTTCTAAAGGAATAGCTAAAATGTTTGGTTACCCTAAACCTTTAAATATATAAACAAATCATACCACCACACTACAGAGGTACCAGTAGTATTAACTGCTGGGTCCTTTACCTTGTCAGCCTGTGTCTTCTGCTGAGCTTCTAAGTTCCCACCCATAACAGAATAAATGTTAATCCATCCATCAAAAGTGGCAGCAGAGAAGACTGAAGGGTTCCTAGGACACCACTGGACATCAAAGCACCACTGACTACGAATGGGCAACTCATAAACCACCTGTCACAGAAACAGAGAAGACAGAAGCATGTAACATAATTTGCTTTCCCCAAATTACTAGTCCACTCTCAATTTACATATCACTATTGAATAAAAGTATAACACCAGTATTTTATTTTTCCTTCTTGAAGAACGCATTTTCAAAATCAGAACTGTAGCACACTGAGCCCAAACAGAAGGCTGTTAACAATGGAATTCTAATCCTAGAGCACAACTGACTTGCTACTTTTGGATTTTGTTCTGCTAAGTATCAGAGCACAAGAACATTGTTGCAACTGCTGTTAACCAAGGGAGAAACATCAGAAAACCATGCAAGAAAACCAGAAGTCAATAAGCAAGAAGGTGTAATGAGCAAGAACATGTGGGCAGAAATGACAGGAAAAAAAAACTTATGGAAGAAAAAAGTAGAACAAGAAAAGGGGACTGCAATAGCTGCAGACAAACTACAAAGGATATTACAGCCAACAAATTTCTGGTCCAGCAATCAAAAATCCAAAATTCAATTAATGGCCCATTCATAGATTTCTTGCCTACCTTGGGGCAACTCACTAACACAACCTTGACCTCAAACCTCCAAGCTTGTAAAGCGAAGGTATCTGCTTTGTGCCTCACAGGTAGAAAACATTCCAGCATAAAGAATCCCAGTTTTGTTCTGTGTGGTGATTATTTGTGTGTTCTCTTTTCCTAGGTATAAAACCTTGCATTTACTTATATTAAAATGCAGACTGCTCTAAAGAAAAAGAATAAATCCCCACAGCCCCTGCCAAAAAAAACAAAGAAACCAATGCTTCCCCCAGAATTACCAGATCAGCCATTCTATGTAAATATCCTGTTCTTACTATTGAAAACTCCCAGTTCTGGTATCATATGAAGATTTTCTAACCGTTGGAACTAACTCAAACAAGCACCCTAAAAATAAGCTGCATTAATGCCTTAACTTGAATTTAGATTCTGCAAATCTACATCTGGATGCATAGAGACAAGTCAGCTGCACTAAAATTGCTTTTTAAGTTCTTCCTCTAAAACAAAGTGAAAAGACTTCAGTAAGAATTAGACATTTCAGAATCTGATTCTCTTCCAATCATCAGCTACCTGTATGGAGTGACCTCCAAAGCCCATGAAATTGCAACAGCACATGTAATGTCTTTTACAAAAGGGGCAACCTTTTTCCATGCCTCCAAGGCAAGTGGTCAGATATCAAGTTGTTCCCTGAGATGAATCCACTCTGAAGCTCACAGATGTACTTTGCTCAGTCTTGTAAAAGTACTTTCCCTGTGCTATCACCAAGATCCACCCAGTAAATCTTGTTCAAAGTTCAAATTTCAGTTTTATCCAGAAACTGAGCAGAGTGAGGAGGCATGTTGAGAATTCTTTTTTTTACACAGATTTATTTAAAATGTTTAAATTTAGTGTGAAGCATAATTTTTTCAAAAATGTTAATTCTGAGATACACGACTAGGTTAACAACTACATGTGAAACCACTGAGCTCTGAGTAAAGTTTGCAAGCATATTTAACTATATTGTTCCCTTCTCAATGACCGTAACAAATGGTTCTTGCTCCCATTCAAGTTCCCCCCACCTTTTAGTACTCTTGGACAAAGAAACAAATGGACATCGAAAATACTGAGTGTGAACATAGAGTAGTCTTGATTTGCTTAAATAAAGTTATAGTCAAAGATTTCTTCTTTGTACGACCTCTGGACACAGAGACATCAGAGGAAATCTCTGCCTTTTGTTTTTAGTCAGGATATGGACAGTATTGTCATTTTATCCAAAAAAGAACAGTGCAGAAGACATACTGGAGAAAAAAGACATTGACACTCCACACAAATACAAAAAAGGGTCAAACACATTGTATAGCACACGGGTTTGTATGAAGAAGATAAGGTGTACTTATAGCTGTTAAGTACCTCCCCTGTACTTGGGTTCCAGCACAAGATCCGGTTGTCTTTGGCGCTACTCAACAGCAATTCAGGGTCAGCCTGGCACCAGGAGACAGACAGAACTCCCCTAAAACAGACCAGAAAGAAATCATTGGTACTTAATAATCAGCCCTCTCTCTCACTCTGTCAATAAGAAGTGCTGGTGCACGTTGGTTTAAGTTCAGAAACACCAGTTTTCACATCTGCTTCCACCAGACTCGTCTGTGAAGCAAAACAACCTAAAATAAATAACCTCACTTCTCCAAAGCCGGTCTTGCAGATGCTGGCCTCTGGAAGACAGAGATCCCTGAAAAAGCAACATGACAAACAGGCCCTCACCTAGTATGTCCTTCCAGCTGGCTCAAAGGTGAGGTAGCAAAACGTAAGTCCCATATTTGGATCACTGGCAAGCGGTCGTCCTCAGAGGAAAGAACTAGCTGGGTTGCAACTTCTGGGTGCCAGGCCATTCCTGAGCAATGCATCTCGGGACAAAAACAGCACAGGATGAAAACTGCAAGCTGGCAATGGCACAAATGGCCAAGAGCCACTTCTTTCTGCAAGTAACTTGCCTAGAATGCCTGACATAGAGCAAGTCTAGCAATACCTTACTATGAGACACAAGAGCTTCTACTTTCTCCATACAGCCAAAAAACTAAGCAATAGAAGTTAGAGGACTAGGTAAAAGTTGACTGAGGAAGACAGCCAGGATAAAAATGAAGGAGGCTTCTCATAAACGAGACATGGACACAAACGGGTACTCTGTACTTCAGGAATAGGTAGGAGGCCTGTTTTTGCAGTTTGTTAGGAAGAGAGAGAGAGATGTGCTTTGATGCTGTAGCTCCAAGAAAACCAGTCACAACAGTTCCCACAGCACAAGCACTTGAACACAGGAGCTGTGCCACTGCTTTGCTGTCACTGTGGTGCCATGTCATAAGCAAGTCAGAATCAGTCTTCACTCACTCTGTTACTGTGGTCACTGACTTTGATGATAGGTTCATTCTTCCTGAGGTCCCAAACCACTGCCTTGCCACTGGGGTGAGCAGAGGACAGAATATGCTGCACCTGCCGATTCCAAGACACCACACTGATATCTTCATGAGGCTGCAAAGATAGAAATGGCCATACATCTATTAGCTCTGTGCTGAGGAAGCGCTAAATCACAGGATTCTGACACTAGACTAACCAGAACCTGCAAAACATGTAAGATCAGGCTGCAGATTAGAGAGAACTACAGCTGAGAGAATATTAATGTCTCTACTTTGAGTCCCACGAGAAACATAAATGGAGAAGTGACCTTGTGCAACATTTCAGGAGTTCAACAAGATGGAAAGTGGTACATCATTCAAGGCTAATTGATGTTACTGTATCTCCTGCAATGCAGGAGATAGATAGGAAAGATGGAGAGACAAATGCAAGGCTTATTGGAGAAAAAGCTAACCTGTTTTTAGACAAGTTTACTATGGTTGTCCTGAATAACATGACCATAATCAGCTTATTCCAATTCAAACTCAGGAAAAATTATTTAGGAACAACAGAAGCATTAAATGGCTCACTGGCCAAGCTGGGCATATTTTGCCTTCATGAGATATGAAGAGCTTCTCATGAAACCTGAAGTAAATTGATTCCTCAGAGAAGGCACAATAAAGCATCATTAATCCAAAAAACATGCCCCAGCTGGATCTTAAGACAAACTGGTCAGGTACCTGATGCAAATTCACAAAGAGCTTACTCATCCATGCAAAGTGCATTGTTCCACAATTTATTATCCTGCCTCACCTTCCTTACAGCATTCTTTCTACTCGCTCAAAATGAAGCCTATCAGCTATGATTCATCTTTCCCCTGACAAAGGTCAAGCTCACTCCCCCTTCACAGAGTAGCTACCCCGAGATGATTCCATACAGTCACACCTTTTTCCTTCACTACTGAGATACAAGACTACAGGGCTATTGCCTGGAGGAAAACTCATTTACCTGTGATTTAGTCCCTGGAGTCATAGGCACACTGAAGTTATTCAAGTCCCAGATGAAAATTTCAGAATCATTGGCTCCAGAAGCCAAAAGATTGCTCTGCAGAAAAAAAGAAAAGGTCATCTGAATTTCTTGCTTATGGGGAAGGAGGACAGATTTCCTAAGAATAAGCATAAACAGTTGGACTTTATGATCTTTGAGGTCCCTTCCAACCTGAGTAATTCTATGATAAACAAAAAAAACTCAAAACTTCCACAGCCAGATAAAAGCTGCATTTAACAGATGCCTCTAAGATTATAAACTGACATGTTTCTGGCCTTTATCTCTTCAGCTGTGCCATGATAGAAGCTTATTTAAAGTTCATCTAGCAAGCAGCTAGATTTACAGTTGAATAGAGTTAATCATGAAACTTTGTCACAGGTCTGGAAGCCACTGCCTCTGGCCAGCTGAGCCTTTGCTCCAGGCATCAGGGACATTCCTTCTCAGAAAGCACAGGCTTCCCAAAACAGTTTGTGTTCACAGACCAATCTGCCTTTGTGCTGCCACAAGAACTCCTGTTCTGTCCATTTTCTGCTTATTTTTCAGCCTCTTCAAGCGTGATCAGCACTCCACTGAATTAAACGCTAATTGGAAAAAAAAAACCATGTCCTGCCGACAGGTGGGTAATGGTCCAGCTTGTAACAGCATAACAAGATATGTTTTGTTCTGAGTTAAAATGAATCGATCAAGGTCACAGTGTAATTCAGTGACAAAGCTGTGAGCAGTGCCCTAATCAAAGTTCCAAATCAATCTTGTGGCACAGCTAGCATGTCTCTTTCATGTTAACTGTTATTCCTTCAGTTAATAAATCTGTATACACAAGGAAAAAAAACACAAAGCACATTGGTTTATAAGTATCTTTATGTGACATACCTGGAAAGGATTGAAGTCAAGAGCTCGTACAGGCCCTGAATGCTTCTCTGTCTGCCCAATAACAGGATCACTCTTTGAAGCCAAGATCCGGTGTGCGCTGTACATTGTCAGTACACCATTTTCCCCTCCACCAATGATCACTCCAGAGGATTCTGGGGACCCATTTCCAAAATTACCCCAGATCAGCTTATGAAACCTAAAGAAGAAAATAAATTCAGCGTAGGCTACAGTATTTGGTGGAAGTCAGGACATTCTGCATTACCAAACATCCAACACGATTTGTGTTAAGTCAAAAATATTTAGTCCTTGATGATTCAACTGATTCAAAAGATCACTTTATACCTTGAAAACAAATCCCCTCTTCAGTTCTACTGGACAATAGACACTGATACCTGTTTGAGGCAGGAAGTGTTCCTTTCTGCTTCATGTCCAGAGAGGGATCCCTGAAGTCAACCTCAAATATTTCCAAGGTGGCATTTGTACTGAAGGATGCATCCAGCTGCTGGGCAGATGTTCCTAGCAGAAGTACAAGGATAGTACTTTGAATTGACCACTTTTTCAAGATCAAAATATAAGACATTGTGCTAAATGCTAAGTAAACAAGGCACTGGTAAACGTAGTAGTCAACACATCATTAGTGCTGTGCCTATTCAGGGAGAGGACATATACAAGTAGCTCAGAAACAGGAACTAGTACAACAGAAACTTTAAAAGAAATTCTGGGCACCAGGATCACTGCTATGCAAGTATTTTCCTCTCTTCTAGATAGTTATAATTCATATGCCTTACCTAAACTACCACAATTCCTGATATTAAGTTGTAATCAAAGTTACAAATACAGTTGCTTTTTCAAAGGTACTTTGAAAAGGTGTTTGGTTTTTTTTTCAGGTAAAATTATGCTCTTAAATATTTCTGTATACTACTCAACTTTGACCAGAAGTCATGATCACAATTTCTATGCTTAGCCTACAGCATAAGTTCTCCAGTCTTAAGCCAACAAAGCATTCCTTAGCAACCCACACAGAGACAGCAGTCACTCAGTGACGGCTTCCTTCTCCCCAGTTTATGGAATAAAAGTTAAAAATAGATTTAACATCGCCTAATGAGACACTGCCATGCAAATAATTACCCAGCTACAACAGGGATGCTTTGTAACTGCCTATGGCAAGAGAAGAGCCCAAGGGACCATAAAAAAGCAGTACAAACAATAAATTGCAGCTTCTGATCTAAAGCAGACTGAAGCCAAGGCCTTCAGTCCAATCAAATCTCTGGCCTTAGTAGAGAAACTCAAAATAGAAAATCTACCCCAAAAACAGTAATGCTGCTTTTAAGGCAAAAGCCAAACTTTAGCCAGTTACTTCTGACAGCCATCCCTGAAAAAAAAGGCAGGACAATATGTCAACCCTGCACAACCCAGGCAGACAGCAGACAGGCCTGATTACTTCCCACACTGGGTAGACAACACAAGCTGTTAGATCCACATGGATGCTAAATTTACCTACTTCCAACTCAGTAAACGTGGTGATTTTTGCTTCAGGAAATAATATGATTATTAAAATTGTAGATGATGGTTCTGCAGAGCATTGAAAATTAAATGTAAACCAAACCAAGCGATATTAGGAAGAAAATAATTTTATTCTTTGATTGTCAAGCTACTTGATAATGATTGAAAATCAACAAACTGAAAATGAGCTTAAGTGAACACAATTAGGGTGAACTTAGTATATCTGGGGAACTAAGTAACTTCATTTAATTTTTTATAGCAAGCAGGCACTGGAGTTCATACAGACTTAATTAGAAGCTAGATCAAAAAAGTAATGTATTCACACCCTGAAAAATGACTGCTCTTTAAAGGTGTTAATGCCAGGCATAAAAAATAACCTCAATGGGGATGTCACTTAAAAAAAAAGTGATAATGTTTTCAGCATATTATTTGCAAGCTTTCAAGAGATAATTGAAGTGGGAATTCCCAAAAGTCTGGTTTTTTTTTTCTTTTTACCAATACAGCTCTACATAAAGTCTCTCTGTGATTCACACTCTGAGTTCATTGAATCGTGAAGAACTTTACCTGTTGCTAGATAAATGGGGTGGTTGTTTGCAGGACTCCACGCTTCTACAGCAGTCCGCTCAATTTCCTTTAGCTTCATTTTCTAGGCTCTAGAAGAAATTTCACACAGCAGTTAGAATAGCTAGACAAAGCCAACATGAAAATAACCACAACAGTAACAAAACATACTCCTTACAGTAGCATCAAGAAAAAAAGCTCTCTCTCTACAGAGAGTAATTATTTGCTGCTTCCTGAGTTAGTACAGTTTTACTGGTATGAATTAATGAAAAAACAATTTCTGCTGTCTGAGCTCAGATTTTCCTTACTGCATGGCTTTTTCATACACCCTAGTTACAGGAGAATTTCAGTGAAAGAGAGGGCATCTGAATTAAACAACATACTCAAGTCTTCAGCCCAGGTTGGTTTAAATCAGCTTTCAAAATTCACTTAAATGTATTTGTAAAGCACCAGTTGCTCTCCCTGAACATGCTAGTGTCAGTACACATTGGCAAAAATGGAGCAGATGGAATCTAAGGACAGGGTAAATTCCAAACAGCAAAGTGATGTGGCAACAGAAAACAAAGTGCAATGTTACCACGTGCCAATTTAATTAATGTACTTTGTTCTCACGCCTCAGAGAAGCCAAAGGAAAAATCATTTGACCTTCTGCTTCAGTTTGTAAATGGTAGCAGAAAGGTGAGAGGAAGTGATCCAGAAGTATCCACTGGGTTTCACACCTAGCTCTGACTGTAATTCTTTTTACTGAGACAGATACACACTCTTTTTACTGAATAGACAGACACACATCTATACAAGGGCAACACAACGTCCCCACGTCACTGCAGAGACAGTTGGGCAATAATGTAGTGAGATAATTGAAAGACAAACATCAACAGTGCACAGTCAGGAGGCTGCAACACTGAGTAGAAATACAAACAAATTGCTGTTCCAGGTAGGATCTCATTCCTACTGTGTAGAAAGCAGCCAGCACCAATCAATTCCAGGCCTTTTAGACACATAACCATTAGCCAGGCTGTTAGTTCAGTCACATCCTCAGTCCATGTGGTCCCTCTGTCCAGATACAGGATAACAAATGTCAATCATATGGAGTTCAGCTGTAGACAAGAACATGGATGCTTCTTCCTGGCCTCCTTCATAAAGGTAGCTTGCTGTGCCCAGCCCACTGCCTGGCCAAAGCATATTAAAAAAAAGTTTTGAAAGTCTTCCATCATCTTGAGGTTTATGTGAAGCCACAGCCTCCAACTGACCATTTCACCATGCAGAGACATTTGGTCAGCAGCATTTCTAGGACTCAGACCTCATGCCTAGTAACTCCAGACCCATCTTAGGGTATTCTCTGTCACCAGAGAGAAGGGGAAGGACATATTCCCACCTCCTCGTGTCATGTCAGACATGCTGTTTGATTAGAAGTGACTGAATGCTTTTAAGCATTCATTTTTTAGGGAGCACACTCTCAGAGGAACACTGTCCTGGCCTGCCCCCCTTTTCAGCAGCGGGGAATGAAAACATCCCCAGAAGGAGCCTCAGGATCCTGCTAGCAAGGACCTAATGCAAAAACATCCTGACTCCATCAAAACAGGGGTGTCAGACAGCCAGCGTGTTTCCTATCAGTCCCCTCCCTGCCTCTCCCTCCTCTACTTGAGCTCCATCAGCTGCAGGTGTCAGATGCACATGCAAGCCTCACTGCTTCACTTTTGAGATGACAACCTCCTACTGAGCCATTCACATTATTAGAGTATGGCCAAGAGACTCCCTCCTTCTGGTAAGTAAAACAATGAAGAGTATAACCACCAAACTCCTGGCCAGGTGAATGTTACAGGCTTCCTCCCACTGCTTACCTTCTGTGCTGGACAGGCTGCAGGGATGGCTGCCACAATCTGTGTTTAACAGGCAAACTCAAAGACAAACTCACAAAACCATGCAAAACCTTACTGACTGCCCAGCTCTTTTTGTCAATAAAGCACTAATCATTTTGCATAAGAAAGTCAGCATTATTGTTCTCTTTTCATAAAATTATGTTAGAACAAAACTGGAAGGTAAAATGTCTAGCCCATGGTAACTCACTCAGATACAGGAAAGCAAACAAGTGGCTTGCCTAATAAATAGGCTCAACATCAACAGGACAACTGCAGGAGTGTTAGACAACAGGAACTGGACAGCTTCTATGTCCCCAACCATCAAGGCAACGCAGTAGCAGGGCCAACAGATTTGAGGGCCCACAGAAGACATACTGGAAGCCAGAAGATCGCAGTATCATGTCCCAAAGCAAATTCTATTATTTCAACTCCATTGCAGCAGTATCAATGCAGCAACACTTCTTTAAATTCCTGGGCTGTAAGTCCGTAAGGTAAGAAGCCCTGACTTGAGTCTTCCACGATCCTTAAAGAAAGAAAAGGCTCTTTAGCAACCTCTCGTGGCTGCCTAAGAAAAACTCACAAGTAGCGGACTCTTCCACAGCATAATTTTTAAGGAGAGATTGCCACCTGCTGTCATCTCCCAAAATAGCACCTAAGACTTCTGAGAAAGCTCATGCTTTTCTTACGATCTCTAATTAATTAGCCATGACAATTCCACCTCCCCCTCCTCCAGAGGAACATCCGATTACAGACACAATGCATCAGCGGATCTCAGCCCCAGCGGCAGGACAGAAGCAGCGCTCCCTCAAAGCCTCCCCAGCCTTGCTTTCCCGCACAGTGTCCTTAAATGGTAACACCGCTTGCAAAGCCAAACCGGCACTGCCGGGCACCGCTCACTGCTGGGAAATGGAGGGCATGGGTAGGAGCACATGCTCCAACACCGTGATGGATTACACGCAGTGCTGACAGGGGCAGAATTCCTTATCTACAGTAGCCTGAAACACTTGTGAAAGACCAACCCGACCTTCTATCTTCTGGTGGAGACTCGGAGCTGCCACAATAACCAACCCCAGTGCCACTCGTGCAAGGCTTTCTCTCTCCCTCCCCACCCAGGACTGTCAGTATGGCCCTACTTACTTCTCCAGTCCTCCACACCACTGGGCATCAAACCATTCCCCCTTCACAGGGGGGTTAAGGTTAGAAAAGACCTCTAAGATCATTGAGTCCACCCATTCCATCACCACCACTGTGCCCACTAGCCATATCCCTCAGTGTCACACCTGCACGGTTCTCAAACACCTCCAGGGACGGTGACACCACACCCCCCGGGCATCCCGCTCCTTTCAACAGTTCCCGCTGACGCTGCCCTCCTGCACAGCGCACGAAGGAAGCTGCCAGTCTGACCCGCTGTAACCACAGCGGGTGTTGTGTTGTTGCACACAGCAGAACACAACACTCAGCCAAGGTCACCTGGCAGCAAAGCAGCCCCTGGAACCGACAGAGGCCACAGGGCCACAACGCAGGAGCTGAGATGCAAGCTGCGTGCCTCTCCACGTCCCAGGATCAATCCGCAGCCCTCGCACCACTCCTTCCTTTCCGCAGCTCTCCGGCGCCGCAGCCCGCGGCTCAGCCAGGTGCTTATTATAGACCCAGATTACAGGAGGCACAGGCACTAATCGCGGCTCATCGCCGGCGCTGCCGAGGCGGGGTTGCAGCAGGGCAGGGCTCGGTACTCCTCCGCGACACCATCGCGGCACGGAAAGAAACTTCTGAGTATCGTGCGCTCCAACCGCACGCCTGAAGGAACTTTGCGAGCCGCGGCCAGGCACGCCCCGCGCACGGCAGCGCGCACACGTACCGGGGCGGCGGAGGCCGCCCGGCACAGGGCCGCTCCGAGGGCACGGGCGCAGGGCCGGCGCGGCGCACCCAGCTGACGCGCCGTGCCGCCGGGAGAGGGGGGCGGCGACACAGCCTCGGTAACGCCGAGCCGAGCGGCGGGGGCGGCCCGAGGGCGGCTCCCGGGGCTGAGCGGCGCGGAAGCGACCGCTCGGCGCCGGAACGGGGAGGAGGCCGCGGCCCTTACCGGCTGCCGGCTGTCCCGCCGCTCGGTCCCACAGCTGAGCCCTACGACGGTGGCCGCCGGGAGCCCAAAAGGCGCCGCCTCCGAGGAACGCGCCCCGCCCGCTGCACTGCGCATGCGCCCGCGGCGCCTCCCCGCGGCTCGGCCGCAGGTGGAGCTGTGACACGGCGCCTGAAGCTGAGCCTCCAGGAGCGCCTTCCTGCGCACAACACGTTGTTTCGCGGTTCCTGCAGTTCAAAAAGTTACCCGAAAAACCCAAACCCTGCTGAGGTAAAGCACCGCTGTTTCCAGCTTAAAAGCAGGAGGCAGGCAGGGCGTGGATTGCTCAGTGCTGTCCGAGAGGTCAGCTTTACTTACAAACGCTTGTGTGTCCTAGGACTTGGTCACCTCATTTCTTTGCATACACACCCCTACAGAAATGACACAGAGACCAAACTGCCCTTTAGAATCTGCCGTTATGAGGTGTTTTCTTACAGTGCTAATTGCAAGTCATTTCCTGTAAACGTCCAATTCCCTTAATGCGTGCAACTGAGTGACAGCAGGGTGCTGACAGCAGAGCAGGGAAATGGAACTTCTATCACACACCTGTGATAGAAAGTATCACAGGTATCACCTGTGTGTGGAAGGTATTACCCCCTTCAGCAACAGAGGGAAAAGCTTATGGCAAAGGGTGGAGCTAGAAAATAAAGGAGCTTAATTAAACTATGCATAACTTTCCCAATCAAACAGGGAATAACAACACCACAGGAGGCCCAGTACCTGAGCTCAGGCTGTGTAGCACACAGCTTGAGCACCTGTGCTCTCAAACCTGAATTCCAGGCCAGAGCTGGGTTTGTTTGCTAGCTTTTTCTGACAGGCTTCATTGAAGTCATCTAGAGCAGGAAAAGATCAAAGCCAAATCCCACTGAGGAAGGACAATTATTCACCAGGAATGAGACTCCCAAAAACTGGCACTTAGTCTGGTTCCACACCAGACATTTCACATCAAGCGATATGCTCTAGTTCAATTCCAAGCTGCACCTCCAATAAGCCACTTAGTAACAGGTAATATCTCCTACATAAACAAGTTTAGCAAATATACCTTCTACAAAAACATTAATAAGCCAGAAGCTTGCCCCACATCACAGCCTAGAAAAGTGGCAAATAACATTTAATTCCACTGGCCATTGCTTCACCTTTTCAAAACAACAGAAGACAACTAGCACAATAGGTATCACTGATATATTTCACTGCAGGTAGCGGTTCAGTGTTGAAGAACAAGCATTAAGTTATGCTGCAGTGAAAACTAAAGAAGACGCCAACCCCAGCAGAGCTGGTGCAGATAAAAAGCACTTCCAGCAGCTTTCAGATTTTGTAGTGCGTCACAACTGGTGGCTCCTTATTGGGGTCCCCTCCTTTCTCCAGATACAGATCATTGAAGGGATACTGCTTCGGTCCCTACAAAGACAAAAACAGCAGCAAATACACCACACTCAAACAAGCAACTTAAGAGGTAAGGAGAAAAACATCTCATTCAACTTCGCCCAGTCTCCTCTAAGACCCCTAACCTTTCCCCCTTAAAAAAGAAGGCATGTCAGCCACTCCTTAAATTTCAATTTAATTGCTTCAATAGAAATATCAGATCAGGAAATTCAGACATTAGAGGTCGGGTTGTTTTTTGCAAGAACCCAAGCCCTTCAACAGGGAAATATTTGAACAACCAACAGTTCATCCTGCAGTGTGAGGATAACACATTGCAAGCACTGTTTGCTTGTTTTCGTTCAGACTCATTTATTAGTAGTATTCAAAATGATGCAGATCATTGGAGAGAATGAAAAACACAGGGCTAGAGAAGAGGAAAAAAGCATTTCTCATGCATGTGGGCACACAGGCAGGAGAAAGCCTAGACCAAAGGAAGGATCTTGTAAGAAAGTTAAAAATGAGTTCCCTGAAAAATGAGAACTGCTCATTATGAAACAAGATGTGAACTGGACTGAGCCAGCCAACGGAGTAACTCAGGTTGAATGAAGCATTTCTTGTTGCTAGCAGGGTTTCACATCCACACTCACCCAATTGCAGCAGAAAATACTCTTTTGGCCATCAGCAGTGACAAGCAGCACAGCTATTTTCCCTCCCTCTACCCAAGAATATCACTTACCACAGGCCTGTAAGATGGATAGATCTCTCCAAGAGCAAACATGACCAACATGGTACCCAAAAAAATCAGGAAGTGATTGCGCATAGTATGCCATGGAACTGGAGTGGGGGATGTATCAACACGATTCCGAATATACATGTCAAAGTCCCAGTGCATCTAAAGAATAACAACAAAGAAGAATACAGATTTACCAGCAGTACTCAAGCTGCTTTTACCTAGAACTATTTACATCATTCTCAATCACAAAACTGCTAGAAGTTACTTTTAATCTCCACCACACAAATGGAGATAAACCCACAGAGGCAGTAATTGCTTACAGTAAAACAAAGCTCCAAGTTCCATCCTATGTTCATACCTGGCAATCATGCTTAATTATAAGACAGGAGCAATGTTTATTTATATGCATAATCACTCCACCTCAGATTTATTCCTGAGCACTGTTGAGAAGTCATGGTAGAAACTGGGACCCTTTTTTTATGAAAGCCACACATCTGAACAGAATTAGCAGCTGTATTCCAAACAAAGAAGCAACCACCTGCTATTTGGAAGCTGGTTCCTCAAAGCAGTTAAAGCACCTGCTGCTACTCCATAAGAGTAAGGGCAGCAGGAAGCCACCTCAAGTAGTAGCAAGAGCCAGTTCCTACAAGTAAAAATCTTACCCATCTTAAAGCCAGCCTATGCAAGCCTTCATGTGCTGACCAGCCCAAAATTACAGAATCACCGCAAGGTTTTCTATGTGGTGGCTCCTACAGACACTGCAACACAGACTTTAAACTCTACTCTGTGATACACATGCTAGCAAGCTCTTGCATGGTTACACTATGATGTATTACATACACATGCTTATATAAACTCTACTTCTAGAAAAAAGAGCTCAAGTCAACTACCAAACTTAATAGCAACAGCTAGATTCCAGCCCTTCACAGAAAGGCTACATACTAACAGAAATGCTGCTCCTGACCAGGAGCTTGAGGAGCTTAAGATAATGCAAATTAACGTAAATGCGTTATTTGAGCAGGTTTCTCCTGATGGTCACAGACTTTACTTCTGACTGTCCCTGCACGGTGTGTAACACCCCCATGCTTGTGGATGTGTTTGAACAGGGAATTACAAAGCAAGCACGGTAAGGATGCCCAGGTAATGCCATTCAATAATAGCAGCACTGATGCCTGAACGCTGCTGCAGGTGTTCTCACCGGCTCTCCCCAGTTGCGCCTTATGTCTGGCTGGTCCCACTGATACCAGGGGTCTCGCTCATGTGTGGACTTATTAGGGAGCATGGGATAATCACCATACCTGTGAGAAACAGACAAAACCCCACAGCTTTGAGAAATCTGCATTAGTTTTGGCACGTTTGGCACATAACATATATCCATATATATATCTAAATATGGATCCACGTGCACATACACCTTTTCAAACACACACCTACACAACACACCCACGCCACAGTACCCACGCGATGCCTCCCAAGCCTGCACGCACGCAGCACTGAGGACTGCAGCAGGCTGCAGCCAGACCCCGGCCGCAGGGGGCAGGGGCCCCCAACTCACCCGAAGCCGTCGTCAGGGTAGGGCTGGTAGTCCTCCACTCGCATGTTGTACTTCTTGGCGGCGGCCGCCCGCTCCTCCGCCGTCCGTGGGTACGGCCCGGGCAGCTGATCCTTGGTCAGACCCGAAGCTGGAGGGGAGCGGCGCGGTGGGCACGGGCCCGGCCGGGAAGGGCGCAGCGCCCTCACAGCCCGCAGGCCTCAAGGACGCCGCCCAACCTGCCGCCGCCCAACCCGCCGCGGCCCCCCGCTCCCGGCCGCTCCTTACCCGCCCGTGCCCCCGAGGGAGCCGCAGCGGCGGCCCGCGTCGCCCACAGCCAACTTGCTGCCTGCCGCCAGAGGACACCGCCGCGCCCGGCCGCCGCCATCGCCCCGCCGCGCAGCGCCGCCGACGGTGGCTGGCAGGGACAGAAGGGACGAAAGGGAAAAGCGAGAGCCGCGGCCAGCCCTGCACCGGAACCGCCAGAACGCAGGGGGGCGCCGATAGCCTCTATTTCCTCCTCCCGTCTCCATGGTGCCCCTCCCTTCGCTTCCGGCGTTGCTGTGGGCGGACATCTTCCGCTTCCGGTTTTCTAGTTCCGGGTTCCCCGGCCGAGGCGGTGATGGCGGCGGCCTCTTCCTCCTCTTCCTCTTCTTCCTCTTCGGCGGCAGGGTGTCGGGACGGCCCGGTGGGTCCTGGCTGGAGCGACTCCCAGTTCCGCCATTACTCCTTCGAGACGCGGCCCATCCCGCGCCTCAGCCACAGCGACCCCCGCGCCGAGGAGCTCATCGAGAACGAGGTGAGGCGGAGGAGCGGGCGGCGCTGCTCCTCCGGCCGTGTGGAACGGGGCCCGCGGGACAGCTTATGGGCTACGAGGCTCTTCTGGTGCCGCTGCCATCCGTTCCGCTTCCCGACTCGTCCCTCGGGGTTGCCGCTTCTTCGCTCTGCGTGCCCCGCTTACCCCCTTCCCCCGCGGACTTGCAGCCCGCCGGGATCCCGGTCCCGTTATTTGTTATTATTCCTTTTGGTGCTGCAGCCTTGGCTTTTGTACGTGTAGGAGCTTTTGCTTTGTTTACTTCAGTTTTTTGATCGGAAATTGCAAAAATACTGTGTAAAACCGTGTGCACGCAGTTATTCTTGAAGTGAGTGTGGCCATAGATGCGAAGTTTGCATTGCAGTGGCTGCTCTTCTATTGGTTCTGGAAGACAAGCTCCGAGTTTGGTAAGATTGCCAGGTTTTGGGCCAGCAGTCTGGCAGGCAGGGGTGTTGTGCTTGCATAGTTTGAGGATATAGTAGGTGTCGTTCTTGTTTAGGTCTCTTAGTATTTATACACAGGGAAACAAGTAACATTCTTTGCCTTACTTCTGTAGTGTTAGTTTATTATCGGGGGTCAAAGGGAGGGTATAATCTCATGTTTTGGGTAGTTATAGTTTGCAGTTATTCTCCATGAAAAAAGAAAGAAACATTTTCTCTGGATTTAGAATTACTTTTTTGTCAATATTTACCCCTTAGTAGTTAGAGCTGGAAATGATGAGGCAGAATTTACTGTTTCCTTGCTACGTGACAGAACCAAGCAAATCTGAAACAGTCCCCAGTTTCTGTTTGCCTGACCTCTCATGTTAGCAATTAGCTAAATAGATAGCGAAGTCTGTCCTGTTGCTACTAGGAGGTGGCTGTGGGAGCAGCTGCCGCTTACTTAAGACTTCCTGTTGTGTTTTGCATGTTTTTTCTCTCCAGGCCAAGGCATGTCATTGCTCTAAGAGCCTTTTCAATTATCTATTTTAAAAGAGACTTTGTAGGGTTGCAGTAACAAACGTGATAATTTTCAAGTTTAAAAGATCTTTGAATCGATGAACTTCCTGTTTCTCTCCAGGAGCCAGTGGTGCTGACGGATACAAATCTGGTTTATCCTGCCCTGAAATGGGACCTGGACTATCTCCAGGAAAACATTGGCAATGGGGACTTCTCAGTGTACAGTGCCAGTACACACAAATTTTTGTACTATGATGAAAAGAAGATGGCCAATTTTAAGAATTTCAAACCCAAGTCCAGCAGGGAAGAGATGAAGTTTGCTGAGTTTGTGGACAGACTTCAAGAAATACAACAAAAAGGGAGTGCTGAGAGGTAAGTGATAGGCAGAAATTCCATCATTTCTTCAGGTGTCCGCAGGGTACATTTCAGTGAGAGCTGGTGATAAAACCTTTCAAACTTCATTTTTATAGGCATTTCCTGCGTAACTGCCATTTGACAGCAGCTGTGTTAGCTTAAAGAAATGCATGCCCTTAATTCATGAAACTATTCAAACTGTTTTCTCTTCATACTGGGGCTTAAGCAGAGGAGGCCTTATGCATCACTTGAGTTTGGCAAACTGTGGTATTGGTAGAGGAGCTTCTGTAATGATACAAAGGTAGAGGCTATAGAACTCAACCTTTTTACAGAACACTGAGGTAAACTGTCTTAACTTTTCCTCACAGAGATGAGGAAAATTGACTGTGTGCTGTGTGTTTGTAGGTGATGTCAACCTGCCACTAACAAATCTGTAAGTTACTGAGGGGAGCTCTGTTCTGTATAGAATGTACCCATTAGCCACTAAAACCTCCTGATTAATTTCATCTGTCACCAGCCACCTAGAAAGAGTTATGAATGCATAGTTATGTCTTAATTTGAGGCAGCTCTGTATTTCCATGTCCACTCGTTGTCTGTGCCTCTCTTTTCTTTCTCAGCTTTAGGTGTACTTTCTTCTAAGAGAGGAGGAAGTCTTTAAGCTTAGAAACATAGGGGCATCGTAGACTACAGTCAGTAACACCAAGATTGTTAACACATAAGTTTGATTCCTTTGATCCTCTTTGTCTAAACATAAGTGTGGCTTTAAGGCAGCTTGATACTGAAACGTGCTGGATTTTCTGAGCCTTTACACATTTTTTTTACACATCCTTGCAGATGACTTATAGTGCTAACGTTTATCTGAGAATTGTTTGAGTGTTTTTGTGAGCCAGTCTGTTTAGGGCTTATTCCTCCTGCACCTGTGAGGTGGTGTTTTTGATTTAAAATTCCATTTTTCCCCTGTTCATATAGAGTTGTGTTCTGCTTCATTGTGTACCAGGGAAACATTTGGCAAACTGTGGGGACTTCTTCATGTGGGGAGTTCTTGAAGCAGCCATTCTTGAATGGCTTCATTCTCACAGCCATTTATAGTGCTGTTAGAACAAGATCTCTAGGAGTTATATTTCTTTGTCTTTGAAGTCTTTCTTAAGAGATGTGGAGATGCATTTCGGTGTTCATCATAAAGCTTAATATTTGCTTTCTGCCTGTCTTTGGGGAAATACAGACTTTACCTGCAGCAAACTCTGAATGACACAGTTGGAAGGAAGATTGTGGTGGATTTCCTTGGCTTCAACTGGAACTGGATTAACAAGCAACAGGGGAAACGTGGCTGGGGTCAACTGACTTCTAACTTGCTGCTCATTGGCATGGAAGGTAAGTAGCTTCCTATGACTCAGGGAGAAGATTTGGTTAGCAATTCTGTGTTTGAGTTCCCAAAAGTCTTTCAGATGGATTTTCAGCTAGTTCCTGAGTGTTCTTGCCAAGCAAGCAATTTAAAACTTTCAGTTGGAATGGGACTGTTGTCACAACTTGAGTTATAAAAAGGAAGGAATCAAAATGAATAGCTTGCTTATTGTGAATGTCTGGAGGTAATCTTCTGCTTGTGGAAAGGCTCTAATTGATACTACAGGGTGATTATTGTGATCATATTTTGAAACCTGTCTTTTGTTTGAATACTTTCAGATACCATAGATTTAAAATGTCTGCAGTCTAAGAGTTTGTAAGATGAGCGAAGTTAGCCTTCTGGATTTTTAATAGGAGTGACCAGTGTCTACCCTAAAGGAAAAAACAGATGTGTATAAAATGACTAACTGTATTTTAAGATTTAATTATATTTAAGATCTAGTAATAACAGTCAAACTTCATAACCGTTAATCAGTGCCTGAGACAGTAGGAGGGGGTTGTATTATGAAGCCCCAGTGATAAGGAGGTTTGTTTACTTGTTTTCTTGCAGAATTACTAGGACTTTTTTCAGAATCGGACTATTAGAGTCCTTTTCTCTTGATTAATAATAAGTTGTAGAATCGACTATAAGAAATTCTCAGCTAAACAGACTATCTTATGAAAAAGCTTCCCATCAACATTTGCCATCTGCTGTTCATGGAGACAAGCTGGAAATCCTAATCCTGCAGAGCATAAATTGCTGAATATGGATTCAGCATGGAAATTGTGTGTGGGGTAACAACTGTTCAGTAATGACCGACTGATAAAATGATCAGATTTTAATGTTCCTGGAGTTATTTTCCCTTCTTAGTTTTCTTGATATGTGGAAGAGTATTTGCAGTCTCCAGCAAGGAATAGAACTTGCTTCAGTCTCTCATAACCGTACAGAAGTGTCTTGATCATCTTTTCTCTCTGCATAGGGAATGTGACACCAGCTCATTATGATGAGCAGCAGAACTTCTTCGCTCAGATTAAGGGTTACAAGAGGTGCATCCTTTTTCCTCCTGATCAGTTTGAATGCCTCTACCCTTATCCTGTGCACCACCCATGTGACAGACAGAGCCAGGTGAGAGTTGCAGATCTGTTTTCTGCTCCATGAGAAAACAAGGGTATTTGTGAAGATGCTATGTGGAAAGAATCTGTATTACAGTTAAAGCTGCATAGCACTTCTGAGTTCAGCACCTGTGTTCAGATCTGTTAACTATTGAATACATTGAGAATAGATGGGAGGACAAGAGGTGTTTCTGTTTGTGTATGGTGCTGACTTGTAAGTGCTAGGATTATCAACTTCTACCACTGATAGCACATCTGGTTGTCAGCAGCTGCTTCCTCTATTCTGATTCATAGATCGCTTAGCCAAAGATAGATTTGCTTGGAGAGAAATTTCAGGACTCTTACTGAATTGGTGGTACTTTCTGGATATGCAGGAGCTTACTATGGAGTTAAGATGGAAATGGGAATATAAAAGCCAGGAAGGAAAGATAGGGAAGAATTTCATACTGTGGCCAAATAAGGATTGCCACTGCAGGAGTTTTTCTAAGTATCTTAATATTTTGTTGTGTTAGGTGGATTTTGACAATCCCGACTATGAGAAGTTCCCAAATTTCCGGAGCGTGGTTGGCTATGAGACGGTGGTGGGTCCAGGGGATGTGCTATACATACCTATGTACTGGTAAGAAAGATGGTGGGACTGTGCAGTGACCAACAAGTAGGGGTTAAAAAGTTTTCTTTAAACTCTTGGGCTGACTCTTAGGAGAATTTTGTTTTGCCTCTTCCAGCAAATGTCATTTTCTGTTATATCTTGGGCCAGTCTGCTTCCTTGCTTTAATATGGGAGTGATAATTCTTCCTGATGTTACCTCATTCTTTGTGTTCTCTACTAACGTGCAAGAAAAGGATCTGTATTTAAGAAAGCAGTTCTACAGAAGTTCTGAGTTCTTCATGCTGGAGGTATAGGGCCAATTTTGTCCAGTGCAGTCTGAAGGAATTCAGCCAAGCGATCTGCCTATAAGCTGTAGAAATATCTTCTCAGTAGTTTTTTTTTTTCTTTCTTTTTTTTTTTTCCTTTTGACCTTTCCATGCAGGTGGCACCACATTGAGTCTCTCCTGAATGGTGGGATTACCATCACTGTGAACTTCTGGTACAAGGTGAGTACAAGCACCTTCCTACACACCTTGGATATCTCTGTTGCAGAAGATTGTTTCAAATAGAGCTCTGTTGTCATGTGCTGTCGTTGTGAGATCTTTGCAACAAACTGTGTGCTTTAATGTTGAAAACTACTTTGTGTTTCATGTGGTGTGAAGAGCTGAGTGGCTGGGAGAAGACTGAATAAATTGCCAATTCAGTAAGTGTGCAGTGAGCTACTTTTGGTATTTCAGGGTGCCCCGACCCCAAAGAGAATTGAATATCCATTAAAGGCTCATCAGAAAGTGGCGATAATGAGAAACATTGAGAAGATGTTGGGAGAAGCCTTAGGAAGTCCACAAGAGGTACAAATGAGAACCAGATAGTCACTGCTGTTGAAATGGTTGTAGGTTAATGCAAAACTTCGGGTACAAGCTATTTGGCTCTGCAGGTATTGTCACAGCACAAGTAGGAGAACACAACTTTACTCTTTTGCTGTGATCGGTTCTTTGTGCTGTCTTTAGAATTCTCCTTGGCTAGAAAAATGCAAACTCTTCAAATTATAATTCTGTAGAGGAAAACTACAGGCCATGGAATAACTGTTCTGCTTTATGGAGGAAGATGTACTTTGGCTTTGGGCAGTATCAATAAAGTGTTGCTCCCAGCTATCATAAGTCTTCTGTGCAGCAACAATATCCAGTATTGTAAATAAATAAAAATGGTTTTATTTTTACCTGTTGAGTCCAAATTTCTTAAATTGGAAATAACTCTTTCATAGTTGTGTGCTTTCCCCTTAATCCCAGTCATCTCTGCTTTTTTTTCCCCCCAAATTTAATTAATTGATATTTCAAAAACAGTGGACTGATAAGTGCTTTTGAAGATGTCGTGTTGATCTGAAAGTGGAAAATACTGAATATAAGTGCTTTCATGGTCTGTATCCCTTACCACTGTGCAGGAACTCTTCTTTAGCTCAATAATGTGAGGCCAGTTCTGTCCCCTGCAATTATCGTGCTACTGTAGCATGCGTAAGGTCTTCCCATCAGGCAGTGCTGAGAAATAGGAGTGGTCTTGCTGGAAAACTACTAGCCTGCCTTCCAAGTGACTCCAATGATCAGAGTGGATTTAGTGGTGAAGACTATTCCTTCTCTGACATGCGAAAAGCAACACCTGATAAAGGTTGGCAGTTTTTAATAGCGTGTTCTGAGAAATCATATGCAGGGAAGTGAAAAAAATGTCAAACCAATATTATGCATGTAATATTTTGGTGGCATCTGAAGTTGAATATTGTCTGGGAACTCAGGGTGACCTAGTGCTGATATCTTCTGCCCTTTGCTCTTAAACTGTCTAGATGTGGAATGAGCATGCTGTGCAGTTGGCTCTTCTGTGTAACTATCTTGTCTAACTGTGTTTTTGCTTTCAACAGGTGGGTCCCTTGTTGAATATGATGATTAAAGGACGGTATGACTAATGCCTGGCTGCCCAGGTGACTGATGTTGCAGCTGCTTTGTTCACAAGCAAAGGAAGATACTGAGAGCTAGTATTGCACGCAGCACTTAACAGACTGATGGGTTTCCTGGCCCATCCCTATCCCTGCCCCACTACAATAAAGGGGGCTACTGGAACTGCAATACCGTTAGTACCCCGATCATCCTCCACTGTCATCTAATCGAACCTCCCAAGAAAGAGTCTGCACTTACTGGAAGCTGGATTCATGCTCACTAACTTTTTTTCTTCCTCTGCTCTATTGGCCACAAAAAGAAGCATGGCTTCTGGCATTCAGATGTTGCTTCAGGATTTTCAGGCATTTGAAGAAGAGTTTGAAGGGGAACTGGGATTGATTGTGTTTCCTCAGCCTTGTGGAGTTTGGGCATCTTGGCTGGGTTTACATGTTGGTGCCTGCAGTGGATGTGGAATGGGAAGTGACAGGTTTCACAGTTCTTTGTTATCAGAGGACCTGTCCATGGTCAACTCTGGCACCTTTTTTGTATAGCAGAGGTGAAAAAGTGAAATGATCTGTGTATGATGAGTAACTGGACAAATGATTCAGTTTCTTTAACTCAAGACATCTGTGCTTGAGACTTTGTACAGGGTAGAGAGGTAAAAGAGAATTAATCAAGTATGTGAGCACTAAATCCTGTGCTCTCCAAATGTCTGTTGTAGGAGTTCAGATAAACCTTCTTCATTCTGACAGCAGCTTTGGGGAGTGAAGACTTCTCTCCCACTCTTAAGCTGCAGTGTTAAAAGGGGATGAAGCATTGTGAAGTGAGATAGATAAATGTCAGGCCACTCTTTGAGTCTTGACTGATCAAGCCACATCTGAAAAAAATTCTGTGGTAGTGCTGAGAGAGATTATAGAGAAGCAGTGTCAGACAGGGACAAAGTCTCCTTTATCCCCATCAGGGATGCCAGCTCCTCAGACATTTTGCCCTTTTTACCAAACCTGCAAAAACTCGAGTGTGTGTGGCTGCACGCATGTGCGCATGTTTGTGTGATGTATGGTTCCTGTCCATCAGTTTAATCCATGCCAGTGTGGTGTTCCCTTTCTTGTACAGTCATTTGAAAGAGGTCAGGGCTTTCTGTTTAATTGTGATTAAGTTTATCTTAATCCTTCTTGCATTCTGTAACTTGGCATGGCTGGAAGTGACAAGACCAGGGCAGAGGAACAAGAGGAGCTTCTTTTTGAGTTCTCAGCGGTCACCCTAAAACATCATTTTGCTTTCCTCCATCTCTGCTGGGGGGGGGGAGGGAGGGGGGAAGACAGAAAACACCTTCGGCTCATATGGAGGCTGGCTTTTTATTCCCCAGGGTGCACTGCAGAGCTGTTCCTGATTTGGAGATAGTGCCAAGGGCTTGTATATCTAATGCAGTTGTAATGGGTCCTAAGAGTATACATGGGAGAAGCTATTGTATTTCATTAAAGAAAATAGTGAGGGATTGTTTTTTTTTTTTTCTTTCTGTTGAGACTTCCCATTACTTTCCCCTTTCTTCAGGTCTTATTCTGACACAGGATTCTGATAAGTGTTGAGAAGATGCTGCTCAGTAAGTGCTCTGGCATTGGCCTTGGGCCTCATCTTCTGCAGGGATAGCTCATGCACCATGTGCTGTGAGCTTTTCTTGCACAAAGGTGATAGACTTCTTGAAATGGAGGTTCTAGAGGCTAGTTTAATGGCTGCTTGCAGGTCAGAGCAAATGAAGTGTAATTGGCAGCTACAGAGCCCTTATTTAGAAAATGTACACGTCACAGAACAGTTTGACTGCCGTGTTACTTGTTGCAGATTCTGCCAAATGAAGGTCACTCACCTGGATGCTTCTCAATGCTTAGCCTTTGGGTGGGTGGGGAAGAAGGCTAGTCTGCTGGCTGGCCCAAAAGAAGGCCTTCCCAGGAATCCTGGGCACACATGCAGTCTCTGCCCTTGCTTGAAAGATGCTCAAATGAAATCCCATCTCTGTGCTATTTATTTATCACACAGTAGTCTCCAGCACTACTTGTTAGACACCATCAATTCTTGAAGCTCAGGGTGGGAGTTCATATCCCATGTGGAGAGAGAATGGTACTTATGTAACTTTAGGATCCTTTTTATTTGCCAAAGGTCTAACTTTTAAAGTGTCTGAACAGTTTTTGCTGCACTTGACTTTGTGAAAGCTCATTTACAATGCACTGATGGACTGACTCTCCCCTCTCGTTTTCACCTTGTGCTTTCAATGCCCCTTGCCATGGTATTGGGAAGCTGTGTGTGTTCTCTGCTAGGGGTGTGTGTGTGTGCAGGGGGTGGGGTGTGACAAACACATAGTACCTTCTGAAGTGTAGTTCTTAAATACAACCAATGTTGAACAACAGAACTGTGTGGCTTCTATTTTATGAGTGACTGTATATGAAAGCTGCATAAAGGGATGTGCATATGGAGTTACTTTTTGGTCTAATAATGTCACTTTTTTTCTCAGCTGGTAAAGTCTGCTCATCTCAGAAACTTCACAATAGCAGTATCAACTGCATTTTCATGATTTACCCCAAGCTCGTCCCTAAAGCCTGACAGGAAAGCTGGGTATAAGATGGTATATCTTTAAAAATTGTTGTAAGGGAGCTGTTAAGACGTGGCCTAAACTGATTGGGCACCTGGTGTGTGTGGGGGGGTAGCCAGGCTAGGAAGCACAGGTGCAAGCAATTCACCTGTGCTGCCCACCTAACTGAAAGGGGTGGGTGCTGGGCTCATTTAAGGGCTAGCCTCTGGAAGGAGAGCATCTCCTGGATGAAGGCCCCTTCCCGAGAGGTGGTGTTCCGTAGCCAGAGACCCTATCACTAGTTGGGTGAGTTATCTTTCCTATTTATGATTGTTGCTAACGTTGCTAACAATGCTTTGCTTGGTGCTTGGTATCACAAAGAATTTATCAGAAGCAATTTTGTAGCTTCCAAGGGCCAATGCTTACCAACAGCAAATGTTGCTAGGGAAGCAACAAATTTCCTTTCCTGATGACTTGAGTGGTACTGCTGTGCTGTGGTACTGATGGGACCAAAGGAGCAAACTATACTATCAGTCTGATGAATTCTTTATCAATTGCTTCTCCTGTGTGCGTCTTGTTCTCCCTTTTGTTCTTTATGTAATTCATACTTTGGTCAAGATAATCATAGTGAAAGGCTTCCTGTTTGCAGAGGCACACAACTGTGGGTGGTGGAGTACTCTCAATAAGCTGAAGATGTGGACTACTTTCTGGTGGTAATAACACCACAGTGATCTCAGCATCTAACCATCAGTGAAAAAGCCTTGGCTAAATCAGAGCAAATTTCTAATGTGTAGTAAAATAGGGGAAGAGTTGAACAGAGGATAGGGATGTTGGAGGGTGGTAAGAGAGAGACAGCTGTCTGACCCTGGGGTTCTGTAACATTCATTGTTTCTTTGCATCCTCAAGGGATAGTTTCGATGTGGAAGGAGTAGAAAAGACTAGTGGGTATGTTTTCTGTGGCCATGAGCATTCTCCCTTCCCTGCTGTGCCTGCTGGGATCATCACCTCTTTGAATACACAGTTGCTTCTCTTCCACTGGGTGTAGTTGTCTGCATTTGTTTGTTGCTGTAGTCTTTCTGCTATGTGCGTATCTCTTGAGTAACATGCACAGCTGGTGCTATAAAGCTCAGAAATGTCTCAGATTGTGCAAAGAAGTAGAGGAAATTGAGGTATCAGATCTGTGTCATTTGAAAAACAGGTCAGATTTTTAGTCTTGTTTTTATTAACTTCAATCTTGTGGTATTTTTCTTTTATTTTGCTCCCCAGTTCTTCTGTTTCTTGAAAAAACATTATTTTATTCTGAAGAAAAGTGACACTTCTCTTAATCCTTGTAGACCATATCTGCAGGACTTTTCCTGTAAGAATATAAAAGCATGGTGTTTTAGACTGGTGTGCCTTTTTCACCCCCCAGTGGTTTCTAGCACTCAGGGTGTCTGGAGGAGGAGGCCAGGAAGCCAGCTGGTCAGGATCAGAGTTAGAACTGAGAAGGTATGAGATCAGGTGCAGACATGGCTGTGATGTGGGGCAGCCCAACACAGGTGTAGATAAGGGGTGAGACCTTCAGCTTTAAAGCAGCTCTTGATGGGGGGAGGAGAAAGGGCAGGCCCTGGCTAGGGCAGCTGCTGTCTTTCTTTGCAGCAGTTCTTACCAATAGACAAGCTGCTCCCAGCTCTGAAGTTTCTGAATGGAGACGGTGCACTCCAGCATTGGCAGTCTCTCGGCAGGTTTCAATCAATGTCCATGTGTGGTCAAGCCATGCTGCTGTCCCTCTCCTGGAAGTATAGCAGCAGCTGCTGTAGGGAGAACTGCCTTTGTATGTGGCTTTTTTTCAGAGGGGCTTTTCTCTAAGCCTTCCTTCTGCCGCATGTGCCCAAAAGGCTTTTTTTTCACTTTGCTAGTTTTATGATCTTTGTCTTCTCATCCCAGCTGAGAGATGGCATCTCTCCTGTCAGTGTCCCAGGATGGGAAGTTGCCATCCTCACTGTGTGATTTTTTTTTTTCTATATTGGAGCTGCCTAGGAGTTCTTGTTCAAGGAAAGTAAAAGAGAGACTATTACTGTGACAAACACATGCAAAGTAAGTTCTAATTACTGCCTTGCAAAGTCAAATATTTGTTGCGAGCAGAGGACTAATTGTGGGGGGAGGGAGCGGAAGTAGAGCCTCTTGGAGTGTAAGTGGAACAGATGCCCGGACGCCTTGGGGAAACGCAGCTTTCCTCTACAAATCAGAGCTTTAAATTACAAGGCTTTTACCAAAGAGAACAGTTGTGGGAAGTCGTCTGCTCTCATTTGCGTAATGGCTTCTGTCACTGGTGATTAGACACAGGATGAAGGAAAAGAAATTTGACAATTAGGAATGAGCGATCATTAATCAGAATCTTTGTTAGGAGGAAAGGGGGGAGAATATCCCTCAAACAATGGAGGCAGCCACAGGAGCCACATGAAGTCCATGAGATGCATAACTGAGTGCTACTGCTGCTCTACAGAGCCCCCTCCGCCTAGGTATGGAGTGGCAGCAAGGGTTTCAGCTCAGCAGACAGCAGGGTAAAATCCTTCTTGTGCTGCCCAGTCAGTCTTTGCTGCCTGCTTAGTAAGGGAGAGTTCTTATCGTGGAGCCCTCTCCTGGTGCTGTCAACACATTCTGCTTCCTTCTTCTTGGCACCTGACCCCAAATTGCCAGTAGAGCCTCTGAATCAATGTTAAACTTTTGCTGAGTCTCCTTTCCATCAATGTTGTATGCTACTTTGTAGAGCTGGAATGGGCCTTGAATGGTATGCGGAAAGAGTAGGATGAGCCACATGGAAAGTTCTGCTCCTGCTAATATCATTTCTTATAAGAGTGGGGGGGAACCTGCTGGACTATGTGGCAGGTAGACAAAAGAAGGCAGTTGTTATTTCTGTGTTTGTCAATTGCTGGCTTAGCTCATCATCTAAGAATGCACAATTCAGCACATGCATTTGTTTGTATTTTGTGGGGTTTGATCAAATTATCGCTACTCATGGAAAAACAGGTAACATAAATACTACAGCTGTGATCTTTGAAAGCATCCTGTGCAACTGCTGCTGCAAGGAGTCGCCAATGGAATTGTAATGAACAGAACAGCATCTCTCTACTTCTGGCTAGCAAATCTCACTCCTCGTGAAGGTTTAGCTTTGCCCAGGCAAGGTGTGGCTGATGGGATAGGTGAGGTGCAGTGCTCTTGCTGAGCAGATCTACAGTGATAGATACGTATGTAAAACCCTGTACTTTCACAGGAGCAGCATGTAGACCTCAATACTAGTCCTATCTGTAACGCTCTTTGTTTACTGAACATAAAGTTGTGGTTCTCAGCATCTACAAGAGGTTATTAAACCAGTCAGAGCAACGGAGTTGGAAAGAATATTCCTTGCGCATTGTCTTATGGCATAATAGTGTACTCCTAAATAGGCTGCTCATGCTTTGTTGGCTCTCGGCCTTCCATGCCACCTTTTCACTGCTTAACCATTGACTGTATTTTTGATCCAAGCATGAAGTCATGCTTGAGAATAAGGCTGTGGGTTAACCTTTTTTTTCTAAAGAGCACCTAATGGAATAAGGATCATATAACACAGCAAGGGACTGTTTTAAGTTACAAGCTACAGTTCCATTTATCACAAAGGACCTGTGTTGAAATCAATGCAGCAGAAGTAGATTTGAGCATGGTGTCTATTTTGCAGTAAAGCCAGTCCTGAAGCTCCTTCCTCCTTGGAGTTCTTCACTGAACCTGCCCTTGTCATGCAGAGTTACAGCTGTTCTCTTCTGACTATTTTTAGCAGATTAGGTGTTATGAGTAGGATGTCATCAGTTTATACCATTTTGTTCAGTGCTCAGCTTCATCAGTAAGCCAGTGGTACAGAGCAACATTCAACAGGTTTGCTTTCAATTTTATAGTCTAGACTGTTCCACCAAGCCAATCATAATAGCCCAACTCTATCTGGAATTTGCTATCCATTGGGAAACATTTACTTGGAGAAAAGGGGAAAATAAAGTATTTTAGAGCTCTCAAGACAAATAGATTTTTGTGATTAGTCTGTCCATAGCTTCCCCCATAGCACCTCAACTATTTCCCTGTCCAACTGAAGCTCTGTGACCAGAGACAATCACCTTAAATGTATGCAACTTGTAAGGGCACGTAACTACAGCCCGGGAGTAGGAGACTAAGTACTTTTACTGGGTGTGATTGCAAGGACAAATGTGCATGCAGCAGCTTCATATGCAGTGCTGGTTGCATGGGTAAACAATGGGGTGAAGGTTAAGCACAGGAAGGGTATTTAGGAGAGAGTGACTATCTAAAATCAAAGGACAAGAAGGTATCGTGGGGTTATGGCAGATGTTGGGAGCTTTAGGCATATTGCAGTAGAGTTCGTGTGAGCTGAATTTAGTGTTGTTGCAATGCAAGGCCATAAGTCACATTTTCAGTTCTCTGACTTAATTGATATGTTGTAAATGTATTTCCAAGTCTTGTCCTGCTAAACATTTTGGAGTGGTTTGCAGGAAGAGACACTGCCTCTAATTAAATAAACAGATCTGGCTTGGGAGGAGGCTGGCAGATTATTTGTGTACAGGGTTGCTGGGTATTTTCTCAAGACTGGAGCTTACTGGATTCATTGATTTCAGTGACAGCTTCTTTCTTTGCAAGGTTGGGCCATTTGCTTGAGGCAGAGGTCTCTGTCGGGGTGGTTATTCTTTCTGTGACTGGAGATCAAAGAAGATCTTTGAAGGGGAGAGCTGAATCTATTTCACTTCATTCCCAACTGGCTTTAATTTCAAAGAAATGATAGACTGGATTTTCCCAGTAGCTTGTGTCATTCACTAGAGAATCTCAAAACGAAGGGGAAAACAGCAGGTCTCAGGACAGGATCTACCTGAGATTTTCTTCCATGGTCATCACAAAAGCAGCTGAGAGAATCAATGGTTTCATTGCACTGGGAATCTGAGCGTGTCCGGCAGCAAGAACTGGTGGTGCTGGTAGGTGTTCAGGTTAAATGCCAGCCCCTGCCAGCTGTGGAGCTGGAGAGTGTAAGGCCAGTAAGCCTTTCTTGGTGTATGAGGCAATGAGCTCCTGATCTGTCAGCTCATTTGGTGAGCTGTGTGGAGCTGGGGAGTTGCGGAGTTGTCACTTGGTCTGTCAGGTCTGACCCTGCTCTGGAAGGACAGCCCTTAAGGTTTTGTGGTTATGTTCAGGGTGGTGCAAGTCTGTAGAGTGAGCAGAGGTGTTGTGAGTGTCCAGTGGGAGTTGTGGGCTTGGAAGGTCCAATTCACCTGCTACCAGCTGACTCCAAGCACAGCCTGCAGCCCTTGCTTCTACCTTCTCCCCAGTACAGAGGCAGACATGCCTCCTGCTTTTGCTGTTCACTCATAGCTCTCCCTGTCCCATCTGTCTTTCTCTCCTCCTTCCTTCTCCCTCCCTATTCCACCTCCCCCTCATTCCCTGTAAATGATTAATCATTTTGACAGGCTCGGCAATGGCCTTTATTTTCTTGAGGCAGCCAAGAAACGTCTGTGAGCACCTTCTCTGACACTCCTTGTGCTCTCTCACCAATCAAATTGGCCACTTCTTTTGGAGTGGCATTGCCAGAAATGTGAGGAGACTGGGGGGAGGAAACTCCAATAGATCTAGCTGTGCAAATGGACAGTGGAGTAGCATCCAGTTAGGGTGCCATGAAGTACTCCGTTAGTGGTGATGAATATCATCTCACTATAGCTTGAATGTGTCATACTTTTCTCCCTCCCTCTTCTCAGGCTCCCCTTCACATCTTGGTTTCAGTGCAAAGGCAGTCAGGAAGAAACCAGGCTGCTGCTGCAACAGGACAAGGGGAAATGGTTTTAAACTAGAAAAGGATTGATTTGGGAAGAAATTCTTTACTATGAGGGTGGTGAGACACTGGAGCAGTTTGTCCAATGAGGTTGTAAATGCCTCTGTGCTTTGTTTTACCTGGACTTGTATTATAATGGATAATATAATATATGGAGGATGCCTTCCATTCACCTGCAGTCAGGGAAGCTCTTAGGCCAGTGTACATGCTATTGCAGATGCTCTGACCTACCTGGAAGAAAGGGTGCATCATATTCCCTGATTTGCTGTAATCAAGTTTTACAGCATCTTCCATCCCCTCATTGTGGAATCAATGCATGCCACAATTCTAGAGTTACTTTTTCTCCTCTTAGCATGAAAGCAAACACTGTCTGAAGCAGGAAGGAGGGGCCCTCAAATGACCAATCTGCCCATGGCTTCTGGGGAGGTCTAAAGACTTTGTGGAGATGTAATGAAATGTAACAGTTACAGTACAGGAGATAGTGAAGGAGAACAACTACAAGTCAGGTGGAATATGATGTAAAGACCTTATGGCTACTTGATGTGAATGTCAAGTCACCTATCGTAAGGCAGGAGACTATGTATGCTGACCAAGGTGGTCCCCTCTAGTCTTGTGTTCCCATCAGACAAGTAACAAGCCCTGACCTTAGAAGGCACTGAGCAGGCTCATCCTGGATGAGTCTGAAATGATGAAAAGTCATGGAGTAAGACTGCACCAGCTCCTCAGTAAGAGCAAAGAGTGGGATGGATAGAAGGTGTTGCTTGTGTTTGGAAGACGACACCTCTTTTTTTCAGTGCCACATCAAGCTCAATGCAGCTATGCTTCTGGAAGGAGCAATCAGGTTACCAATAATTTCCCAGAGTCAGCTGACTGCTCACACCCTCTTATGAGAGATTGCTACCCCCTGTTCACCATATGAGCTGGGTTCTTGTTATATGTAATACACATGAGAGTCAGCAGAACCCACCAGAGTGGGTTCAGAGAGGGCACAGAGGGAATACCACAGCCTCCCACCTATGCCTCTGTTATTTGTTTTGCCCTGAGTGAAAAGGTTGCCCTTCAGATACAGACCTAAAAAGCTGTTACAGCCCAAGCCCAAAGAGAAAACAATCTCATTTGGACCAAATATCTTTGCTCCCTGTGGACTGACTGCATCAGATCTCTGGAAGATAAGATTTGAGCAGAAAAGGAGTTAACAGGCACATTCCAGCAGGCGAAAGGGCAGCATGCGCTCCCTCTGGCAGGCGTGCTGCCCCACATCTCAGGAGTGACTTCTGCCAAAGTCACCGTTGAGTTGCTCTAAACTAGCCCTCTCAAGGAAATATTGATTTTTGTGCTGGTAATGCTAAGCATATTGTTGAATGAAAGGCTGTAAATGCTTGGCAGAGCAGCTGTGGCCAGGCCATTGACCTGACTTGCTTCCCATAGGCTTGTTCTCATGAGGAACACAGGCGTTGTGTCTCCAGGCTAGTGGCTGCTGATGGCTTCAATGCCTCTTCTCTGGCAAGGAGTAGTTACATGTTCTCCCTTGTGTGCGGTCAGCAATGGGACTCATTCATTAGCAGGGCTTTATTTTCCAGCAGAAGATAGCCAGGACAATTAATGTCTAGTATGGGAAGTAACATTTCTTTCTTGAATGTAATGTAAGAAGAGAGCATGCTGAAAGTCTTGAATGGTTTATCTCAGTTGTAGTTTTCAGAGAATGTATGAGATCAGAAATAAAGTCTGACCAGTGTGGCTAATGCTGACTATCCTAGAGAGCCTGTTTTAAATCATGAGCAGGGTCTAGGTCTTCACAAGTTCCTGCCTGCTGCATGCACTAAAGGCTCTGAGTCATGTGGCACTGCAGTGACAAAATACATGAGAAAGCTATCAGCTGTAAGCAGAATGAAGTTTGTTTCATCTTTTCCTTCTCTTCTCAGGAAGCTAAACTCTGGGAAGGGGAGGCTGAGAACATCGAGCAGTGGGGTCTCATTGTTGCTTAGACCTGTTAAATTCAATTTTGCTTGTCCAGGGAGACTGTGATATCTCCATCCGAAGAATTAAATGTAATTTGAATGGCCAAGGCACTGCCTGATCTAAGTGTACTTTCTTTAAGCAGGAAGTTGAAGCAGGTGATCATAAGATCCAATGGATTTATGCCAGAGGGCTTATCACCTGATATGTGACATCCCAACATGTAAAATGATGGTTGGGCTAGATGATCTTAGTGGCCTTTTCCAACATTAATGATTCTGCATTTCACTGAAATGGCCTCAGAGCCCAGTGAATTTAACATATGGCCAGGGTTATGAAGACTCTTCTCAGTGAACTTAAGTATGTCTGTCAGAAGGACTTGTTACTATAGCAGGCTCGGGTGGGTGATATTTTATTGAGAGCTCTTAATCACCACATGGCAGATGCTTATCACTTTCCCACACTGAGCATCCAGTGTTCAGTGGGAAAGCTGGAGCATGAGGCAACTTCACATGCTCCTTATAGGTGGCAGATGTGCTTGTGCTTCTAGGGACTTTGGGGCTGGAGTTTGAATGAACTTGAGTTAGGAATTCAAAATTTTGAGGTGCCCTGGCCAGTATGGAGATATTTCTGTCTGGGCACTGTCTATCTGGGCTGCTCTGAACATTATGGATGTGTTGCCGCTGTCTTTGCGGAGTGGATGAAAGTGTTTGTGGTAAAATGTAATCAAGTGGAAAATTGCAGTGCATATAAACACATATGGCACTCAATGACTGGGCATTAGGCACAGTGACTGCAGGCAAAAAAAATTATCTGTAAACGTTTCGCAGCAAGTTTCGAAATCTTAAAGAACAATAAGATATTAGCAATTTAATGGGGTGATTCAGCGAAGCAGCGATCCTTGGGTTGGGAGAAAGAGGATGCATACAGCTGCAGTGACAGAGAGGCTGGAATTACTCAGCCACGCTCAGCAAGCCCTGTCTCTCAGCACAAGACAGCTGCCAAAGGTTTCCTTCCCATGGCAAAGTGGCTGTGCTTGGAGAGGGGAGCCAGGAGATGGCCTGTGAACCTCACCAGCTTCCTCCAAGAGCCTGCTGTTTACAGCAGCATTTGGAAGAGGCTGTGTGCAGTCAATGAGGCAGAACTGATGGGCTAGGTGGATCAGGCCTGGCTCAGACTGGGAGCTGCAGAGTCACTGCAGGTTAACGGGCTGCCTTGGCCTCCCAGAAAGGGAGTGCTGGGCCCCGGTCACTTTTTGTGCCTCGAGGCTCCCATCTGCTTTTGCTGTCTGGGGTGGTGCATTCTTAGCCACTGCAGAGCCTGCAGCAATCAAATGCTTCCTGGGAGCAACCGTTTTTCACCCTGCCAAGATGCCACCTACTGGAACAGAACTTGAGTCTTTCCTGTCTGATACCATGAGATTTCACTCCATGAGCTTGCTGTCAGTCTCCAAACCTCTTGCTTTGATATAACTATTGAAAGAGGACAAGGGCATGTCAGGGCAGCGTGTGAAAGTGATTCTTTCATGAGTAACAGAAGTATCAGAAAGGTGTTTTTCCTCTTCTTTCTGTACAATGTTCCCTTTATCTGACATTTGAATAAGTTGCCTTTGGGTGGGAGAAAAGGAGAAATGCACCTTGCCAGTGTCACCTGGCTGTGATGGGGCCCAAAGGGACCCAGGAAAGTAGCTTCAGAAGTAGAAGGTATATAGCTCAGATGCCCCTGTTGACTGCTCTGAGTCCTGGATCTGGTGGCCAGACCTGCTGAGCAGTTGATGAGGGAATTGCTTCTGAAGGAATGAGGGCACCAAAATGAAAAATCCCATTGGATTTGAGGTATCAGCAGTTCTGTCCAGCACTGACTCCAGTCCTATCTGGGGAGAAACTTTCTCAGACTAACTAGTGACAGCAAGAACCATCTAAATGGAACAAAATAGACAAAATCAGCACTTACCTGCAACTGTTTCTCAGGAATATAAGGAGCATAGTGGGTAGCTAGGCTAGTGTGGAAGAGCAGTAAGTTCTGTCTCTCACTATAGGACCTTTCATTTCCATGCTAACTTGTCCACAGCCATGTGAACATGCCTTATCTTGGACGTGCTATCTGATTGTGGAACCTGAGAGCCAAGTGCCTGGATCATTAGCAAAGTGTGACTTCAGTGAGATCCCAGGCAGGCTGGGATGGATGTCTCTGGCTTTGTATGGCAGACTGCCAAAGGCTGGGCTTGGGTAAGGCAAAATGCTTTGTCAAGGTGTGTGTTCAGCTTTGCATAAAATCGGAATAACAATGGGAGAAGCTTTTTGTGAATTGTTATTCAACTATGTTTTTCTTCATTCCATGTTTTTATCCATTTAAGAAATTTCTGCTTTTAATCTCATCTCCCTAAACATGATATATTAGGTTATATTTATGCTACATTTAGGTTATATTTATATGTTTAGTGAGTCTGCTGGTTTAGGCAATCATAATGTTTGCAGCTACAGAACGCTTGTCTTTGCTGATACATAAGTATCACAGAAGTTGTCCCACTACCAAATTGAGCTAAGGCATGTCTACCACTTTAAGAACAGAAATGTTTATCTACAGAATTCCTCTTTATCTTAACCTTCAGATGAAGGCAACTCTCAAAGGATGCCCCTCCAAAAAAATTCCACAGAATATTCTGCGATGGTCAACTTCAAATGTGAAGATCTTCTCAAGATTTGTGCCTTGTAAAGTGCTCTGCATTTGCTTGAACTACCTCCCTGCCTACTCCATTCTCTGCTTTGCTTACCTATGGTCCGTAGCTTTTTGCTTTTGGCATTTTCTTTTGGCACTTCTATGCTATAGCAGCATTAAATCCAGGGAGTTTGAGCCTCACTTCCTTACACAAGAAAGATGTAAATGATGCTTTTTCCCTGCTTGGTCCCATCAGTTTGCACACAGATCTGGAAGCAGAGACTTCCTAGACCTCACATATTCAGAGCAATAGTCTGTACCTCTGTCAGCTCTCTGCTAAGAACATCAGTTCTTACCTCCTGCCATCTGAGGTGGGCAGTGGGGAGACGTTATGTCCAATTCCCATTGGGAAGTGCAGGACAGTAAGGCTTTCTGTTTCTGGGTACATTGGTATAATTTCTTCTCCGATCTTCAACTCCTCTTGTAAACCTACATAATCTCAAGCCCCAAAGCTGTAGATCTCCACACTCCACAGCAATCTAAATTTGTTGTGTTCCCTGGATTTCAAATAGATCAGAGGTGAGAAACATCCCTTGTGCTGCCCTGAAGCTGGATCACTGGTAGGCAGAAAGCCTCTAGTTGATGGGAGGAGAGCTGTGCTCTAGATGTGAGGGAATATTATTGAAAGTTGACACAAATGAGTGAGTTATGGGTTTCTTAACTCACTATGGTATGTTTCTCTGAAACCTAACTAGAAGTCTGGAGTACAGGGAGTCTTAGGATACTTCCATGTGAGCTCTCAGTTGTGGTATTGTCCTCAAGCATGAGTGGATGCACAGGAGGCTGAAATAGGGCCCTGAGCTTACATATGACAGAGTCACTGGGGAGCTGCTGGGAAACTGAGCATAGCTGGAAAAATATCTGCTGCTCCAAGGGTAGGGTACTTCTCAGAAGGATGAACGGAGGAAGCACTTCATGGCTCCCTATGAACATCTGATATCTGGTCCTGAAGAGCAGATGGGTTCTGTCTGTGTTGGCACTACTTCTGTCTACTTCTGTGCCAGGGGTTGCAGTGCAGTTGCTCTCTGACCGTGGTGAAAGGCATCTGGAGGATAAGACAGAGACTTCCTTCTGGCTTGTGGCCAGGTCAGGAATGGAAATTGGAATTGGAAGAGGAATGGAAATTCCTCTTGCTTACAGCAGCAGTTGGTTATGATCCTAAGGCAAACTGGAAATTGGCAAGGTTGATGGGCACGTGATGGTTGTTCCTGTGACAGGCTATGAAGCCACTCGAGTCACTGTCCCCACCCACATGGCGGCTGTGATACTGGAGGCAGGTCTGCCTGTCACACCTGAAAGAGCTGCGCAGCTGGGGAGAGATTTTAAGTCAAGAAGCAGCTGTTTAGTTACTCTGTGTAAGCTTGTGGGTAACTAAGGGAATTCTCCTGGTTTCTTTTGTCTAAACCCTCTTTCCCAAAGGGCCTTCTGTCAGAGTTTGAAGGCACTAGGACAGAAGAAAATCAACTGCTGCTCTGAGGAATTTGCTCCAGAGGTGAAAGTTCCCTTTGATTCATATAAAAACCCATCACCAGATCTCAGTTTTGACTGGTCTGGTTTTACTGCTTCTGCAGGTTCTTCTGCCTGACCCTCGCTCTTTCTTGAGCAGGGTTGCCAATGCTGGCACTGCCTTGTGCATGTGGTAGGCTGGACTGCCATAGCTAGGTCATCAAATGTTGCCCTTTAAGGCACCTTACTGCCACCTTGCAGTGTTCCTGAATGGGGTGGAAAACAACCAGTCCCTGACACGCAGTTCCCAGGCACCGGGGCAAATGTACTCATGATGTGGGTGATGCTGGACACATTCACAAGTACCCCTGCATGTGAGTACAGCAAAAGAGGAGGGCTGGGTGGGAAAATCCCCCATCAGCCCCTGGTGTCAGGACATGGTCCTGTGTGAGGGTTATAATTAAACGTGGTGTCTGTGGTCGAATGTGGAAGCCTCAGGATCTGGTGGCTCAGGGCAGATTTTGCTTTTAAAATGCTTAAAAACAGCCTTGTCAGTGGGCTGAAGTAAGTCCTGAGTAAGCAAAGGGGTAGCTGCCCTATGGGCTGGAGAGAGGGGACCCAAAAGGGGGGGGGGGGGGGGGGGGGGGGGGGTGGCATCTGTGCTGCAGTTTTGGGGACATTGGGGTTAACAAAACTGCAGATAACCGAGTCGAGGGAGGATGCGGAGAGGCTGGTGCTGATAGTGGCCGGTCCCGTCCCGGAGCCGCCTGTGCTGCACCACGTTGGCCACAGCGTGGAGCCCACGGTCCGTGCGCAGCTCCGCGGAGCGCCCGTGGGACGCAGCACAGGGCTGTCCGCGGGGCTGCGCGCTCCTGGACCCGGAGCACGGAATCCTGACGCTCCAGGGGCGCTGAGCTTTAATTCCATTTCGGCTTCGGCTTTGAAACCCTTGGTGCTCGACCAAGGCTGGATTTGTTTCATCTGGACCGCATGCACACGAGCTGTGAAGGTCCATGAGAAAAGGGACCTAAACCTGCACGCTGGTGTTGTAGGATGGATGGTGTCCGTTGGGCTAGGTGCCGCGCTATTACAAGCATGCGATGTACATCACATTTTCGTATTGTTATATATGTTGTCCTACATCCACGTAGTTTTGCTTAAGCCTGTGCCTGCTCCGTTTGCGCATCGAGTGCGTAACAGCAGCCTACGGATACATCAGGCTCAGCTGTGATGTCCATCCCTCTAGAGGAAAAGAGGAAGGGCAGATGTCTCTTCCGAAGCACGCTCCGGTGCAGGGAGCTTGCTCCTGACCCCCTTTCCCACCACCACCGCATCCTGCTGCAGTGCGGCCGTCGGACCCGAGAGGGCAGCAACAGACTGCGGGAGGAGCGGGCTGTCCTTCGAGGTGACAAAAGGGACCCCGAGCAGGGGCTCTTCCCCGGCAGGGATGCTCTCCGAGGCTGCCGCCTGCGAGGCTCGGAAGGTGCTGTGGGAGAGGCACGCTGCCCACCTTGGCGAGCACCTTGTCTCTGACCCGTCTTGGGACGAGGGCTCACCTCAGGCTGGAACCTCTGAGACTCGCGGTGGCAAAGGGGGCTCTGCCTAATGTGATATGGATGGAGTCGGCCAATCAGCTCTTTCTGTCTTCCCTGCTAGCGGTGTACTCAGCACCACAACCAGGCTGTGGGCCTGGGCCCAGTGGGTGCTCCCAGCACCGGTGGGTGTGAGCAGTGGAGGGTGGAGAGGACACTCCTTGCCCTTCCTTCTCAGGGGAGTTGTAGAGGAAAGGTGCTACGGCACAGGGCGTGCAGAGGAGGAGGAATGGAGTAGGGTACAGTAGCTGCAGTGAGCAACATGGAGCCGTGACACCACAGCCAGCCACTGCCATTGCAGCCCTCTGCTCACCAGGGCTGTGCTTGTATTCCCCCTCCCTCTCCCTCCTTTCTAGTCCTCTTGTACCATTTTCTTGGCAAGGGTGCTGGCTTTCAGCCCCTGCACCTCATGTGCTCCATTGATAGCTGGTAATTTATGCAAATCTCCTAATATATGGATTCTGGGATCAGGACGGAGGGTTTGTGTGTGAGATGAGATTAATATGTTTGCAGATACTCTCTGCAAAGAGAGGGTGAGAGGCAGGCAGGGCTGGGACGCTCACCCTAGGTCTCTATTAGCACCTCAGCATACTGCTGTGCCTGCAGCTGGCTGTGTGAGGGCTTGCATTGCTTCGCCACCCTGCTTGCCCACAGCCTGCAAGTGTGCAAGGCACACTGGCCACCCCAGAGAGAGCCTGTCCCTGGGAAGCCACAGATGCCTGGTAGCAGTTTGTGTCCCTGCCTGTTCCTCCAAGCTTCAGCATCTCCAGAAGGTGGCTGGGCTGAGCTGTGATGAAGCCCTCTGCCACTGCAGAAACGTGTGGCCCTATGGAAGTCCTGGAAAACTGTAGCTTGGTGATGGTTCTGGGATGACTGAGGCCACTTGTAGCTGTGGGCCTCTTGGTACAGATGGGCCCAAGCCAGGCAGGGTGGCATGAGCAGCAGCAGGGAGATGGTAGGCACAGCTCTGGCCTCAGTGCTCAATTACTGGGCTGGTATGATGTGATGAAGATGAAAGTCAGCTGGGCTGAAGCTGAGGGGTTACAGAGAGATGTCATGTGCTGCTGCCCCATCCCTCCTGGGGCAGCAGGCCCTGGGGCTGGAACTGTTTGGCTTCACTGAACCCAGCTACAGCTCAGCTCCGTCGTGAGGCCCCCAGCCCGACACCTGCTGATCGGTTAAACAGGAAGAGAGGGAACTTCCTCTGATTCAGATGTTCCCAAGGAGTACATATTCCACACCTGACTCTTAGAAACCAGGAATCCCACTGATGGATAGGATGTGATGTGGTGGAGTGTATTTCACAGTGTGTCATTTACCTGGGTGCTGCCTCATGTGAAATGCCAGCTGTCCGGGAGCGTTTCTGATTGCTCTTTGAAGCACTGGTTCCTGCTATACTCGGGAGAAGGATGCTCTTTCCCCTCAGCTCAGGGAGCCCTTAGCAGGCCAGGGTGGCTCAGCCCTATACCTTGTGGGCTGCAGTGAGGTCCAGTGCCCTCACTCTCCCTGCAGCACCTATATCCCTTGGGGAACCATGCAAACCCCTTTTTCCCAGCCTACTTTCCCTCAGCAGCTTGTTGTCCCCCCCCTCCCCCCAGCTTGTTGTGCTCCCTTTCCCTGACTACCTCTGGATTTGATCCCAATGCTCTCTTTAGCCTTTGGAGGAATATTTTTGACTCTCCTGGGGTTGCTGCTTTTGACAATGGAAATCTATTGTGTTTTATGTGCCTGGAAAATGAATTTCCATGTCAGAAGAGGAGAGCAATTATCACAAGCAAGAGAGATCAAATTGGGTCTTTAAAAAGAAAATAAAGTTCAGATCTTATCTGATTAATGAGATTTCTTCCAAACCTTAACAAATCTTAATTACAGCGACTCTGCTGGAAGGGATGAGGTAAAGCTAGGATTGGGGCTATCTAAACAGAACCGGTCTCTTCTGAGCTAGAGCACATCCCTGCATGAAAGCAGCAGGGACAGCTATTGAGTGTGGAAAACTGCTCAGCTGGAAACCAGCGAGGCAGGATTCTCCATGGAGTCTGAGCAGCCCCTTCCCTGAAGGCCTGTGGTGCTGGGGATAGCCCTGACCGTGCCATCCTGCCACCCGCCATCGAGGCCTCCCCACATCCGTTGTGGCTGCTGCACATTCCCCCTGATTCCTTTTTTTTTTTTTTTCTTAATAACTGTTCAGTTGTCAGGGATTTTTATTCTTGTATTCCTGATTTTTTTTATTTTTATTTTTTTAAATTAATCGCTCAGTTTAAATCAGGCAGAGGCTAAAAGTTTTCATACAGTTTAAACAGAACATTTTTGGATGATTTTATTGGACTGTCTGTGTAACGTGGGCCACAGCCATTCACCCTGCTGCCTCTCTGTTGCATACAATAAGTTGTGTGAGTCAAGCTGTGCTCCCAGAAGGAACACAAGTCTTTATCCGACGAGGCTGAGACAGGGAGACTCCGGCACTTCCTGTAACAGCCGGCTCGAATGCTCCATTGCCCCGACTTCCTTGTACAAAATAAAACAAATAAAAATAGTTCCCTTCTTTTTTAATTGGGACTTGTCTGGTTTTGGCATTTGTCCGTCAGTTCTTGTTATGGCTTTCACTGGGAGATTAGAGAGTTCTTCAGTACCTGATATTTCTTCCATAGCAAGAAGTGCGTGTGCAGGAGCGACTCACCCCTGGACCTTGTTAATAAACCAAACAATCAGATCCCTTCCAATCTTGCATGCGGTGTGCTATTTTCCCCGGTTTTGGTTAATATTGAGGGCTTTTCATTCCTGTCACTGGAAGACAAGCAGAAAAGAGCAGGGAAAAGAAAGAAGTCCAAACCCCTGGAAAATCAGGCAGCCACACACTCCTTCCCCTTTGTCTGTATGAATACATTGTTCCCCTTCCCATTGTCTTCATAAGAAATTTGGGGAATTACTCCTGGTGCTATTTTCCAAATCTTGGTATCATTTCAGATTAATTATTACCAGCAAGTAGCAGAGATGGAACTGGCTGTCAGCATTTGAGTGAGGAGTAAAAATGACGGCTGGTGCGTGCGTCTAGCCACACGCATGTTTACAGGGTATGGGGGGGAATGAAAGGAAGCACTGCAGAGTGCTCCAGCATCCTCATGTGCTCGCCCCACTGCTCTGCTCTGGCACAGGCACAGGGCTGGCTGGGAACAAGTGAGCCTGCGGATCTCCTGTGCAGCCTGAGGGGCTGAAGCGTCCAAAAGAAGCCATAGAGGCAGATCTGCTGAGGAGGAAAATACAACAGGTACCTGTGCTGCATGTGCGTCCTCTAAAACTTTCCCTCTGACCCCCCAGGGTTTGTACCTTGTGCTTCCAGTTTAAGCTGTTAGCATAAATTTTGGCAGCGTCCTTGATTTATTCAGCAAGATTTTGTGCTCTCTTCTCAGTCCTGTGAAGTTTCAAAATGTGTGAATAATTTAAATTATTTTTGCCTCATTTCCGCTGTCTGATGTGATTCTCGTCTGCCTGTCTTGTTTGCCTGATTTACGAAGGTTTGTTTTTTAGGAACCACCTCCATTTCCACTACGGGAGAGAGAACTCTTTTATTGTGATAAGTTTTGTTATTTTACTGCCAGCTTTGTCCTCGAGGCCCCAGTTTGTGGAGCCCCTCTGCAGCTCTTCCTCATTGGGCAGGTGCTTCAATCACCTCGGAAGAAATGATTTTAGGCACAGAATTAAAAATTGGTATTTTCCTAAAATGGAAGTCAAATATTTAGGAAACATCTCAGCTTGGCCTGTCTGATTGGGATTTTACTTGTAGCCTTTAATTTCCTTTGGGGTGCTGGGGGAGGAACGCTCACAAAGACGTTCAGAGAGAACTGCGATTTTTCATCCCGTTTCTTTGCGCTTTGCAGCAAATGCTGCTTTCTACAGTAAAAAACAAACAAACAAAAAACCCAACAAAACAAACATGAACAAATCTTCCCTCATATGTTCAAATTAAACTGTTCAAAAATCAAAGAGCAAGCCCACAAACCACCAAGATTATAAAAATAACATTGCTGGGATTCTTTTACTGTCTCTCTGTTTTAAGGGGCTGTGTGTGTCACTTTTTAAAGCCATTCTCTGCATTGTCTGAGGTTAGAAAGTTACTTTTTAATTGAGGGCTGAATTCCTGATCCTAACACACGACGTTTTTCTTCCTGACCCTCCCCCCCTCCCCAAAGGCCCTGTGTTATTTGAGTGCAAAGGGCCCTGTGTCTGCCTGTGATCCCGATGTCCTCAAGCAGTGTTGCTGTGTTAGGAGGAGGCACTGGGAGCCACCACAGCAGTGGGAATCTTCAGATAGAGCCTAGCTTGGTTGTGCTAACTCCTTGGAAGCGTGGGCTTGATCCTCATTCACTGCTCACAGTTGCAAAACTGGCTTAAAAATCACCATGTTTAAAAAAAAAAAAAAAGAAAGAAAAAAAAAAAGGAAAAAAGGAATTAGCAAGTGGCTTCTTTTCTGATGCCATTGTGCTGTGGAACAGCAGGCCAGCTTTCAAGCTTTTTGCCGCATCCACAACAAATAGTTATTTCTTAAGAAAAAGGATTAAAAAAGTCTGCTCAGAGCTTTGCATATAATCCTATGACTCCAGGACCCAAGGCTTTGAGTAATATCAAAATCGAAATAAATTCTCCCTGTGAGAATCATAAGAATCTGCCAAATTAGTTCACAGGGGTAAACAAACAGCCAAATATTAGTATTCCACACTAAGAGCTAAATCCTGTAAGTGGGGCCAGGGTTGCACATGGATTATCCTTTTATAGTTCAGGCGTGGATTTACCAAGGGGATTATAGGCCTTGCCCTCCCAGCCCTCCCCAGCTCCCCGCGTGCTGCCCGGTCTCAGCACACAGCACAACCCTCCTGCCGCCCCACTTTCTCCAGACCTCCCTCTGGGCACCCCAATGGAGGCAACTGTCACCTTTGGGTGTGGGATGGAGGAAAACAGGGCCAGGAGCAATGCAGGGATCAGTCCAGATCCTGCACGGGTGCGGCATCCCTGGGGGATGGGGGATTAGTCCCCAGATGTCCCGGCCTCCTTTCTTCCTGCCTCTGCTTTGCATCACCCAGCCCCGTTCCCTGAACGGGATAAAGACAATTGGAGCTGACACCCCGCTTCAGTTTCCCTTCCGCAGCGGGCTGATCCTGCCGCCCTGATGGGCTGTCACTCCTCATCTCCTGCACTCTGCCCCTGCAGCGGTGGGCGGAGGGCTCTGGCGGGGCCAGGGGACTGTGTGTGATGCTGAGGTGCCACACACACACAGATGCCATCAATTTATTTGCTCCTTGGCTCACTTTGCCAACTGCATGCACGTGTGTATATATATATATATATCTGCATGTGAATGCGCACGCATATTTTATTATCAAAATAAGCAGCTATCTTGCTGGATGTTGCTGTTCTTTTCAGGCAGAAACAATTCTGCACCATCACTGCTTGCTCCAACCTTTTTATTTGTGTATTTCATAGGTTATTGCTATTACATAAAAAGTGCCCAGCACTCTACAAGACACAAAGTACAGATAATCTCTGCAAAACCTAAACAAAACAGACAACATAGACAGGGCTCCCTGAGAAGCATAGAAGAATGACAATTAGGCTTGTTTCATTTTTATAAATATATTGCTGACATTATTGGACAAGAAACAGACATTTGTTCTTCTTCTTCCCTCTCTATCCTCCCATTTAATAATTCTTTCCTCTGATTCATGCAATAGAGTTATGATGTGATGTGAAATAAAGCCTGGTTTGGGCTGCTGGCCCTGATTCAACAGCCCTGAGTCCTGGGCTTGCTCCGGAGCACTCACGTGCTTAGGATTTCTGTAGATCACGCTGTCTATTGACAGCTGCCCTTTCACTTACAAATGAAACCATCCCTAAATCAATAAGAAAAAACCTTATTCTCCTCACCTGTTTAATGCAAGAGCTGCGGGTTGCTGTAAGATTTGTGAACAAGCCAATATCTACAGAGAAAGCAGCAAGAAAAATAACACCTTCCCTACCAGGCTGAGCGGATGTTCTGTGTTTACACACAGATCACCTTCTGGGAGTTTTGTTGTTTTGCTGGGCAGGTGGACACGCAGTCTTGTGTACTTTTGTCTGGTTCAGAGCTACATCACTTTAAAGGGGCATTCCCTTCTCGAGCAGTTTTCTGAAAGCACGTTCTGGGTAATCAGCATTTCTCAAATCATTTTAACAATGATTCTTACTGTTGTTTAATCTATTTATATTTTTTAAACCAAAAGTCATTTATTGCCGTTTTCCTCCATACTCATATTTAACCTTCCATCCTAGTGGTTTTCAGTACTTTGGGTTTGTAAGGGCAAAAGAAATCAGTGATATAGAGGAACCTGTTCACTTGGTCCTGTACAAAGACAATGGGATGAGGTTAAAGTCAGTGCCCCATCAAATCGACTGCAGGTCCCCCAGAGCAGAGCAGAAGAATTGCCTGGCTGCAGGGGGCTCACCTGGCACTCGGCTGACATCGATTTAATGGCATTTGCTTGCTATGTGACCCAGGTCCAAGTCACTGGATGAGTCCTGTGGCTGAAAGACACAGATGCTTTATGAAGTTGGGGAAGTTCTGGAGCACAAAAGAAAAGCAAATAGCAGTTGTGGTGCTTTGGACATGTTTCTTATCTCAGTGTACTTATTTGCTCAAAATTTATTGCCTTCATCTTCTTGGATGTGGTGTGTGGAAAGACATCTCTCCTGGACTTCAGCGGGTCATAGAGAAGAGGGCTGGCTTGGAGAGGCCCTAGGGGAGCTCCTATAGGTACCCCCAGATACATATACGCTGGAAAAGGTAGCGATGAAGACAGTATTTTCCCACTGGATTTCCTTTTCCCATTTTCCCTGGAGGTGGTGCAGCCTGGAAAAATGTCAGTGTGCCAACACAGAAAACCTCAGCAAGAGCAAGGATCTGGGAAAGCTTTGTTCATAAGCACCCACCAATTCAGGTATTCAGGCACTGTCAAGCCAGGTGTACTTGAAACCCTTTTCCACTTGACTTGTGATGCCCCAAAAAAGCCTTAATGGCAGTCATGCTATGCAGGGCCACTGAACTGCCCAGGCAAGTGGCTTCTGCTCTTTCCCTCTTCTGCCTGCCCTGCTGGCCAGCATTTTGGACAGCATGCCCTCTCCTTTGGATGTGCCTGGTTACTCCTGAAATAACTAGCGGCCTATCCATGGCATGGCATTCCCTTCCTCCTCCTCCAACCAGAGCTGCACTGGGTCACATTGTTGGCATGCCATGGCCATGACTCAAGTCTTACTGATGACCCACATTTGCTTCTGCCCCCAGTTGTGCCCAGGGGCCCAGATGCTTTGAGAGGGAGCTTTGGCTGCTGCCTCAGGGAGTTAAATCACAAGCCCCACAGTTTGATACTGAAATCAGGACCTTCTCCCAGACCGTGTCTCAGCTGCCATGGCTAACCCTGCAACCTGTTGTTTTTGACAGTGCACAGTTTTGTTACCAGCACATTCTTCTTCTGAAACTGATACATCAGTTTTAATTAGTTAGGTTTTATTTTTCTATCCAGAGGAGCCCCTGCCTTCAAAGACCAACTTTCAAACATTAACTCTTCTAAACGTTTCCCCCCACATGCGCACCCCTCCCCATCCTGCCTTGTGAATTATGTTCATCCCTTTACTTTTAGCAGGTAGGTACTTAGCATGATAAATTCAGGTTAGTGTCTCCTTAAGTGTACGTATACGTGTGTGTACCTGCATGTGCATGTAAAGAATGAATAAAATAAAGTTGTACTGAGCCATAAATTACCACTCCAGCATCATAAATTGCCAGGAGAATGCTCAATTTTTGGACTTTTCTTTCAACTGAATGAGATAATTAATATAAGAGAAAAGGAAACGAGGGAGACCTTCCCCCCCCTGAAGCCCTCTGCCTTGACATTTTGCTGTGCAACTTCAAGGTTGCCGTGGGGTGGGGATCGCACTTCTTGACAGGGGAAGCGGCTGTGAAGCTGGAGATCTGGGCAGGTGGGGGTCACTGGGACAGGCGAGTGTTTTCCTTTGGCTGGGGCTGTGGGAGGGACTCTAATGCGGGCTGTGACCCTATTTAATAAAATGCCTTGGAGAGCAAGGGGCCAGGAGGGGGGTGAGAGGGAGACGCGGTGGCTGGGGCTGGCAGGAGACTGTATGAGATGAAAGTGGCCCTTCTTCCATCCCTCTCCTCCCTCTCTGCTGTCAGCACTTTTTAATGTCAAACAGCGCAAGCCGTTGGTGGGGCAGTTTCTGTCTCGCCATATCTATTTTTTTCACTTTCTCCAGAGTTTTAGCTAGGTGAATTCTCTGCTTGGGAGTGATGGGAGGACAGTCTGGGTGGGCCTGCAGACATCCTCTTCACCAGAATCTCCACTGAACCTTTTTTTGGGTCTTTCTCTGAGCCAAAAGACAGACAGGGAAGGCTCCTTCCCACCCTGCCTGTGAGTCCCAGACCACCCTGGGTATAAAGCTGATCTGATACAAGCTACCAGCAGGACCAGGGCAGGCATCACACTGTGAATCATAGAATTGTTTGAGTTGGAAGGGACTTCTAAGGACAATCTGATCTGACTCCCTTGCAATGAACAGGGCCAGCTCCATCGGGTGTTCACAACCTCACCTAGCCTGACCTTGGATGTCTCCAGGGATGGGGCACCCACCACATCTCTGGGCAACCTGTGCCAGTGCCTCATCGCCGCCTTCCTCATACCCAGTCTAAATCTCCCCTCTTTCAGTTTGAAACCATTTCTCCTTGTCCCATCACAACAGACTCTGCTGCAGACTCTGTCCTTTTCTTTCTTACAGCCCCCTTTAGATACTGTCAGCCCTACATGACACAAGGGCAGGCCCGATAAACCATTCTGATGAGGGTGGGAGCAGTGTCTCCATGGCTGGTGTGTGACACAGGCTGTTTCTGTGGGGTGATGTGAGTGAGGCAGCGGGGCTGTCCCCACACTGGTGGGTTCGGTGCATGCCCTCCACTTGGATGTACACTGTGCTGCTTCCTGATGGACTGTGTTTGGTGAGGAGCTTTGGCTGTCTTAAGCACCTTTCGAATACATTGGGCACAGCTCATTGAATCTTTTAACAATCCAGCTCTCTCCTTTCCTCTCCCCCCTTTCCCCCACAGACAGTGCCTGTTTTCAGAAGGCAGCAATGGTACAGGCTCCCTCCCACACTTGCCCCACAGTCCCGTGGGCTCTGTCCCCATCCCTCCTGCAGGGGACTGTTCCACCCTGTTTTGCAGAGTCCCCTCTGAAAAGAGTGGATTTTCTTGTTGGCAAAGATCTCCCTGCTCAGGAGGATTTTCCAGAACTCAGCAATTCCCAGGCCCTACCCCTGCATGGCGAGAGCTGGGTAATGGGCCATTAACCAGAGGAAAGGGAACTCTCCAGAGGCTGCAAGCAACAATAACAGCAAAACAACCCAAAAACAACAAAGCATACCCAGGAAAAATGCACCAAGCAGCTGGAGGAGTTGGGGGTGGAGGGGAGATGGAAGTAAATCCATAGAGAGATGACAGTAAAACCTTGGTTAAAAACCAAAGCCTTGGTAAAGTGCTGCCTTTCCCAGCGCAGAGGAGAGAGGTTTGGTCTCCAGTCACACAGTCCCATCAGCTCTTCACCAGGCTGTGAATGTGCACTCCTGGGCTGGGGGTGCAATGAGATGGCAGCATCGGGGGGTGCCTGCAGCCCGGGCTCTACACCAGCTCTGGGTCACGTAAGGGGATGAATGGACACAGGTTGGGAAGGTGGGAAGCCAGGGAGATGGTCCTTCATGGCTACGGTGAGATACGAAGGAGTGGGGTGCTCAGTGTGTGCAGATGAAACATTCAGGGAAGTAATGAGGTGCAGAGGCTGAAAATGAAGCAGCGCAGGAGTGGGCACTGCACTTGCAGTAGCTGCAAGGTCCCTGAGCCAGCTAGTGTCAATGGCTTGTAAATCTTTAATGGCCTACCCATTTATTTAGTTGAGCTGTGCACCCAGCACAGTAAAGCTCTTTGGGGCAGGGAACGAGCACCCACTAGGGAACCAGACCAGTGCTGCTGTGCAGAGGCCCTTGTTTCACTGGTGGCTGCTGGGACAGGGCTCTCTGCAGTGTGTCTGTACGCTGCCCTGCACAGGAGAGGCCAGCAATGTCTGCAGCCGCCCGGTGCTGCTGCCAAACAATGCAAATCATTCATTCCAGAGCCGCATCCACAGTTTTACTGTTCTCATTGCAAATTCACTTGCTTTGCTCTCTGGCTAAATACTTTGCACCTGGAAACATGCACTTGAATGCCATTTTGGTGGTTGGAAATCAATATTAATTTACTTGTGCGTATAAATACAGGAATGTATTTATAAGTTTCAGATCAGTTGCAAACACATGCAAATTCTGTACATAAATTCTCACTCATTTATGTAATCTGTTCAGTAATATCATTAAAGAGAGCACATCCACTGCCTGACTAGAGTGACATTTGCAGTGCTCTGAGATCAGCTGTGACTGTTCACGCACTGCACTTCTCTGCCCGTGCAGCTCCCGGCAGTGGGGGATGCTCTGGCTCCAGGTACTGCTTGCTCTCTCCTATGACATCTTAAGAATATATATATGTATATATATATTCAGGATTTTGGGTCTTTTCTGTGGTTTGTCACAAAGGAAAGGATTTTCTGCTTGCTTTTGTACTAAAAACCTGTTGCAAAGTCACCTGTGACCACAAATGTGCTGGGCTTGATAGCATCCTGCAGTCTTGTATCCCTTTAGCTGCAGATCACAAGAAGAGTAGGAATTATTTACAATTCTACAAAAAAGAAACATGGTCAAGCAAGATATCATTAAAAAACACTCTTAATAAAATGCAGTGTGTGTATTTCTCAGAGATGTCATTTGAGAACTGCCCACTAAATTACTGCTCAGAGAGGTAACTCTGAATGAAAGGAAAAATCATCTGGTTAAACGTATTGTATGTCAGTGCTGAGAAAATCATTAACATATATATGCTGCAGAGAAAAGAATTCACCAGCTAAAGTCTATCAATAAAGATATACCACATTTTTATGATGCTGGAATTAAAGAGACCTGATAGAATAATACCACACTCATTTTATTTAAAAATATGGTCTTGTCAAAGCTGTTTCCCTTTCAGGATAGATGAAACTCAGCCACATCAATATTACTGATTTTAAATTGTCATTTTTTAAGCTGAATGCTTTATTATTTTTAATTATTTAATAATTCCAGCAGATGTGAATTGGTCATATGACTGATTTCTTCATAAGCCACTGTGACTATTGAACACACTAGGAAAGCAGTGCTGAGAAAAGGCACAGAGTTTTATGTACACAACAGTGCACTCAGTAACGTTGCCATTTTTTCCTCAAAAACGTTTCTGAAGAAGGCTTTGGTTCAATGAGTATACATTTTGAATGTGCATTTTGGGCCTGCTTTAAATGTTGTAAGCTAAAGCACGCAGGAATGAAGATTCTTCCCTGCCTTTGGAAGAAACTGCATTCTGTGTTGCATTATTTGAGAGGGAATATACGGCTATGGCAGCTCGTGGTGTTAGGTGCTTCACCCCAGGGCAGACATAAGGCTAAATACTCAATTTTCAATTTTTTTTTTTTTAATTTAACTTTGCATAGGAATCTCCTATTGTACACCCATTAATTTTTGTATTTGATTTCATACATTGTTTTAAAATAGGAAAAATGGCACAAAGGTAAACAGGAACCCAAGAGAAAGTACGTGCTGAAGGGGACTGAGTGCAAAAGAGGGAAGCACTGGCTGCAGCCCGCTGAGGACAGGTCCACACACTGAAGCATGTACCTCCATAAAAACACTGTGGGTCATCACGCAGCCCAGTGAGCGGTACCGACCTGCCCTGCTTATGGCTGTGCTCTCTGCTTGCCACAGTAGCGCCGAGATTGAGCTCATCATAATGTGTCTCTATATAGGGCATATTGCTATTAAAATAACTGTCTTGCAGATATGTTTTATTGTGCGATGGGTGCATGAGAGCTTTGCTGCGTGTGTGCTGGCTCGGTTTTTCTCAGCTGAGGACATGAGCTGCCCTCCAAGCAGACGTTGTTTTGGGTGGGAGCCGAGTGCTATTTGAGGCTGATGTCTGCCGATAGGAGCTGCTCCCGCTGCCGAATGCCATGGGAGCACACGGGCACGCAGGCACATGTCACTCGCTGCCCTGTGGCCTAAAAGCAGAGCAAGCAGCCCAGGCAGGATGGCAGGAAGGCACGGAGCGGCTGCTGCTCGCCCGCACGTCCCGTTAGGCTGCAGAGCCGCAGCCTGTGAAAGGGATGTGTGTCGGTTACACTGCGTACGCACGTGCTTGTTAGTGGATAATCTGATGGTGCACATTTGCCGTGTCTTGTGCAACTGAATGACTGCACACAGGGGGCTGGGTATTAATTACACGCTTGAGAGACGTGTGGCTGTGTGCGGAGCTTGGTGCCGGGGAAGACCCCGAGCCTGCCGCCTGCTCCCGGTGTTTGCGCAGCTGCAGCGCGCGGCGCAGAGCCGTGACCCGCCGCCTGCACCCTTGCAGGGCTTTTGCAGCATGCAACGGTGCCCGTGGCGTGCAAGTGGGGCAGGTTTCCTGCCCACTGGGTGGGTTTTATAAAGAGCCTGCGATGCCTTCCTGAGCACGGCGCTGAGCCCACGGCCAGCCGCTGAACTCCGGTGGTAACAAACAGCCCCATTAATGCAGTGTCACAGATTTCATTAGGGCGTCAGTCCCAACCAACGTGGCCATAAATCAGGAAGATGGTACAAGGGCTTGCAGGCCCTGGTTTCAAGGGCCACATAGCCAGAGACTCATAACGCTCAAGAGGAAATGATCATGAATATTATTTAAAAAATCAGAAATGTATATTAGAAAATCTCTGAGCTTATCAGATGGAGTGAGGTTGGGTAATAGCTGTTATTTATACTGCTTGTGCAGAGTGATAAAGTGGTGCTTTATGACCTGTGGTTTATCACTTAGAATAAGAGTCATGTGACTCCATTAAGGTTCCTTCTGTAGAAATGAAAAAGGGTAAATTAATGTGGTTTTTTTATTGTTAAATATTTGTACTCTCCTAAACCCAGTTTTTATTTTCTCTACTTAAGAAGTAGTGTATAAGCACAAATAAGTTTAAGTTTTGATTGATGGAGAGGTGGGGTGAAAACTCCCTTTATGTCAAAGACTCTCCGGTGTGAGTCAGCCTCCCACCCGCTAATGTCTATCAGCGGGGATGGGTTCACAGGGGAGGGAGGGACAACCCAGTGTACTTGTGCCACACGAGCTGCTCCCTCAGCCTCCCCAACCTGAGGAACATGCTGATGCCTTGCTGTTGCCACAGGCTGCACGGGAAGGGGGTTGGAATCCATGGAGAACAGGGGTGGAAGCACCATGGGCTGTCTGAGCAATGGGAAAGATGAGATGCTGCCAAGAAAGCACAGGGTCCCTGTGTGAAGAGAAATTGGTTTCCTCACTGATGTCCTGAAGGGAGCCCTAGAAACAGCCCCTACAGGGATCTATATGGGCCTTGCTGTGCCAATAAGCTCCATGGATGGGCATGGACATCCTGCCAGGGCAACACAGTCCCTGGGCCTGAATGGTAGAGGAGAACCATAGCAGAGTTATTTAAGTTATTTGGCCTCAAGTTGCCCTGGGGGGGGAGGTGGGTTGGATATTAAGAAAAAATCCTTCTCTTCAGAGAGTAGCAGTGCACTGGAATGGGCTGCCCAGGGAGGAGGTGGAGTCACCATCCCTGGAGGTGTCCAAGAAATGACATGTGGCACTGAGGGATGTAGTTAGTGGGCAGTACTGGTGGTAGGTGGATGGTTGGACTAGATTCTCTTAGAGATCTTTTTTGACCTTAATGATTCTGTGATTCTGTGATTCTAAGTGCAAAGCCGCTGTGGTGTGAACTCTGAGCTGCAGCTGCGGGGAGGGCAAAGGGCATACAGCTGTACATGATTCAGTTTCCCTGCTTGTAAAGTGGAGTTTTTCCTTTCACCTTCTTTGCAAAGTGTCTGCTGAGGGCAATAAGAAGAAGGAAAACTTTTCTAAAATTTTGGATAACATTTTCAAAGATTTTCTCCCTCAAGATCTGGATCTTGTCTTGTTTTGGAGAAGAAAAGTTTTTGACTTGTCAAACCAGAGGAAAATAAACTTCAGTATACTAAAAAAAACCCAAACAGATGGAAATGTGACAAAGCTGCCAGCATAGTCTTGTTACCTCTCTTCCCTTAGACTGTGAAATAGTGAATTTGAATATTTGGTGCCAGTTTTAAAATCCAGGACTTTAGAAGAGCTTGCAGAGGAGGAGCTGCCTGACAGTGCAGGGAGGGCCATGTGTCACAGTGATTGCTGTCATTCCTGAGAAGTACTGAGAGGCAAGGATTTGATTTGGTGGCCTTCAGAGAGGTCCCTTCATCCCTCCTTGTCCCCACACATGCTTCAGTGCTTAGTATTTACTTCTGCACTGTGTGTTTGGCTTGTCCACCCACACAGCCTGCACACTGTCAGGACACAGTAAGGAACTGTGCTCACCTCAAAGAGTAGGAGCAGCCCAGGCAGGCAGAAGGGGCTTTGAGGGCACACACAGAATGGCAGGAGGCTAAGGTCTCCATCTCTTTCTTTCTGGTTAGTGGACACTAGCTCTCTGTCTGCATTCATGCTCTGTTCCCCACAGCCAGATGTATCTGAGCTGTTCACTGCATTTTGTCACACATTCTGCCCAGCCCCATGGCACGGGGAGCTTTTTACTCCAGGTGAGGATTTGAGTAGGGGTGGAGGCTTTCAGGTGACCTTGTCTGTAGGCAGGATTCAGCCTCATGGCTCTCTCTCTCAGCATATTGCCTGTGTGTTCCTCATAGTCACTTCCCATCATGGCTATGTGCTAATTGTCTCTAGGGGAAGTGAGGAGAAGGCTTATTAATCTGTGCACTCAGGAAAGGTTGTAAATCACTGTGTGTTTCCAGCGATAAAATTGGCTAAATAAATTAAAACAAGCACTAATGACCCAAACAGAGCTCTGATGTAGTGGGAGTGGGTTGGGTCATATCGCTGCGTTTGGGTATAGGGTGCACTTCATTTGTTTAGCTTCTTTCTTCTGATAGCATCCTTGGATAACTCCAGCCACAGACCCTTCACCCACGATGGTGTGCCCCAGTGCAGCACCAGTAATGTGTGCTCCTCACCCCTTTGCTGCAGCAATGGCCATGGCTTTTTAGCTCCGTTTTTTATTCCCTTTGCTTTTCACCTCAGCAAAGCCTGGAGGTCATTCATCCTCATTCTCTGGCACTTATCAACAAACCTAGCGAACTTTTCTTTAATACAGACATGCTAAACAGCATCGAAGACAACAGAGATGTACATCCATTAACAACAGCACAGCTGTCATTTTAGACATTAGCATAAAATGTTTGGTCAGAGAGATTTCATGTGCTAAATAAAAGGTTTGCAAAGAGCCTGCCTGGTGATGAACAGCCAAGGTGGAAAAGTCATCCCATAGTCCTGTTTTCCAACAACCTCCTTCATGTAGGAGGCCCATGAGATCCTTCACCAGCTATTCATCAAATGCCACTGAAATGTCCACTGGAGCTCTCTGGAGAAGACATTGATACCACATAGTTAAATGTTTTCTATGCAGCGACAGTTCTCAGAAACCTTCTGAGAATACCCTCCAGCATTTTCTGGGATGATTAAATATGACTTGGAAAACAAGTTTCTCAAGAGAGATCACAGGGAAAGGAATTTCCTTGGTACAAAATTCCCCTCTTATTCTCTGGATGGATGTCAGGTGAGGAATCAAGACATGGGATCTAAAGGTAGCACTGCTGAAACCTCTGCCTGCTTCCTCCCCTTCCTGGCTGCAAACCACAGGTTTCTCCAGGAGGGGAGTCCGGCAGCACAGCCAGGAGGCATCGATTCAAGTGAAATGCGAGGAGCTCACTGAGCCACGAGTGCCTCCATTTACCAAGAAGGTGGAGTAGAGAGAACACCAGCTGTCTGCCTGTCTCAAACTGGATTCAGGCAGCACTTCAACACTTCAAAAATAGCAAGAGTTGTTTTGGTATCAGCTGATTAAGTCCTGTGATCCAAACTCTTAGTAGTTTATCAACATAGGAAATGTGAAGAGAAGTGTTTTCACAGTGGCAAAAAAAAAAAAAAAAGCTTTTCTCTTTTTTTCCATTTGTGCTTTCAGTATGGGATGTGCTCAGACCAGCTGAGCTCAGAAGACAACAGCTCCCAGGCCCTCCAGAGCTCCTTTCTGTGCATCCATACAGAAACTCTCTATTTGTTCCTGAGAACACAAAGCTTTTCATTATCAGTTGTCGCCTTTAGATTTTTTTTCCACGTTTCTTACTCAAAAAAGTTTCTGTTTTCATTCACTGTATCTATTTATTATTTATTTTTCACGTATTGTCATCCTTTTCCCTTCTCCTAATTTGAAAAACATGTAGATGTGGTACATAGGGACGTGGTTAAGTGGGCAATATTGGTGGAAGTTGGATGGCGGGACTAGATGATCCGAGAAGTCTTTTCCAGTCTCAATGATTGTATGTTTCAATAATTATAATCAGTTTTGAAATCAGTAGGGTCGAAGGAAGGCAAAGAGAAACAACAAAACAGTAAAATTAAAACAAAAACAAAAAACAACACATCAATCATCCATTTAGAAAGTCAGGAAGCAAAACCAACAAGGAGAGCTTTGAGCTTTCTGATTTGCTCAGCAAATTGTTGATTCCTTTTGTGCTGAGTGTTGGGCCCAATCCTTCTCCGGTAGAGTGCAGCCAAGAATTACAAAGCGAGTCAACAGACAGTGGAACTGAGTTCATCTGAAAAGTAGCCAGAAAAAACCTCCAGCTATGTTCAAGGTGTCCCTTTTTAGAAGGAAATTTGCTTAGGGAGAGGAATACCAGCGCACCCAGGGTGAGCGCCTCCTTGTGTGCGTGTGTGTTTTGGATCTCAGCACCGCCACGGGGTGCCTTGCCACCCCCAGGGGTCGGGAATAGTGCATGCATGAGGAGGACCTATTATATTATTTTTCTTCCACCTTAATGAACTCCTCTCATGTCCACCTCTGATCAGTGGAGTATGACAGAGGGTGATTGAAGGCCAGTCTCCCAGGAAATGAAGTTTGTTCACACAGTCCAAGTATGCTGGCCCTACTGCTGCCTGCCTCTGATTTATAGGACTGAAAATTCCTTCCTCTGGTAACAATAACGCTCTTAAACTCCAGACCCCTCTCCCTCACAGAACCTCCAGACAGGGCAGGCTGTGCTCAGGAGAGACGGGAGGCACCCAGCAAATATATCCATCAACGCAACTCGGGTTTCAAAGGAATACAAGACCCCACAGGGTTAGGCTCACAAAGGCAGGAGTGGAGGAGTCTGGCCATCATCCTACAGCACCTCCTCCTGGGATGGGGCAGGACCAGGAGGGACTCAGGCAGGAGCCTCAGCATCTCCTTACACAGAGTGACAGCCCAGGGTGGTGTCCGGGGGGGTGTTTGGGCTGCCTGGCTGATGCTTGTTGCTGGAGTTGGGAACGAGTCTGCTTTGCTTTCCAAATGTAGCAGATAGGAGCTGTTCTGTGGCTCACAGAACAAGCAGCATTGTCTGTCCGTATCCACATTGCACTTAGACAAGACTGAAATAGCAAGAAAAGTCTGCAGCATCCCCCCAGAGTGGTGTTTTGTGACACAAAGCTGAGGACATGATGTTGCAGCATGCAGCAATGTCCAGGGGTGTGTGGCATGCTGGTGTGGCACTGGGAGTCTCTCCATACCACCCAGTGGGACACTTAGTTCCCCAGATCATGGCCAGGTGCAGCCATCATGCAGACTGATCTATTTCCAAGCCAAGGAGACTAGAGTTAATTAAACACTATGGATCATCTGGGGGTGCACTGTTTTCTGGCTTTGTTTTATTTTGCGAAATAGGTATAGTCCCACAGTGTGGCTGTAAGTTCAGTCTCCATACTGGCAAGAACTAGAATAGTCACACATGCATGAATGCAAACTTTTTGGAGTCAGAACCCCAGGTTGGATCCATTTTACCGTCAGAGTTTTGGGACAAGGGAAGAAAAGGTTTGAGCCCTTTTGCAATAGGATACTTGTGGGTGCCAAATTTCAAGGCAAATCCTGGCAAGAAACAGGCTCATTCTGTAACTTTTTTTTTTTTTTTAATTATCATTTACTTATTAACAGCTCTTTCTGGCTCTCACCTGAAGCTGCTGACCTGCTCCTCCTAGACATGGCAATTAGCAGGGAGACAATGATCTGCAGAGGGCAAGGAGCAGCCTGCGCTGGGCGGGGTGGAGGTGGGGAAGAGCTGTGGAGGTGGAGGGTCACCAGAGAAAGAGCTATTTATGGCCCAGGAGGGAGGATTTAGTAAAAGACCATCTAGCTTGGCTTGACTTCCTCTTGATTTATCTGTTCTGGGAGATACTGGTATATCTCCCTGCCCCATGGGCTCCCATTGTACCTGGTGGCATTTAGACAGAAGTTCTGTGGGACAGTAACTCTGTGTTCATGCTGGTAGCTAGGACAGAGGGCTCTGATCTCTATCTCACAGTCTTCTGTGCTAACCACAGTGCAAGTAATTGTTTGACAAAGAGAGAGAGCAAGTCCGGCTTAAACATGTATGATTGGCCTCCAAATCTGGCCCAGCTCATGATCTCCCACTACAAACAATATTTTGGAAAATGTTCCTTGCAACAAATGAGTCTTTGCATATTTGTTTCCTCCATATTGCCTTCACAGAAACCGGAGGGGGCTGGTCAGAATCACATGGGCTTCCTGGGCTGAGATCTCAGCAAGAAATGAGCTTTGCAGTGTAACTGAATGATGATGTACAGGAAGAACCCATCCCCTAAAAAAATGTCCATGGAGAGTAGAGTTTAAGGGATGATATTAAGTTAGACAACCATGTTAAATTGCATCTGAAAAGGAAACTGGTAATTCCTAATCTATTTTTTGATGAGAAATGGGACTTTTTTTATAATGAAAAGCATTTTTATGGAGCAATCCTGTGAGATGCCAAATGTTTTGGCCCTGATCTAGCTAGATATTTAACCACACACTTCATTTCTTAAGCTGCTCATGTGCTTAAATATTTTGCTGGATCAAGCCCAGAGCTCTCAGCATTCGGTGGGGAGTCAAAGGACCAGGGCTGTGTTTGCAGTAGCATTACTGAACTCAGCATATAATGATTTTGATTATCATACAGAAAACATTTCCCATAAATGTACTATCCAGTAAAAATACTTTAGCAAACTTCCTTGGGATTTTTCTCTTAGATGTGTGTTTTCTGATTGTTCCCTAGTAGAGATGTTTACTAGCGAAGGTATTTGTGACAAAGGTGTTTTTTGTAAAATTTAGTGGGAATTATCAGAAAAAATGGTATTATTTTTAAAATTCCAAGATTCTCACCCAATTCCTGCCTTCAAACGTGAAGACCCACATGGAAAGAAATGGAGTGCATGACCCTTAAATCCACTCAGAGCTGATGAAGATAGTTTGAATAGTTTAGTTCACAGAACTGATTTAACAAATCATTTCAAACAATGGATGAGGAATTATCAGCTGATATCAGACAACCAGTGGGCAGGGAGAGACCAAGTTCTTGAGCAAAGCAGTTGTTTGCACATGGCTGGGTTCAGAAAGAAAGGATGGAAAATGAACCTGCCTGCTGGCTAACAAATGTGATCTGGAGTGGGTGAGTTCCACTGGCCCTATTGAAGGAAGTACAATGAACAAGAAACATGCAGCATTACATGGAAAAGGGTGAGTTTGATATCTAATCTTCTCTGTTGTAATGATGGTGTTAAATGTGCCCGTGCAAAGTGAACGGATGAGATGGCATAACTAGAAAGAATTTGTAGAAGAGAGCAGAGCAGAAACAGGCTGTGTCAAAGCCAAAAAGGATGCGTGCCAATGTTGTTTCTCTTGGCATAGGTCAAAAAGCAGGCTGTGTGACAGGAGAGAAATTGGAGAAGACTGAGATAATGCCCAATTAGTTCATGCAGTTCTCCTCCCTGGGGCCCATGAAAGACTGGTAAGGAATTTTTCTGCTGGGAGGGAAAAAAGAAATTTGAAAAACTTTCCTTCCCTCAAAATACTTAAAACAAAACCCCGCTGAAAAATACTGTTTCCAGCTTAATATGTTCACTCTCTGTTGACTCTTACATGAAAAATACATTCCAATACAAACTGTGAAAATGCACAGTAAGTCAGTGTCCCAGTTTCCTTCCACGGCAAAATTTTGAGATCTCACAGTCACCCTTGATATCACTTAAGTCCTTCTTTTCCACATGCAATCCTAAGTTCCACTGCATCACAGTTTCATAGCAGGTGCATTTTAATAGCTGCTCCTGGTAGTGCACAGCCAGAGCAGATCTTGACTGACAGACATATGGGTCAGCCCCAGCTGGAGGAAGCCACCTACCTCACAGAAATGAGCAATTCCCCTCTAGTGGTTGTGTCCCCTTTCCGTACATGTTGTTACAGCTGCCAGGAGACCTTGTGGCCCTGGAGGGAGGCTGACTGCTGCTGTGGTTGCTTTCAAGTGAATTGTGAGGCTGCCCCAAATTCAGAGGAGAATTTGAAGAATTATTCATGTGGGAACAGAAGTCACAATGCTTGTATTATCTCTAACTGAGGGGCTGGCTAGCTGGGCTAAATTTGGCAAAGGATTTCCTTATGCTGACTGTATGGGACTGCATCTGGTCACAGACTAATTGAATCATTAAGGATGGAAAAGAGTATTAGGATCATCTACTCCAACCCCAACCTATCCCCATCATGCCCACTAACCACGTCCCTCAGTGCCACATGTACCCTCTTCTTGAACACTTCCAGAAACGGTAACTCCACCACCTCCCTGGGCAGTGTGATCCAATGCAACTCCTTCTAATATCCAACTCTTTCTGACATCCTAATATCCAGCCCGAACCTCCCCTAGTGCAACCTGAGGCCATTCCCTCTCATGCTGATCACGTACCACAGCTAGTCTGCAGTGATGCTGTACTGTGAGCTGCTCTCAGGGCCAAGAACAAAGCTGTGATTTCCCAAGCCTTTTGCTACCTACAGTGCCACAGCATCTGCTCAGGCACTTCTGGCACTGAAATATTCCCTGTAGCCTGCTTCCGCAGAGCAAGCGTCAGAATCCTTGTGAATCTCACCACCATGATGTTACTCCCTTAATTTCATTCTACTTGACTTTTATCTCTTTATCTTTAGAAAGCAGTCTCTGTTGTTATCCTACATAACCTTATTTTCATTATCTTCTGCCTATGTATACAGACTTCCCACGTCTGTCTGCATCCTCAGCAATGCTTCTTGGACTTGGGACGGAAATTCTGCTCTCTGATACGCTGTAGAGATGTCAACCAGCTTACCGCACAATCAGAATCACAATTCACTTTAGAAAATGTAGTTGCTGAAGTATTTTCTCTTTATTACTGAATTTCCTCATTGGCCATGGAATGGGGTGAATTGATGACTCCTGCTGCAGGGACAGATCAGCTTGTACATATGTAGACCTTTTTTACACCTTAACAGCGGGCTAATGAGAACCAGCAGCAATAGTAGTAGTTACAGACAGACTGGCAGATTCAGATCAGAACTGGTCGGACAGACTTCATGAGCAACTGGAGGGAAAAATACTGGGTTTCATGAAAGCAGAAGAGGCAGGAGCAGCTTCTCCCAGAGGCAGGCGGCACAACAGGTGTTAGGAGGTAGCTGCAGCTGGTTGAACTCTGACTCATCCCTCAGCTCAGTGCTGAGGAGGGCTCTGCAGTGGAGCAAATGGCCACTGTCTGGGCTGGGGACCTCGGTCACTGCCACTTGTGTGGGACCAGAGGGGTGGATGGCAGAGGGGGCTACTCCAACATGTCCTCTTCTGGCGAGGAGGAGCCCTGTCCTTGCCAGGCTGGGGAAGGCCAGCTCAGCCCTGCATGACCAAGTACAACTGCCGCTCCTGTGTCCTTTCCCCCGATGCTGCGTTCATTAGCTGTGAGTCTTTGTTTTATGGGAACCCTCCCACCCAGCTTCCTCCTAGCTTAATGACAGGCTCATTAAAGAGATGCCAATAAAGCTACAGTGTAAGAGCACTGTGAGAGCCTGCTGCATGCTCATTCTCTCCACCTGTGAGCCAGATTCTGTGCAGGGCTCAGCATTTGGGGGTAGGAGAAGCCAGAGACACCCCTGGAGCTTGTGGACCAGTTTTCGTGCGCCGTTTTGGGGCTCTGTTGCATAAACTTTTCCCAGCGTGGGCTTATTATTTTTTCTTTCCTTTCCTATTTCTAAGGAGGGAGAAACAAGGTCTCTTAATGAGGGGAGGATTAACAGGCCATAAGACTCGGCCCTGAAAGAGCCTTCAGTCTGTGGGGCCGCCCAGCAGGATGCAGGGTAATTGGATTGGACCCGAAGAGCACCTTGAATCGGTTCTGAGGCGGCCGCGGTGGGTTGCTCCAGAGGGGTCCGGGGCTGGGGAGGAGGGGAGCGTGTGGCTCTTTAGAGAAACCAGAGCCAAGATGGGGGATCAGCCGGCTCATTAAGGGATTAGAGTGTTTGTTCTTCTCAAGACTTTTGTTGCTAAAACACTTTGCGCAGCATTTTCTGGAGCCTGGGGAGCTTAAAGAGCTTGTCAGAGCACTGCTCTTGTCCCAGCACAGAAGCAAAGATGCTCTTTCCTCCGGCCTTCCTGCCAATGCCGGCAGCGGATATTGCCAGTGACAGCTCCGCTCTCACAACCCTTCTCATCTGATCACAACGTTTCTG
>JAPSGF010000096.1:134929-180190 GCA_035772895.1 Perdix hodgsoniae | reverse complement strand
CTTTGGCAGTCAGGAACACTCTTGGGCTTCCAGTATTTGTTGCGTGGATAACTGAAGACCGTGCATGTTCTGAGGTGCTTGCTGAAACATTTCACCTCCCCGTGGCCTCTGTGTTTGGTCTCTAGCGCTTGTGGTAGCAAGTCTGGTGCACAAATGATGCTGATTTGTGTGTCCGGCTAATCTGTGTGTTTGTATCTCCATACCAATGTGGCTATAAATATTGCATAGACTAACTTTCCTATCGGCATTGTCTGAAATGTACTGGCTGTTGGGATGCAATGCCAGAAGGAGCTGGACAGAGTGGGGATGGTGTGATGAGAGCATAGCTGGCCAAGAAGCCTGGTTCCCTTCTGAATAGCAGGGAAGTGATAAAAGCTCTAAAACCATAGAATCATAAAACTGTAGAATGGCTTGGGTTGGAAGGGACCTTAAAGATCTAGTTACAGCCCCCCTACTGTGGACATAGTTGCCATCTACTAGACCAGGTTTAAGTCCAAATCAAGAAGCACACATACAGGAATGCAGTCTGTTAGGAGAACATATTAAGGATATGTTGATAAAGCTCTACTGTCTGTTCATCTGTCCCTATTTATGGACTTTCTTTTCCTCCCATTGCTGTGATGAGTGCATGAGCGTGACACTCATAGCACACAGTTGATGCCATGGGAGTTCTCCCTTCTCTCTGTGGAATGAGTGAACTTGCGTGACCTGGGAGGGAGGGAGGCAGTGTTTGTGCAAGGGCCCTGATGTCCCCTTGACTCTTTGTCATGATCTTACCATGATGCCATGAGTGGGTGAAGCTAGCATGCCTTGGGTCACTGGGGCCATTTGTATAGATGTTGGAAGGGGACGAGGAGGAGAGCAGCCTGGGATGTCATTTGTGGCTCACTCCTGCATCCTGCCAGCAGCTCCAGCTGATGACATGCAGATGTGGTTTGCTTCCTCATTGTGTGGCTGGCTGCAAGCACATCATGCTAGCTATGGGCTAAATTTGGCCCTCACCTTTAGAGATGTTTGGGAGCGGGGTTGGGGGGTGTTTAATCAGCTCTGTGGAGCAGCAAATGCAAGGGAGTTGAGCAGGATCTCTGAGGCTCCTGGTGTAAGTTGCACTCCCACCTCCTGGCTCTGCCGAGCAGAAATTTCAGTGGGAAGTGTGTATACTGGGAGAGAGAAGGGGACAGCCAAGCAAGCACAGAGGGGCGGAAGGGGGAGAGGGTTACAGGGAAAATAAATGAGACTCCCATGAAATTAATTGTTTGAAGGGAGTGCCCCACTCGGCTGTGAATTCTGAAATGATTATTGGATTTGCAGGCAGACGGGGAACAGAACAGGTCGGGTGCACGATTAATATCTTATTGATAGCGGATTAAGAGAGCGAGATCAAATCTTTAACTGAGTGGAGATGCAGTTTATCAATTTGTCACAAAAAATGTAGCAATCAGAAGTGGAGAACATCAGGGGCGGCTTGTGGATCGATCTGTGTCAGTGCTTCACAGCATGGTTTTGCATTGAGTTCCCCTTAGGTGCCTAGAGAGCCAGAGGAAGTGGGCTTGGTGCTGGCCATGCCAAAAAGGAGGAATGTGGGGACAGCTGAACCACTGAGAGCAGGGTCATCACCAGGAGATGGTGGGTGCCCATGGATGCTGCATGGTGATGCTGTGGCATGGGGTATGGCAGAGTAGTGGTGCCTAGGAAGCACCGGTTTCCCAAGTGGGTGGTACTAGGAGGTTTGGCCTTTGGTATGGCATTAGCTGGGCTTACAACCAGCCAAGACTTCCCAGACTTCAGGGTAAGGTGAGGAACATGTTATATGAGCTTTACAAACACCTTCACCTTCAAGTGCAATTCACTGGCATCCAGTGAGGAAAAAGCTCGTGCTGTTGAGCCATGTGGCATTAAGTTGTGGACACTGTCTAACTTACGGGCCACAGACTTCCCACTCCTCTTGGAGATCTGATATGTTGTTAACATCTGGATGTGAGAATTTCTGAGTCCTGCTTACAGCACTAGTGTTATCATCCTGCTGGTGAGAGCCTTCTTCCGAGCAGTCTGAACAGTCTGTGTTCTGGGTTTTGAGAATCCAGGATGACTCCTCCTCCTCCTCCTCCTTGATCTCTTCCCGATAGTGGCTTGTGCATGAAAAATATTTGTGGCTATTGAAAGTGTACTGGTTGAAGGTGCCTTGGTTGAAGGTATCAAGACCTAGCAAAAAGGGAAGAACTTCACCAAAAGTATCCATCTTAGAAAATTACCCTTTCTGCAATTTGAGGTGGTTTTGTTGGGAGAAGAGTGTATTGATTGTTTGAAATCTTATTAAAAAGCTTGATTTTTTTCTTTTTTTTAAATCATGAAAATCAGAGTTTTTTCAATTAGAAAATAAAAATCACTTCTAGACCATGTGGCTATGAGCTTTTTCAAAGTAAGCCCTAAAGGCTAAATAAAAACCAGAGGGCAAAGGAAGAAGAGCTCATAGTCAGATGGCTGGTTGCATTTGTTTTAATGAAATCAAACTTTTGATTTGCGGCTCTCCCTTATGAATTTTTTGTTGTGAATGCTTGGGTATAGTGAACAGGGGAAATAAACCCAAGGCAAATGTTTAATGAGCACCTCTTTTAGAGCAGGCACTGTAAGCAGCTGTGATGTCTCTGCAGCAGAGCCTGGCACCAGACTTCAGTCACCAGTTGGACTCCAGCATTTTTTATTTTTTATTGCTAAAGCAAAACTTCCTGCTATTCCAACAGATGGGGGATGGCCTGTAGAAGCCAGCAGCCTCCTTGGTGGGCTGTGGAGTCAACAGGAGTCTGATAGCAATTTCCCTTCTCCTAAGGCCTTGCAGAGCTGTTACACTCCCTTGGGCCTTTGCAAACGAAGTTGTGCACCTGGGTGAGGCGTGTGATGGTGGAAAGTCTGTTCTTACTGAAGGCAGTCTCATGCCGGCACTGCTAGCTCTGAAGGCAATTACATTCTTGCTAGGGTTGTTGAGTTCCTGTGTGAGGCCTCCCAGCTTGCAGTAGTTTTCAGGGTCCTAGGGTGGACAGGTGGGAAAGGGCCCCATCTGGCAGCCACTGAAAGCTGAATAGAGAAGATGAAGGGGAAGGAAAATCAAAGGTGAGATGGTTAATCAATGGCACTGGCTTGCTGCCTGCTGTTTATTCCACCATACCGTGCTGCCTTTTCTCCATCAGCATGTCAGCTTCCTTCCAAGTTTATAGTGTGTTCCTGAGAGCCAGTTAAAGGCACTACTCTGCTGGGAGGGCTGTATGCACCATGATGGAGAGCTGAGGACTCCTTAAGCTCAATAGCACAGCCAGCTAAATCAAGTGATGTGGCTTTTTTGTATTGGCACAGGAACAAAAGGCCTGGTTTAACTGGTATGCATTAGCTGAGCAAGACTAGTGCACATTTACTGCAGGGATGTGATCTCTGGCCTTTCTGTTTGCGGAGCCCAGAGGAGAGAAAAAGAAGATATCACATGGAGGTGTAGGCATGCACCAAGATACATTCTGCCCAGACTGGATTATGGCAGAAATTGTGATGTGATCAAAGCTGATGGCCATCACCTTTGTGTTTGCAGGACAGGGGTGGGAGGAAGTCCTGAACTGATCTTCACATGTGAAAATCACCCACGGTTCTCTCCCCTGGCTCTTTCGCTAGTCCAACCGTTGTCCTCAAGGTCTCATATAGCTGCTTGCCATCCCAGCCTCCTAGGCAAGCAAAGCCTGTTGAGTCTCTGAGCTGTCTTGCTCTTCATGTGCAGACGACCAGATAGCTCTGGTTTAGCCACTGATAGAACCTGGGGATTCCTGTTTGACCTGAAACGTATGGTTCTCTTTCACCCTCTACCTTGGGACCTGTAACAAGGTGATCTTTGCTAAGGCTTGAATCTGATGTTGCTCAGAACCAGGGAAAAGAGGCCAGAGCTACAGAGAACTCTTCATCGGAAGTAGCCTTTTAAAGTGTGGCCACTGTGCTAGCTGTCCTGTAGCCATGAACTTTCCCACACTAAGGTACCTGATATGGGCTGTCTTGGCTGCACTGATGCCTTGCAGTGAAGTCTTGGGAAGACCCTAGGAAGCAAAGCTAATGTGGCAGAGGAGAAAAATGTGAGTTTAGAGCAAGAAAGAGGCTGAAGAGGGGAGACTGCTGGCGATAAAATGAGAGGAGGCAGGGCATGCTGAGAAGTCTGGAGGGAAGACAAAGGGGCAGGAGATGGGGGGGGCCCTTCAGATGACACTTTGCTGCTCTTTCTCTGCACTACTATGAAAACATGTTTAAAGCTGTAAAGAGCCTTTGTTTTGAAAAGAGCACCAAATTAACTGTGATGTGCAGGCTGCCCTTCTGCAAGCTCAGGGCCTCTTGTTCATTTTCCCCCCAAACTCGTTTATAGCTTCTACTTTCAGAGAGAGCAGGGCTGGGAAGTCCCCTCTACCCCTTGAGGCCAGCAGAGCCCATCCTTCCCTCCACAGTGTCCCACCCAAGGCTGTGGGAGGGCCAGGCCACTCATGGCTGTCATATGACCGGTGTGGCATTTCCCAGCACCAGGCTTGGGGGCTAATTAATGCATTCAAGGGCGCTGATGGAGTGGAAAGGCGCTTGTCTGGCGGCAGGGAGATGGAGGTTGACCTGGGGGGTGGCGCTCCCCGCTCTCCTTCTCCCCACCACCTGCCAGGCCTCTTCTCAGTGTCCCGTGCTTGGCGTGCCTCACAGCTTCCCCTGTGTACTGGGGTAAGGGGAGGCTGGGAGGAAGAAAAGGGAGAATGGCAGCAGGAGAGGCCATGGTCAGCCGGGTGCTGTGAGCTGGGGTGCTGGCTGGTGGGCGAGGGGCACTGCAGGGCCCTCTCCTTTCACTGCCTCCTAGTTCTGCTCCACAGACCTTCCCTTTGTCAGCCCTCTGAATGGCAGTCCTGCCCGCCCGTGGCCCCACTTTTAATTAGGGCTTCCGCTGCCCGTGCCTGCCCCTCCACTGCTGCCTGGCCTCCCTTGGCCTCCCCCCACTGCTTTTAAATTCTTTGACACAATTTAGGGCCTCTCTCACTTGCCCTGGCTCTCAGCCGGAATGGGAGAAAGTGAAGGGAAGCCAGCCGGAGTACCAGGGGCTTGGCATGTCCAGAGGCACAGGGGCAGGCACAGATCTGTCCCTGCTGCCAGCCCAGCATAAAGCAAACATGTCCTGCCTGGTGTATTGCCATAGCCCAAGTTGTGGGGCCAGGGGGCTTGGAGCCTTTGTAAGGGGTTCAACCCAAGAACGCTCACAGCTGTACCTCCCCCAAGCCTTCCCTCAGCAGGCAGTGGGGTGCTTAGGTATGGGTTTGGCCCATGAGACGTGCCCAAGTTGTGGTTTTATTGTGGTGTTGGCAGTTGTTGTTTTGTAATCTAAAACCTGCTTCTTGTGATGTTTTGGTGACTTGTGCAAAAAGCAGCTCCTGGAATTAGATGTTATTTGGAAGGTGTTGCTGGAAAGAGCTGTTTCACATTTGGGAGGTATATGAAAGGAAGCCCACATTTAATTGCAGTTTCTGTCTTTGTTTTGGACTACTTGGTGGTAGTTAATGGCATTTCATCCAGGAGTTTCAGAGCCACATCCACCAGACTTCTTTCGACATCAAGTGTGAAAGTACCCAAAGCAAAGATTTGAATCTTCTACAGAAAACACAGTTTGGTGATACACAGAGACATCTCACAAACTCAAATCTTTAAGAATTTGAAGTGAAAAAAATCACAGAATAATGAAGGTTGGAAAAGACCTCTGTAAGGAAACTGTTATGTCAAGGCTTGAACTGATTGATGATTGAGCATCTGGTGTAGGAGGTGGCCAGCCCAGGAAGCAAAGGTGCAAGCAATTCACCTGTGCTGCCCACCTAACTGAAAGGGGTGGGTGCTGGGCCCACCCTTCCCTGGGCTCATTTAAGGGCTAGCCTCTGGAAGGAGAGCATCTCCTGAATGAAGGCCCCTTCCTGAGAGGGGGGGATGTTCTGTAGCCAGAGGCCCTATCACTAGTTAGGTGAATTATCTTTTTCCTATATGTGATTGTTGATGTTGCTTACAGTGTGCTCACAATGCTTTGCTTGGTACCTCAAAGAACTTAGTAAAAACAGTGCAGAAGAAGTTTTACTGCTTCTGAGGACCAACAACTTCTAATATCATCCAGTCGTGCCATCTACCTACTACCAGTATTGCGTACCACCAGTATTGCCCACTAAACCATGTCCCTGTGTGCCCCATCTCTACAGGCTTTTGAACAGCTCTAGGCATGTTGACTCCACCATCTCCTTGGGTAGCTTGTTCCCGTGCTTCTTTGCTGTTTCTTAGAAAAGGTTTTTCTTAATATCCAACCTGAACCTCCCCTGGTGTAACTTTAGGCTAATCTATCTTGTCCTGTTGAGGGACTTGAATGACCATGTGTGGCTAATCTTCCATGGAGAAGTGAGATGCTATGTTTATACAGATGCACACAAGGAAGATAAACAGCTTCATCCAGCATTTGTAGATCCATTTCTGACTAGATCTTGTCTTGTTTGCTCTTCCTTGGGACAAGTGACCCAGAAGCCTGCTTTCCCTCGACACTTTTGATTTTCCAGCTCTGATAAGAGGAAACAACTGCTGTGAAATAGGAGGTGATTATGAGATGAACAGAACTTCCTTGTTGTATTGCAGCTCTCCCTCTCATTTCTTTTGTTAGCAGCTGTTGGCAGTGGGGAGCCTCAGCTCATCAGTCTTCCATGAGTGCTGGGTCTACAGCTCCAGCCACAGGAGTTCCATCCCAGCCCAAGGATCACCTTGGTGCCAGCAGCACATGGCCACAAAAGCATGGCTGCTTCCCAGGCTACTAATACCTGTGCATGGCTGGCACGGAGTGGCCCCAGTGCCAGCTGGGTTTGCGCCATGGCAGTGAGACCCAGCAAGCGTGAGAGGAGCGGATGCTGAAGTGCAGGCCAGGGTGGGTGGTGCGGTTTGGATGTTTCTACCTCATCTGATACAATCAGCATTGCTGTGCACATGAGAGGAAAGTTGTTCGATAGGAATGACCCATGATGCTGGGTTAATTCTGTTTACAAAAGAATAAATATTATAGCAGTGTCTTATAAAAGAGAATCAATAGCTTCCCTTTGCTGGGTGATCCCTTCATGTCTTCGGAAATCGATTCCCCCCCATTCCCCTCCTCCTCGCTGCGCAGCTATCTGTTTTTCGGGGTGACGGGGGGGTCAGGCGATTATTGAAGTATATGTGAATTTACAATATTAACGACTCACGACGGTGTGTCCGCAGGTTCACGGTGAATTAATTATCTGTTTAAGAAGCCATGAAGAAATCAATCAATGAAAATTTCTCACTCTTTTGAGAGTGAGGAAGCTTGTCAATTTTTTTTTAAACATGCACCACATTTAAAGGAGCAGTACATCCTTTTCTCAGCAGGGGAGAGATGAGAGGGAAATAGTTTTGGGGTTGTGGGAGACCCATGTAGTTGGGTGCATTACTGGCGGCAGCAGCAGCTCCATTGCTGACCTGTTCATTGGGCAAAAGGCAGTAGACATCCCAAGGTGATTTTGCCTTGAACTTGTGCCAACAATGGCTTTTCCTGGTGTGTAAAGGAAAGGCCTGGTTTTGTCGTGCATGCGCTGTCTGCTGGGGATGTACTGGGCTGCAGATGATGGGGTCTGTCAAGACAAAGTCTGCTCCTAGCTTTCCAGCCTTGATGCCTCTCTCTTAGAGACTTGTGTGCTGTCACTAAGATGTCAGAGGGCAGCATGTGGCTACATCTCAGTTGCTCCAGGCCAGAGAGAGTGAGACATGCTCCTTCCAGTGATGGCAGCGCAAGGCTGGAAATAGGTAAACAGGAAAGAGATGTTGAAAGCAATAATCATAAAATGGTTTGTGTTGGAAGGGATCTTTAATGACATTCACCTTGAGATGTGCTGGAAGAAGCTGAGCAGAGTGCTTTGTGCCTCAGGCAGTCTTTGGTATTGACTGCCCTGTCTAAATTTGGGATAGCCACTGGTGAAGGGGCACCTTTTGCCTGCATACCTGATCACAAACCCTCTGGGCCTCCTCTGCAGAGGCAGAGTCAGGCAACTCAACAACGAATGGGCTGAGACTGCTCATCTCCCCACCTGGTGCTAAAACTGCAGCCAGGGGAGGCACCCTTGTGTTCGTATAGGCCTGATAAGCAAGTGTTTCACATCCCAGGGACCTGGAGTAATCCAGGAGGATGAAGGGATGTGCTGGGTCATGGCAACATGTATACCATTAACAACATCTGTCTGACATCCTGACATTATCTTGATGATGTTTCTCTGGATGGAGTTTGATGACTCTTAAATGTTGGATATGAGCAGTTTCTGTACATTTCAGGCTTTGGGAGGCAAAGGCATATCAACTTTCATGCCAGTCAGAAACTGGAAGGGGAAAAATGGATCCCTGAACTGCTCTGAAGGTGAAGGAGTTTTTCTGTAATTCCTTATACCTGCGCTGGCTTTCCAAAAAACTGCTCCATATCACCTCTCTCATGTATCTGTGGTGAATTTCATGTATCATCACTTAGGTACGGACTGATATTGCTGTTAGATGGGGAGCAACTGGCTCAAGTGGGGAGGAAGGGAAGCTGAAAGGAGAGAGGGGCATGACTCATGCAAAGATTTGGCATGAGAAGTGAGCTTGGAAGCTGCTCCTTTTCATCATCACTAGCTACCAAACAGGCAGCAAGATGAGGATGCTGCAGAGAGAAAGCCATGGTGTTTGGGTAGAGGGGAGGCAGAGAGAAAGTGTGTGATGACAGGGATGGCAATTAGCTGGAGATCCTGAAAAACAGGCTTGAGGATAGGCAGAACAGGAACAACCTCTGAGGCTGCTTCTGCCCTCGCAAGCCCAGGCAGACATGGCCCCTTCCCAACCCCATAATCCTACTGGCCTGTGTTGAGAGGAGTCCCCGCCAGGCACACCCATTGCTGTAACTGGAATGGAGAGAAGAGCCCATATTGACACAGGAGCATCTGTGTCAGTAATTGTCGCACAGCCTGGCAAATTGCTTCAGTGTGCCATCCTCTCCAGCCGCACAGCTCAGCGGTGGCAGCAGGCCTGGGGGAGGGCTGTACTGCTGCCAGAGATAGTGAGAACCCCAGACGCGATGGAAGGAGTCAGGACTCCACAGGGACCTGTTGGGTCCTAGCCCAGGTTCCTGCTGCTTGACGAGGTCTCACTCAGTGGCTACTACTCTGACTTCAGAGCTTTGTTTAACCCGGATCTGTTCTCCTTTGTGCAATAACCCTGATTTAGATCACAATGAGAGGAATAATCCCCATTGGCTTTTATGCTGTCCTTTACACCAGCCAAAGAAGGTTTGAGAAGGGGTTATACTGCCCCTTGATCATCCTCTGTGCAAGAGATCACACACGGTGCACTATGCAGGAGAGAGCACGAGACTATCGTAGCATCTCCTGAAATGCTTATTCTTGGGGCAGCACATCTTCTGACAAATGCATTTGCACCTAGGAAGTGTGATGTGGTGACAGTGTTGTGGCATCACTTCATCCTACTCCCAGATGCCAGAAGTAGTAATTGTTACAAGGGGACATAAGGCTCTGTTACTTGGTTGTTAGGAAGCAGGGATCCTCACCTGTTTCCTCCTAATGAGCACCCAGCTTGTCTCCCATTTGTATATACAATTGCTTCCTCAGTCTAGAAAAAGATAGAATGGAAATGAAAGTGAAACTTCCAACAGGGATCAGATACCCAGTTTGAGGCCATATAAACCACAGCTTTTGAAATGTCACAGATGGGCCTTCCAGTGCCCATTGAAGTCACCAGATTGATCAGAGGTGATTGTTTGCATTTCTATCTGTTCTTTCTCATTAATCACAACTTGTATTACTTTTAATAGTAGTGCAGTTCCAGAAGAGATTATCAAATTTGCCTCCCTGGATCCAAGCATACAACTTTTCTAGAAGACTCCAGACCTAATAATGACATTCTGAAACAAACAGGGTCTCCAGAATTTGGCTTTATGTAGGAAACTCTTAAAAAAAAAAAAAAAAAAAAAAAAAAAAAAGCAGTATTTGTAAAAGATCCTGGTTAAAGCAAGCCTCCTCATATACAGCCACTAAATATGTGTCCCTGCACATAGCAGAGGTCCAGCCCCTCTTGTGTCCCAGCTTCTTCAGCTTTGAGAGAACCAGTCAACAAAAACAAAGCTGACAACAAAACACCTGCAAGCTCAAGCATAGCCATTCAATTGAACACTAATGATTTTACCAGCATTGCTTTAATGGCTATGGATTTTGCCTATATATTGAAAAATGTCTGTGTTTGAAATGGAGACCTCATATTCTGTCTTCCAGAGGAGATGTCATTGTTCAGAGCTGTTTACAAGGCATGTTATAATGTGGACATGTGCAATGTCTCCTGGACTTTCCCAATACAGTCTAGTTTGGGTTGCACCGTCCCTTTGTGGAGCTTACAGAGGGGTAACTGAAGCCATTCTCTGTCCTTTGGGTTAGTGCTTTGATTTGCTGCAGGCGGATCTCTAGCAAAATCAACCTGGTGATTTTATTAATTTAGTTTAGTTAAATATTATGTCCCTGATGCCAAATAGATGCAAGTGAAGGAATCTGATGATTTCAACTCAGCTGCCTGTTGAGACCAATACACTTCATTTATCTCCAGACCTCCCAGGTAACCATATAATGGGTAAATGGAGTGGTTGTGTCCTGCATTAGAGCAATAAGTAAAATGACAAATGCAAGAAATTCCAGGTGTTTGCTAGCAACTAAACAACGAGCTCAACTTCATAAGATTGATACACCCTTGCAGGGTGACAGGTTCTGACAGATGTGGTTATGAAAACCAAATGAATATCACGTGCATAAGGGGTGGCATCCCCATGTGTGGTAGGCAGTGTTTCAGATGAACCACCCTTTGCCCTAGGTTCACTAGGAAGGAAAGTTCCAGCTGCACTTTAGCCACATTCCTATCAGATCAGAAATGCCACAGGAGCAGTCAATGGAAAAGTCAAGCTCCACAGCTAGAGCATCGATTCAGAAGACCTGAATCAAAGGAGGGAAACATTGTGGTTTGAAATAGACCTTCTGTGTTTGATAGTACTGGGCAATAATATTATGCAAAAGGGATGAAGAAGCTAAGAGGATTAGATGCTAATATACTGCTAGGAAATACAAGCAGCTGCTCTCATGGAATATATTTATGTCCTTCATATTGCAACTGCATTGGAGGGAGGACCTCCCAAAATATCTGGGGGATTCATAACTTGTACATTGCGTAGTATCCATATCACAGCATATATGCACTTTGAGGCCTAGAGATAGGCTTACATTACAAGAGATGTCCCTATAAGTGCTTCAGAGGCCAAGGACTTTCCAGACTGAATGTTTCTAGTTTTTGAAACTGATTTCTGCCACTTTCCCAGTAGAGCAAATACAGACTTCCATATGGCTGACCCACAAAGTCCAGGTAGTTGTTGTGAGGCTCCCACCAAAGAAAGATCCATTGTTCAATCCATTCAGGTATGTGCCTGTCTTGAGGCATGTCTGTCCTGAAAAACAGTCCAACCAGAGATCTGTAAGAAGAGAAGCTCACCCTGTGCCAACTCCCTATGTCTAGTCACATTCTTCCAGGGCTACGTGTGAACAAACAAGCATCTTGCATCTAGCCAACCCTGACCACTCCTGCATGCTGCCATGCTCCAGAGCTCAGCTGTGACTGTACCTGCCAGCACAGGCACATCCAGTGAGAGACAGTGCCTGCTGTCAGCTGCAGATGCTGAGTGGAGAGGTTTGGCCAAAGATACAGAGGAAAGAAGAGTGACCACTTGAACCTGGATCCCAACCAAGTACACTATCTGTTTGTGACAATGTTTGAACAGCAACTACTGAAGTTTATTTTTTTTCCCAGAGCGAGCTCTGTCATTGCAGATACATCATGGCTTTTCTGGCCTGTTGGAAGAGGATATTCTGCCAGGGAGCCAGCCTGACTCCTTCACTTCTGTGTGAGGCAGAGAAGGAAAGTTTCTCTCAGTCTCTGAGCTGGTGCTCCATGACAGGTGCAGTTAAAGCTGTATCAGGACAGCCCTTCTTTCCTGGGTGACTTTCCAGACCTACACTGAGAGAAGGAGTTCCCGTAACAGAACTTCCAGCTGTTCAGCTAGCGGTAGCAGATTGGCCTGTGCTGTGAAGCAGGCAACAAGGAACTATGTACTTCCCAGTAGGTTATATACATTCTACTTGTTTTGGTCTCCAATTGCTTCTGCATCAGCTGCAATTCCTACCACCAAGACTACATATTTCCGTATTTTCTGTTCCTTTTTAATACTTAAATCTGAAGGGCTAAATTCATCGCTAGGCTATGCCAGTCAGAGTAAAGATCATCTGCAATGAATATCTTCCAGAATCACATCATCTTGATAAACATATTTGAGGAGGCTAATTTACAGCTAACAACTTAGCTTGCTGCACTGAAGTCCCAAGGTTCATCTGTGATCTCTTACACATTGGCATCAAGTGTTACCAGAAAAGTGCTGGCTATATGTATGTTCCCCTTCTCACATCTTGGTGAGAGCACAAAGGGAAACCTTAAAGGTATCTACTACTCAGGCTATCCCATTGATTATCTTCTCAAATGTTTTCTTTCTTAGTGCACAAGGCAATGTTGTGACAGTGAGAAGAAAGGCATCACCCATCAGATCTTGTGATAGAGGAAGGCTGTGTTGGTGGAAAGAATGGCTTTTAGAGGTCTCTGTGGAGAACAAAGCACCCTGCATGCATTGTCCCCTTCTACAAAGTGCCCCAGTCTTCTTTTCACTGTTTGTGAATCCATCGGGCTGCCCTGCAGCTCCACAGCTTAGAAACCAAGTCTGGCTGGCTGCATGAGGCACACAGGGGACAGGCAGAGGGACCAAGGGAAGTGCAGAATTCAGGCCCAGCTGCTGGGAAGTGTGAAGAGGGAGGTAACTGTGGGGGTGGCATGCTTAGTGTGCAAGGTGCCATGAGCCTGTGATGTCTTTGCAGAGTCCAAGTGATACCACTGGCTGCTGGGGTGAGTGGGTTCTCTCCCCGTGTCCACCTCGGGATGTCATCATCCAACCCCTCAGTGCACTCCTGGACTGGAAAACCAGGGGTTGAAAATCCCACACTGGCACCCCACATGGGGTTTTGGGAAACCTGTGTGTGTGATGAGAGGGAGGTATGTGTCCCAGGGAGGGGCCAAGTGTGCACAGCAGCTCAGCTGGAGTGCCCTCCTCCCCCTCCAAAGCATCCCTGACACTCTAGGTGAATATTTGAAAGACAGGATCGGGGCTTTGGTTCGAGAGTCTCTTTGTACAGTGCTAACTGGTTTCAGGGCTGTAATTATCTCTCTAAGAGAAGCTGTAAATTGGATTAAGGCACTGAGTTGCAGCTGAGTGAGCTCCCTCCATTGCCCCACCTGGTGGGCTGCTGAGCGATAACAAAAAATGCCGAGAAATCGGATTTGGATTCTGCTTCACACTCATGGCTTCCTTCTGGAAAAAATGAAATTTTTCCGGCAGAAAGGGCTGGCATGGGTTTGCTGGCAGTATCAGTCCTGGGCTCGTATCATCTGCTGGCACTCTTCCGGAAACGCGATCCCCTCCGTTATCAGAGAGAAATAAATAAATAAACAGCAGGAGATGTTTTGGCAAGGAAGGAGGAATCGCACCGAGAGGCGTGCGCATCCGCACACACATGCACGCACACAAATACACACACACACACACACACACACACTCACCTCGGCACCGGGTCTTCACAAGCCCGAGCTGCCTGCCGCAAGCAGAGGATAGAGAGGGAGGTGGCAGCACAGGCACAGGGAGATGGTTCGGTTTGTTGTTTTGTTTTTAAGTTTTTGTCCTCTGGGCTGAAAGAAAAGCCCATTTTTAGCAGCTTGTATTGAAGGCATAGAAGACAAAGGTACATTATTTGTGATACAAATTCCTGCCTGCGTTTGGAGGCCCCCTCCAACGTCTACCTGTGCCCCAGGATTGAAGTACTGTTCCTTTCCAAGGGTGCTTTCAGCACAGTGTAAGAGGGTTCAAATCCTATGCAGAGGGACAATACAAGTTCTCTGGCTGATTGCAATGTTTTGACCAGAACAATCCAACACTGGGCTGCTGGGAGCTTATCCTCCTCCCCATTTGAGGTAGAAGGAGGTTCACATCTTTGTTTTTCACTCTGAGATGTGTATTTGCCTTTCATGGAATTACAGAATCACAGAATTGTAGGGGTTGAAAGGGATGTCTAGAGATGGAGTCCAACCCTCTACTAAAGCAGGTTGCACAGGTTGGCATGCAGGTGGGTCCTGAATACCCCAGAGAAGGAGAGTCCACAACCCCTCTGGGCAGCCTGTTCTAGTGCTCCGTCACTCTGACAGTATACAAGTTCTTCCTTGTGTTAGTATGGAACTTGATGAGTTCCATTTTCTGCCTGTTGCCCTTTGCTCTGTTGCTGCTCACCATCATAAAGAGTCTGCCCCATCGACTTGACTTCTGCACATTAGATACTTATAAACAGTTATGAGATCTTTGGAGACATGGGAGTGCTGCACTGCAGGCATGTTTAGGGCAGGGTGCATAGGTAATTCTGCTGGGATGGACAGTACTGATCAAGGCCCCTCAGTGGAAAAGTCAGGCTGCAGTCCCAGCTTGTGGGAATCATGCTGAGCAAGTGGCTGATGGCTTCATTTCAAAGACTTTCCCTAAGAAATATTTATGATGGAGTGTTTCTGTCCATGGGATAAACAGACAATCCTGGGTTTGGAGGCAGGGCTCCAGGAAGCCTTTTGGAATTTCAAATTTTGAGCTTCATGTACCTCTTCAGGCCAATTTCTGTAATTTCAATCTTTGTGAGATGATCTCCTGCTCTCTGGAAAGAGGCACCAGAGCTGTCTCTGCCTTAGAGAGGGTGCAAAATTCAACCCAGCAGTCTAAAACACTGCTCATTCCAGGATAGCTTCTTGTTTAGGACTAATAAGTAAGTAATCTGTAGTATGATTTATGCCAATCTAATGTAGGTTCTTCTCCCTTTTGTCCCTAGATGTGCATCCTCAGCTAAGCCCCTTTAGTTCCTTGTGTCCTGCTGTCTGAGGGCAGTCCTGATGTACCCCTGGGCAGGGAGCCCCAGCCATGGGGCTGAAGGATGCTTTGCAAATAGAGGCCACACTGGACCCTCCCAGAGGAGGTCTTCTTCATCTCTCTCCACTTTTGAGCCTTGCCATGTGCCCCTTTCCTTTGGTTTGTGACCTCACATTGCAAGGCAGCATGGGTACCAACTAAGGCTGCTCTTTGTGTTTCTGTCATCTTATCTTGTTTTTTAGCTTTCAATTTGGTAATAAATGTTTTAAATGCCAGGTACAGTATATTATAGATCTATGAGTAGGTATGTGTTTATGTTCGTGTGTTCTGTAAATTGTAATGAATGTTGTGTTATTTTGTTCATCAGATTAAGCTCAGACTTTCTCACCTGTAAAACTTTGGCAAACTCTGATGCTGAGAGAACAGATACACCAATCCTTAGCGCTATCAAAACATTTTGGTTTCGTTTGCATTTAAATATTGAAAGACACTACTTTCTAGGAGTGACACTACAGCTAGGAGAGCTGCCTATTTAACTCCAACCTTCCGAAGGGGAATGGTATGTTTGTAAGTGATGCTTTTTGCTTCGTCAGTCGTGGACTCAATTATTCCTGAACACAGCAGGATTTAAGCCTCTGTGAAGAGTTCAGCACGTATTCAAACACTGAGAACTCAAAGGAACTTCAGTTGCTGAGTGCTCTTAGTAAGTTGCGGAAATCCTTCCCCAGGAGTGGCTGTATTTTGGTGGTGGAGTAGGTGGTCTTTTACTGCAGTTTGCCATCCTCTACTTCACCCTGAGATCAAAAGGTTTGCGATGATCCCTTCTTGACAACTCTTCCTTGGAGGCTGTTAAGTGCACTCTACATAGTTTTGGAAAGTAGCCTTATTTTCTACCTAGAACGTTGTCATTGCAAACATTTCCCTTAGCATGTGTGCCTTTCATACCTTTTACTGTGTGTTTTATTGTCCTTGCCATTTTAAAAGCAGGAACAAGATTTATAGATGAAATTAATGAGCAAATCACCTGATGCTGAACTGATTCTGGATATCACAGCACTCAAGACCTGGTGCAAACAGAGCACAGACTTCTGTGATGCTCCTGATTCTCCATCCCCCAAACAGTGCGGCCTTGGGATCAGTCCAGTCATTTATGTTTGAGAATGTAGGAGGCTGACAGATGCCTTTCATGTCTGACTTCTGTGTAGCCACAGGTTCCTTTGCTTCTGTCATGGAAGTAGGTTGTTTTTTGACTCTCCGTGGCTTAGTTCCTTAACATGGGGAACACAGGACATGGCAGTTAGAATGCCTCTTCTATCTTCAGTGTCTTCACGGATGATTTTGGCAGACCCTCTTTCTTTGAGCCCAGCTGCTGTGTCTCTGGCCTGTGTCTTGTCTTGTTAAAGCGCAGTTTCCTTTTTGCCTCTTGGATGGGTGTGAAGAGCCAAATGAAGACCTCACAGGGCTTTTGTCAGTGCTGTACAGAGTGTCTGCCCCCAAAGGGTGGACGAGCAGGATTCCCATTTCAACTTTATCTATGCAAGAATTTCTATCTGTAGCAGCAGGATAAACACAGTACATTTCCCTCCAGCACTTACACTGATATAAATAGGCTTTATACCAGTGTAACTTTTATTCTCTTGTAGGCATGAAATTAAGCTACACAGGTATTAGGTACACATATAGCAGTATAACTGCTTGCAGACTGAGGGGGTTATACTGATTTCGCCACAGGGGTTTTAAAGCAGATTAAAGAAGTTAAAAGATGGTATTTAAGCCACCACTAGCTATGTACATTGATTCCTAGGCAAAATCTTTCTTTTATCCATGTCCACATTTTCTATACTGAGGTACACAGATGCACATGAGCTTTTGCATGCTGTTTTTTCTCTTTCTTTCCCCATTTTTCTTTTTTTGACCACCAAGTGAAAAGTGTGCATAGTTTGCAGTTCGATTCCCTTCCAGTGAAGTCCAGCCAGCCACAATGAATAGTGAATAACTGGATGTAGTCATGAGAAGTATGATGAAAGCAACGCTTTCCTGTGACAGTGCTGTTAAAATCGCTGCATTTCTGCTAAAATCCCTGTGCCATTCCCCAGTCATCTTCTTTCTCACAGCATTAAAAAAATAATAATAAAATCACAAAAAAGATTTTGATAAATTAATAATTCATAGGAGAAAAACGTACTGTCGTAAAAGATCTCAACAAAAATGTAAAGAGAATTATATGAATGATATAATGTATATTATATATAATTTATTCAATATCTTTATGTTAAATATTTTAATATAATATACAATCTATAATATGATATATAATATAATATACATTATATATTATATAAATGATATCAAGTGCTGAGTGGATGGCACTGTGTGAAAGTCCAGAGGGCAGTGTGCTCAGAGGGCTGTGGGAAATGAGTGGGCATAGGTGGGCAGGCAGGTAGATGGCAAGGCATGTGTTATGCATGTGGAGCTACGGCTGAACATGTAGGTGAAATAAATATACTCTTGTGTGAAGGTGGTCAGGCAGGAAAGATGCTTTAGAAGTTCAAAAAGTCTCTGGTTCAGCTCTTTGTTCTGCCATCACCTTTCACGTGGCCCTAGGTTAATCTCTGGCTCTGCACCTCAGCTACTTGTGCACAGGAGATAAGGACATTGTCCTGTCTCACAGGAGCTGTGGGGAGCTAATCCTTTGGAGACTGGGAGATGCTTAAGTAGTAGTAAATCTCAACTTGGATATTAAGAAAAATTTCTTCTCAGAAAGACTGTCAGTGCATTGGAACAGGTTGCCCAGGAAGGTGGTGAAGTCACTGTCCCTGGAGGTATTGAAGATAAGGGTGGATGTGGCTGAGGGATGTGGTTAGTGGGCATGGTGGTGAGTGGTTGATGGTTGGACTAGATGATCTTAGTAGTCTTTTCCATCCTTAATGACTCTGTGATTCTCTGAATTGGACTCAGACAGGTACTTCGAAGTTTAAAACACATTCTGGAGCAGTTGGTCAAATGTTTATAGTTCCACTTGAACAAGAAGAGCCTAAAGACAGCGTTTCTTTAGACTGCTTTCCCTAGATGGAGCATGTAGGCAAACTTCTCACACCTGCGTCACTGTGAAAGTGACTCTGCAGAGAAACAGTGGGATGAATAGCAAACCATCTGCACCTTCAGTCACTAATGGTCCAAATGACACTGGGAGAATTCAGCATGTCTTTTAGTCTATGGAGATTGATAAATGTTTTCAATTTCAGTCTACTGACAAAGTGCAGGTTTAGCTGTATCTCTCAGTGGCATCTGGACTGTGAGCCGAGCCATAAAAACGGGGCATTTGAATGATCTTGCAAGAACATCCTGCTGGTTCAGCAAAGCTCCAAGAAATTTTCTCAAGCGACACCACTTCCAGTTGGAGTACATTTACATTGTTGTGGAAAACACTTCTGCTCCCAGCAATTGCTGTGACAGCACAGAGCCCTTCAGATAATGCAAGAGTAAATGCATCACAAACACTAACGACAGAGCAGATCTAATACTACTGGTGATGGACATGGCCCAGGACCCCCTGAATTTGGTGCCCCTCTTCTCACTGAGATTTTTTTCTGGTGAATCTCTCTGGTGCTGCTTTTCTTGAATCGTTGGTGGTTGGAAGGGAAATAAGGAAATGTGTATCATCAGGGACTTCCATTTAGGATGGCCAGTGTGTCAAATGTTCATCTTTGGGGTTTGAATGACAAGGACTTCCAGATAGAAGGGATATTCATTCCTGTAGCACTGCTCATCCAGAGCCTCCCATTATACCTTGTTTGCACATACCCATGTTGACTCGTTTCCACTTCAGTATACGCAAAGACGTTGACTTCTAGGACCCATTTGAACATGTATACCCCATTTGGTACTGGTTGCCTTCTCCCTTCTTTCCTCAGTGGGTCCTACTGAACTCCCTCCCCAGGTCTGGATCCAAAAGAATAATGGCTTTATGTAGCTTGTAAAATTCTATTATCTCTGTATTCAAAACTCAACAACTGGGAAATGGCTGTAATAAGCGTGTTATTAAGCGTGTAAATACACTTTAACTTCAGACCTCCAAAGGAAGTCTCTTGCTCTCTTTTTTGCTGTTTCCCCTCCATGTTGTCATCATATGGTTGGATTTCATGGATATCCATGCTTTTCCTCCTCTCCTTGCTGGTATGCTGTCCCATATGACTGTGCTGAGCATGCCACTCCCCTCCGCTGAGCCAGCCACAGAACCTCCTGGAGATCTCAGAGTCTTCAAGGGAAAATGGGTGCATGGTGATCATGGGGGGCTTGTGGAGGAGGGCTGTGGTGAGGAGGGGAAGAAAACATTAAAAGAAAAAAAAGAAAGAAGCCAAGTGCATTCTTTCTGCAACACTCAGGAAAAAGAATGTTTCACAGGGGATTGGAAAGGCGAAATTTTTTCACATCCAAATGGATTGCAATTTCCCTCCATTTAGCACCTGAAGGTAATTAGCTCGAAGAGACTGTCGGCTGAGAAACACGTTCATGGAACATTAACTCTCATACATTCTCCAGTTGCAGGGAATTAATAGGAAAGATTAAAGTTTAAAGAGAGCAAAATGCCATTACCTCGCAAGCCACCTCTCTCAGCGGCAGTAACTAGCCCTCACTAACCTAAAAGCACCATTGGAGTCCCTGGCTCCCGCTTTGGGCAACAGCCGATGAACGGGCCTCCCGCACTGCCCCGCACTGCCCAGCTGCAGTGACCCCACAGCCTGCAGCAGTGAGGATGGGGCTGACAACTGCAGTGAGGACGCAGTTGTGCTCGTGAACACCTGCGTGTCACCTTGGGCCAGCACGCATGTGCAGCATGTTCCTGCACGTGCTGCCATCTCAGTGCTGGATAGGGACTTTCTGGAAAGATGTGGGCTGTGGGCATTCTTCCCTAGCAGAGCAGAGAGCGGAGCACACTCAGCGTACTCTGCTACGGACTTGAGTGGGATCGAGGGGCAGGTAGGAGTGCCCCACACCGCGGACCCACAGTTGACCCCATTTCACCGTGCTCGTGCTGTGATTCCTACTGGCACGCCAGCAGGAAAGGACTACTGGTGTAGCACAGAGACCAACACTGCCATACAAAGAGGCCTCAAGACCATAAACAGTACCAAACCTCCCCCAATGGAGGGATTGCATCTTCTTCTCAGATGGAAGGCAAAAAAAAGCCTTTAAGGGTGGGGGCCCGATTTAGGGGGCTGGGGGTAAAGTTTATCTAAGCTTCTGCACTTTAAAGATTTCCGTGTTGCTTTAGCATTTCAGGGAGAGAGCACAAGAGATAGAGGGAGAGGGAGAGAGAGAGAGAGCGAGAGCGAGATGAAATTGAGACATGGAAGAATTTATTGCCCAGAAAATTCCATTCTGCTATCTGATTCGAAAAGTCCAGTCCCCCCAGCTTCGGAAAATCTATTTTCCACATTTTAATACCCTGCAGAACAGTCCTCATAACTCATCCGAGTGTGTTAAGCACAGTTTTATTAGATCTGAAACAAATTTTGGTGGGGAGATACTATAGGTCATTAACCATGGAGTAATTTTATCCTTGTTTCCCTAATGATGCCATAATGGCGAGCGAATTTCTTAACTAAAGACCAAAGAACATTTTGAAGGTCAGTTTCATCTGTGAGCTCCTTCAAGCGCTTCTCGGAGAAGATTGGAAAACTCGCCGATTTTTTGAAGAGTCATTAATAATGTGAAAGCTGAAAGAGCTCTCTCCCATTTGCGTTCCTGCTTTTTACCTTTTAATTTTATATCGCTTTAGTCCCTTTCTTTTTCTCCCTCACTCTCGCTCTCTTTTTAACTCTCTTCTGGAGCGGCCCCTCGTGCAGCTGAGGAATGAAATGAGCCTTTGGCGGGGGCACATGGGCTGGGCTGTGGCAGGGCAGCAGGGTAGGGGGAAAGGGCAGCGGGCACCCACCGTAGGGAACAGCCCTGCTGCGATCCCAGAGCTGGTGTAAAGCAGGAGAGGGATGGATGGAACCAATGTGCTGCATCTGTGCGGAAGCAGGGATGGGGCTGTGCCCCTCCCTCCCCAGCAGCACACATCTGTCTGTGCCCTCAGGTGGCCACTGGTGCGCTGGGCACATGTGAGTGCTGTAGGGGGTGTGTGGATGGGCACTTATATACAGTGTGCTACAAACGGATGGCATTGTAAAAAAAAAAAATAGGCAAAAGCTAGCACATGTACACATGCATGTGCTGTGACTGTGGTGCACACAGGGTAGGAATTGGTGGGTGCGGTATTTGGTTTGCATCGACTGCCGTGCTCACAGAGGATATACATGCACTGGGGGGGACATGTGGGGGGTCTGTGACTAGATGCTGATGGACAGCCTTCTGGATAGAAAATAGATAACAGGCGTACCCATATTTTGTTTGGGCTGTGTCTATTGCATGGGGATTTTTCCAGCTGTTCCAGTGGACAGGAAGAACCTTGTGGGGTCCGCATAGTGCATGGGGTCTCGGTCACACATGTGTGCCCCAGTGAAGGGTTTGTCTGTCTGCTCATTAGCGAGCAGCCGGCAGCAAGCAGGGCCCTGTGTGTATGTTTTCCTCTCGCCGGGTGCGTGTGCTTCAGGCGCCTGCATGCGTTGTGTTTGCAGATGTGGGGGCCAGATCCTCAGCCAATGTAAAGCAGTGATTTACACCTGCTGCAACTGCAGCCCAGCCTGCGGGCTGAGGTCCACCCCAGGCCGTGGCAGTGGATAGCTTCCAATTGAGAATGAGACCTGACCTGTCCCCTCCACCCATATTCCCCAGCCCACGGCAAGGACCATGGGGGGACGTGCATGTGCTTATTTGGGGAGGGAGCATTCCAAGGGGAGGGGGGCAGTGTGGTGACACACTCTGCTCCCAGATGTGATACCAGCGATAATTTCAATTTTATGCCTTTGTTATGGCTTTAATCACTTTCTTTATGCGTTTTGTTCCAGCGATCAGGGAGAGACACCTGATAGGCAAAAAGGATATCAGGGGAACAATTTTTATTTGGAATGTGGTGAGAAGTCTAATTAGAATTTGAATTCTGCTGAGCCTTGAAATGGTCGGTACTTTATCCTGATCGCCTTAGATATTGTTTCGAGTCAATCATCTGTCATAGTGCGGCACACTGGAGAGAAAGGCTCTCCATCCAGCCTGGTCTCTCTGCTGGGCTGGGGGTTGCTGGTGAGGAAAGGGAGGGTGGTGGGAGGGAGGGCAGCAGTCTCTGCTCTGCCAGAAAGGCCCCCCAGGAGCCAGCACAAAGGGAAAAAACCTTGGCACAGAGGTTTCCTGGCTCCATGCCCCTAGCCCCGCCATCCTCACTCTTGGCCCCTTCAGATGTGGGGAGAAGAGGTCTGTGGGTCAGCACAAATGTCCCCCAGCTGCTGCCTGGGAGAGGACCTTCCTTCCCAAGAGTGCCCACCTGGCAGAGAGCCTTGAGAGGCTCCTTGCAGTATCAATTAAATGTAGGATAGGTTCTTAGAGGCAATCTGACAGCTAGAAATGGGTGGGTGGGTGGGTGGGTGGGTGGATGGATGGATGGATGGATGGATGGATGGATGGATGGATGGAAGGATGGATGGATGGATGGATGGATGGATGGATGGATGGATGGACGGTCAGATGGATGGATGGATGGATGAACAGATAGGTGTGGATTAGGATGGTCCTCCAGATGGATTTGCATAGCACAGAGGTAGAGATGGCTGAACACACCAAATGAACACACAGGGATGGCTGGGGTGATTAAGGTGAAAATGGAGCTGGACATGTCTTATCAGGCTGAGATGATGATTCCCCATTCCTCATGATGGGGAATTTTTGAAATTGAAGAGGATCATGAACAGTAGAATTGTTCCAAGATTCCTAAACTTATTGAAATTGATTGTAAAGTCTTTATTCTGCACTGTTCCCATGCTCTGAGGTGGTGCTCATTTTGAATGCAAAATAAATGTCCATAACATGAAAGACAAAGGTTTGCACTGGCTGCTGGGGAAAAGATAGTCAAGTGTTTTGCCTTCTTGAGGGAAGCAGAAAATAACCTGGGACTGGAGGCTAATTAAATGAGTTGCAGACATCTGCAAAAATTTCGAGCTTGGAAAGCCATTTGAGTGGTTATTTCTAAAGAGTCAGCATTAGGTTTCAGAACTGACATACAGTGGTGGGTGTAAGCAGCTTGTGCATTTCTCAGCTAACATCTAGGCTGTCTGTGGACTTAGGTAGACATCACTGTGTGTGCGTGTTCAATTCCCCTCTTTAATATCTCATCTGGGCAACATATTTTTTTCTAATTTTTTCCTTCTCCCTCTCTTTCTCTCTCTCTCTTTTTTTTTTTTTAATGTTGAGAAAGTTGATATCATTACAACTCAGTTCTAAGGATTCATTTACAAATTCCATGGTACTCACATCTTCAAGTATGGAAAGTCTGAGGTGAAAACAAACTTTTTTACATTCCAGAAATCATAGAATGGTTTGGATTGGAAGGGACCTTTTAGATTATCAAGTTTGAACTCCCCTTCTATAGACAGGGACACCTCCTTCTAGACCAGGTTGCTCAAAGCCCCATCCAGCCTGGCGATGAACGCTTCCAGGGAGGAGTTAAACCTTGCTGGGCAACCTGTTCCAGTGTCTCACCACCCTCACCTACGTTTACAAACAGAGAATAGCAGTTATGAAATATGCTGGTATATTTTCAATCACAGCATTCCCTTTGTTGCAATTGTATTCAGTCTGCAGTACAAACACTAAACCAAAATATTCACATTATGAAAAGAGTTACTGAACCAACATGTCTCTTTGCTCTTTGTGTGCCCAGTCCAGGAGTTAGGCAGAAGTGCCACCATCTCCAGGAGCTTTGGGAGGCAATGCCTTGTCAGGGTACTTGTGCAGAAGGATACAGAGAAAAATTCAAAGCTATCAGTGGAGGAGTTAAAGTCACCTGTTGTTCTTTAACTTCTCACCCTTCCTGTTCTTTCACTGTGACTCTGCATGACAACTTTTCCTTCCAAGGCAGTGGGTATAGAATTGTTCAGAAGAGTCCCAACCAGTTCAACCCTCACTATCAACACTGCTATCACTAGGATCATTATCACTGTTTGTTTCCCAGCACCCATCCCCAAGACCTCCATAGGGCTGAACACTGTACAACTGCACTGTGAGAAACTGAACAAAGGCACAGTGACTTGAATGGGTTTTCATAACATATCTGTGGCAGAGCTGGGAGAAGAAAGCCAACCTCTGAGCTCTCCTTGCTAAGCCATTGATGGCCACTGTGTACCTTCAAGCACTTGAGCAGAGCTTTCAAGTCAAGGCTGCACCCTTTGGTTGGCTGTGAGTCTGTGCATGTAGAGGGCTCCTGACTCCCACATCACCAGTGGTAGGAACAAAGAAGCCAGCAGGGACTGATTTAACTGGATCTCCTCTTGGACCCCTGCTGCAATCCCAACTCAACACCAGCTGGGGCACCCTAGTAAAATGTTTCCAGAGCTTTTGGCTCCTATTCTGTCAGGTTTTCTGTGGCTCTTAGCTGAACAGATTTGGGTATGCTTCTTTCTGGCTAGGGGAGGTTGGATAACCCTGCAAAGTCTGCCCACATCAGCTGGAGCCAAGAGGCTGGCATTAAACTGCTTTTCTTTGACCTTCTTACTCTTTCCATCCCTTTGCTCTTGTGTCTTTTCTCCTTCATTCAGACCAAGTGTTGACTTTCTTTCTTGGCCCCAGACTCCAGTCCCATTTTTCTTCCCCTGTTTTCCACAGATATTTTACCCCTCACTGTTCCTGAACTCTCAAGTCCATGCACATCCCCAGGTAGTTTGCCAACTCTGGCTAGGGCAAACTCTGGCAAAATGACCTTGCTCTTTTCAGAGGCAAAGTGGAGCAAGAGGACCATTTCCAGTGGCAGAAGCAGAGTGAGATGTTCGCCCTGACTCAGGACCAGCCTAACCCAAGCAGCCCAGCCAAGAAGACCTGATTGTTAGTTCAGCTCATAGCAACTCTCAGAAGAGTCTCAGAGAGAAGCGAGGACAAGAGCATATAAGAGTAATGCCTGTGGGTTCACCTGATGCCAGGGCATCAACCTAATGCTCCGCCTGTTGTGGGGCTAAGGGGAAGATACAGGGAAGTAAGAGCTGCATGCTTCCCTCTCCTGTCCCTGCTAGTGGCAGCCTTGTTTCTACAGCTCAGCCCCATGCTCTCTGCCACCTAGCAGGTGTCCCTGAAGTACAAGAGTCTTCCCCCTAATCAGCCCATTTCCCTTGGCTTGTTCCCGGAGGACTCAGTGCTTGCAGGCTCTGAGGTGTCTCTATCACTGACTGTCAGGTAGAGCCCTCCCTGACCACTCCAGCAGACCTTTCTTTGTTTTTAAAATTCCCCTGAGCCTACAAAGGTCATTTTAACAAATTGGAGCTGACAGACATTAACTTGGAAAAAAGCCCATTGCACCATGATAAACTCTGCTTAAAGAGTAACAAAAGTGCCAGGCAAGGAAAGAACAAATGAACAAATGATGAGAGATTTGGCACTGCTACCATTTGCTTAGGAGATCCTCACCTTCTCCCAGTTTGCATCATCATCTGTGCCAGTATTGGCCTTTTCAGTGCAGCAGCACCCGTTGGTGTGGATGGGTGAACCAGGGTGTTGTGCAAGGCCAAGGAAAGAACCATTCGAGCACCAAAGAGACCATGCAGGCAAATTAAGTGATGGAATGTAGACCCCGTGATGAGGAGAGGGAACCAAAGCCTAGAGTTGTGATGCTCCACCCTCGCTCACACAGGTGCAGACTGACCTATGACTATAAGTGTCATCCTTCCAGTCTCTGATCCTCTTTTGCATTTATCTGTATCCATGCAGCTTTGGGGACATAAGTGTGGCCTTAAATCTTGCTGTGTACCCCAGCTGAGGAATGCAGACATGCCACCACTCCATCCCATGAACAGAATCCTCTTGCATGGCAGAGATAGTTGAACAAGCCACAACCATTGGTAGCTCTTTTCGAAGTATCAGGGATGCTATCTTGTCTTCAGCTGGCAGACAGAGGAGCTGCCTGATTGGCTGAGAGAGACAGGAGAAGAAGTTGGATGTATCAATCTTTGTCTATACTGTGCTGATGAAACTTGTGCTCTCTCCAAAGATATTTCCTAATGCCTCCCATTCAATTTGCACATTGTTCCTTTGTGCTTTACTTGTTGCCCTTGAAGCAAAGGCAATTGGTTTCTCTTCTCCTCTGGGCATCATGTGGGATCCAAGTGCCTTCAGCCTCAGGCAGAGCTGCAGCAGCTGCCAAATGTCCTGGCATACTGGGATTGTATCTCAGAGAGGAGCAGCCCTGGGCTTGTCACACTCACCTGACCAGATTTCAGCTAGGATTCCCTGTACCCCACGGCCAAGTGAGAAATGAACGGCTCCAACTGCAGATCTGCAAGCTCAGAAGTGGCAAGAAGTGACTAGTACACCTTGCAGACAGGAATAGAGCCATGCCCTCAAGGCATCAGGCCAAAGAGCCCAGGCCACTTACTATGGATCCAGTGCTGCGAGCCCAGACTCAGCACTGAAGGCCTTCTGCAGTGAGCCTGGTAATAAATAGGGGCTGACTGTCTGGGTTGAGAAGCAACTGTCACCATTTGGGCAAAACTATCATCTGTATGAGACTTGAGCCTAGGATCGACCTCAAGCTCAAGAGCAATCCCAAGCCCAGCTCTGAAATCCTACCTGTCCCAAGTGCACTGCCCCTCTGCACTGCTGGCACAACAGCATCACCAGTTCTCTCTGCATGAGAGACTTCCAGTCTTGGCTGAATGTTCCTGATCACACTGACCTTTGATCCAGCTCAAATGCTGCTAACTTCAAAGTTCTGTTTGGGCTCCCTGCCCAGCCCATAATGGTTAAGTGTTACAGCAGTGCCTTTCCTGCTGCCCAGTTTCTCTCTAGGAAGCCAGGACTGCATTTCTGCAGTGCTGTGATTAGACCTGTTTCAACTTTCCCTGTCATGTGAATGACCGGACAAGTCAGAAGGGCTCAGCAGAGATGAGCAGTGTCCCCACACCACAGGCCAATCTAGCTGCTTGCCTGAGCTGTTTCACCTCCTGCCACTTCAGGGCTTGGTCCCCAGCTCTGCCTACACCTGTGGTTAAGGTCAGTTCTGTTTTCCCTTCAAGTAGTATCTGACTGCACCATACTGCAGACCCACCACTCAGCTCTGGATGACCCATCCAGCCCTGCTGGACTCTTCCTGTGTGGCCTGGCTCACCTCACACTGACTTTCAGAGCTTCTCTACTTTGCTGCGTCTTTAGAAATTACTTGACCGTGAAAACCATGAGCACAGGAAGTCCACCAGGGCAGCCCTGCCTCCAGACCCCTGCTCCTAATCTCGGCCCTACTGCAGCCTAGCTGAATCATTCAGCTGGGGTTATATATAACGTGAGATGTCATTCTCTGTCAGGATCCAGGCCCTGCTTATCAGGATAACAATTCTGACCCCGATTTTCAGCTTTTTGAGTCCATGACGGACCTTTATTTGGTATGTGGAACATGAAGTCCTTGCTTAGGGCTGATCATAGAATCATAGAATCATTAATGTTGAAAAAGACCACTAAGATCATTTAGTCCAACCATCAACCCATCCCCACCATGCCCTTAAAATGTCCCTCAGATAGTCCCTCAGATGGTTCTGATCTCACACAGAATCACACAAAATCATTAAGGTTGGAAAAGACCTCAAAGATTATTCAGTCCAACCATCTGCCTGCCACCAACATTACTTACTAAACCATGTTCCTTAGTTCCTTAAACATCTCCATATTTCCTGAACACCTCCAGTGACACTGACTGCACTGCCTCCCTTGGCAGTACTCCTTCCCCTCATCCAGGTCATCAGTAAAGATACTAGGTAGGTACAAGCGGCAGTAAAGGGTGACACTATTCCTGCTTCTGAACCTCAGCTACCAAGTGATCACAGCAGCACATGGGACTAGCCAAAGCACTGAGCAAATGTTGCACAAATATTTTGATTTCAGTATAATTTAAATATACTTTTTCAGTATAATTTCCATGTAGTAGGATTGTAATGGAGTTGCAGTGTGTGTAGAAATTAGAAACTCTAATTTTTTTCAAACAGATTCTTTCAGTCTGAAGCACATTTTTATTGGCATTATTTTTAAAGTATTTTTCTCCCTATGTATAATGCCTTTTCAGCCAGCTTTGGTTACAGATACGAATTTTAAAACTGGGGTGAAATATGATGGAAAATGGAGTATGTTTCTATTGATGGCAATCCTTCATGCAGATTTGACCTCTGGGGGAAGAGGAAGGTTGTTTTTTCACCAAAAAAAATCTCTTGCCAAAAATGTTGCCCTGGTAACTGAAGCTGTAGAGAGGAGCCTGGATCATTCTGCTAGCCATTAAAGGGAATCTGACCCTGGAGAGCAAGAGTCAGGCCCTGGAGATAGTGAAGTGTGAGATGTGAAATGGGCTGGTGGATGGTGAGAGGAGCTTGGGATGTAGGACATTCCTGTGAAGGCATAGTGTTTGCACTGTAGGGGCAGAGGGGATGTGGGAGGCAACAACACTGTCTGACAAGTGAGGCTTGGCATCAGCAGTAATGCATAGAGGGTCTCATACAATGCTTTCTCCCAGATGTTTCAAAAATCCCCCTGCAAATGCCTCTTTCCCCTTGCTACAGCAAAGGTCAGTTTCTCAGCATCCCCTTCCCTTATCCCTTGTGCCCTAACCATACCCATCTCCTGGCAGCCTTCAGGCCTTTTAAGGGTTTGGCAGATAATGAGGGGGGCTGGGTGGGCTGCCCTCCTGCACTCCCGCACTTCCCTCTGGATGCCAGCAACAAGTTTAATTGGAAAAAAACAAGGCTGACTTGGAGGCAAGGCAAGGAAGCAGGGAGAGCCTGTACCAGCTGACACCATGATCGATTACCTGGAACTCCACCTGACACTGAAATTAGGGTTTTTTAATGATAGGCCGACTCTCCCTGGATGTGAAATTCAAATGATCTCCAAAGCTTCCCTGCGACCATCACTCGCTGCACGCAGTGGTACACGCCACATGCAGGTACTTTGTCTCTGTCACTGCTGAAAGGACATTGTTATTACCAACAACTCTTTGTATTAACCAGTCTCCTACCTAATAGACAACACTTTACGTTCTGCACCGTTACCCAGTCAGGGCTGCTGTGTGCCTGAGAGACACATGCTTCCCTCAGCTCCCCTGGGGGCATGGGAAACCAGTGCTCAATGAGAGACACCTCAATGTGGGAGGTGCACACAAATTTGTCCCCCCACTGCCACCAGCCCCATAGTGGTGGTTATCTGGGTTTGCTTTGGATGAGGGAGGGGACGATTTTATCCCAGCAATATTTTTCCCATCCCAGGGAAATGCTCCAGGCATTAAACACAATTTCCATCTTGTTGCTTAATGGGGATTTGGAAAACCATGTGGAGGAAGATTTTCTAGCAGAGGCAGCAATGTCAGCCTGTTTCCAGAGTGCTCCAAAAGCACTGGGACAGACATCATCACCAACGGGAACCTTTGGATGGACCACAAGGTGCCAGTAGGAAGTAGCACATGTTCTGGGTGGTAGAAATGCTAGAGGGAAAAGACAAAGGTCCTGGCTCCAAAGCCATTCCCTGCAAATTTGAATTTCATCCCGTGATGAGTACTGTGGGAAGGTTAGATGGGGACACCAACTGTTCCCAGCTCCAGCAGGAACTGCTTTGGGCTGTGTTGAATGAGAAAAGCTGAACACATGTGGGTCTGGATGCGTAACCCAGACCTTCTGGTTTGCCTCTCCAAGCGAAACCCTGGGTGATGGCACTGACATTTCTCACAGGCTGACCATTGCAGTGCCCATTTCTTACTTCAGTTTGGCATATTTAACAAAATAACCCAAGCAGCCTCAGTTGCCTTCAGTTTAAGAGATGCTTCTTGTACATGACAACATGTGGAGATCATTGATGAGAAAATGCTGCACAAGTTGCATTGGGAAAATCACATATTCTCTCAACTTTCCCTCTCCATTTTACCCATACTGCTGAAAGAGGGGGTCTTTCTTCAGTCAGTGCTCAGCACTGAGCACTGTCCTATGATCTTGGCCACCACTCTGAGCATATATTCAACATCTCTGGCCTCTTTCATCAGGGGGTGTCAGCTACAGAGCTGGTGCTCATTGTTCAAGGTCTGCTAATACAAAAAGTGTGGGAAGGACAGCGTGGTGCTTTGCTGATGCGTGGGATGCTTCTGCCCCATGCCACCCCATCCCACTGGATGCCCTGGGCAGCCCATGCCGGCCGTGCTGCAAGCACAGGAGCTGAGCAGAGAGGGGACGCATGAGGACAATGTTCCCTGCTTTCCTCCATCGCCCGGTGAGCAGCCCCTAATCTGAGGGGCGTGCCAGTATTAATGCCTTTAATAACGACGGATCAGATTGTATGAAGAGTTTTAATTGATGTCTATATCCCTGGAAACATAAAAACAGCCATGCAAACGTCTTACCACTATTATTTTATCAAAGGTTTTGACGTGGCTGCTGCATAGGAGATGTCAGGGAAAAAATTCATGTCTGCAAGGCACAAACAGGCGAAGTAATGGGATATAAATCAAAAACAGTGAAAGGGGAAAGTGGTTAGTCACAAGATCATAGAGTTTTCACTACCAGGGAGAGCAGTGAATTCTCAATACAAGCAGCAGAATTCATTCACTCCCAGGGGCCACCAGTGCTCTTCCCCTGCCCCCTCCCCAGTGCACTCATGCCCCTTTGCCACATGGTGGTCTTGGGCAGGAGATGGCAGTGCTGGAGGTCATTCTGCTCTTATGTGTGCAAAACACAAGAATACTTAGCCCAAATGTGGGGTTACAAACAGCATACCCTTCACTTTGTAGAAGTAATCCTTGAGCATGTTCTCTCGGCTTGCATTACTCACTGCTCTACCAGCCCGCTCCTATGTCCAATTTCTATTACATAGGAGACAAACTGAAGTGTGGGAGATGAAAGGGGACAAAAGCTTGCTTCAGATTGGTGACAAAGAGGAAGGAAAGCATGAGGTGTGTTCACCTTGTTTGCCCTGGTGTTGTGTTGGGACAGTATCATACAACACCAGTAGCAGAGCATTTTCAGACCTGCTGCTCCTCAGTGACCATCTCTGACCTGCAGAGTCTGTGGCTGGGACCCCACTGCTGACTCATGGCATTGTTGGACTACGTCCCCTCTCCCCAGCAAGAGCTCAACTCCTGATCTAAGGCAACTGGGAGCTGCTCATGAGTACCTCACGAGTTGATGTAAGGTACTGGTGCATGTAAATGATGTAAATGTGCCGATTGCAAGCACTTTATTTCTGCTCCTTGCAGTGTTCCATGGGGTGCCATGCTGTGTTGGGAAGACATCCAAACTGGCCAGAGGGAAGGCATCACTGCATTGTGAGAAGTGCCTGCCTTCTCCAGGGCACTTCTGACAGAAAGCATGTAGTATAGATCCCTTGTCCAATTGCTTGGGTTGCAAATGTGAATACCTGGAGAGAGGGTAAGGTGGTGGGAGGAGAGGGAGCAAGGAGAGGATGAAAAGGAGGAAAAACTGGTGGATAAAAAGAAATTTGAAAAAAAGTAAGTGAAATATTCAAACTGGAAAGTGATATTATAGAAAACTGCAGGGAACACGCTTGAGTGCATTCAAATTTATTCAAACTCTGCGTCTGACATTGATGAATGCAACAGCTTTTTCCACAATATGTAGAGCGCACAGGGCATTTAGGATTGCAGCATCCCTTTTGCTGCAGCTGTCTCCGGGCCTGTTCTGAGCGCTGTGCAGACCCCTACTCCAGACCCTGCTGTGCCCCCTGAGCAAAGGGGCCAGGAAGTCCTTGGGAAGGTAGAGAAAAACAAAACAAAACAAAGCAAAACAAAAAAAAAACAACAAAAAAAAGGTTTTCAGCAAAAGATGAGGGAGGAGAAGTTTCAAGGCTGATCCAACCTTATTGTGCATGAGGTCTTTATCTTTGTGGGATGGAGGGACATGTCTTTCAGATGGATGCTCATGGAAAGAGGTGCAAACTCATTGGCGTGCCAAAGAGACATCAAGCTTTCTCCTTTTTGCTGTGTCTGGACAGCACAGTGGAATTGCCCTGCACATAACTTTTGGTGCTGGAGCTGGTGCTGCTGCCCCTACCCGTTCCAAGTGGGACACGCAGCTCACAAGGTCTGCCCATTGCTCTGGGCTGCAGGAGGCTGTGAGGCAGCCACCCATGGAGGGGATGGAATTCTGTCCTTCCTACTCCTTCTACCCATGGATACTTAAGAGAAACTCTGATTTATTTTATTTTTTTCTTTTTCCAAGGCTTTCAGGATATGATATACCTTAAGGGTCTAGGTCTCAGGAAGCCTGAATTCATCTCCCAGGTGCACAACAAGCTCCCTGTGTGTTGGGTCAGGTCAGGTCAGCATTGCAGGCTGCGTTCCCCATCAATGATGTCAGAAGAAGTTCAGCAGCCTGGTGGGGTTTTTAAGTGAGGGATGTTTTCACAGGCGATCACTGCAGGCTTTCACATTTTCCTCAGTGCCTTTCTGCTAAAGTACTGCATGTAACACTTATAATTTCTGATTTAGACTTTTGGCTTTCCTTTCCTTCATAGATCTGTTCTCTGTTACTCTGTTAAGGTTCCATCTTTTGCTCAGATGGGGACCAAAGTGGGTCACCATCCCTGGAGGTGCGGAAGAAACATGGAGATGTTGCACTGACATGATGGGGATGGGATGACAGTTGGACTAGATTTTCTTAGTGGCTTTTCCAACATTAATAGTTCTATTATTCCGTGATGTTCAAAAGTCAGGACTTGTTTTGGTGGACAAATAGGAAGCAAGAAAATGTGCTGTGCTGCAGCAGCAGGAGCCCCTTGTCACTGTCTGAGTTGTGCCTTGGGAAGGGAGAAGTCCTCAAACAGGTGGTACCAGCAGCCAGCTCTGCCTCATCCCAGGCCCAGACTGTGCCCAGTTGGTTGGCAGGGCCATGGGCTGGGAGGTGGTGTGTTACTGAGGTCTTTGGGCAGTCTGGGTAGGGAATGTGTGCCACGTCCTGACAGGGGAACCGAGGCTTCTCCCTCTCCCCCTCTCTCTTTTTTTCTCTTTAGATCGTCGTCATGGTGTAAACAAACAAGCTAAACTCTATGAGATTTACAGTGCCCAGCTTCGGTGGCTTCCAGTGCGGCGCAGTGAGATATTTCTGTACAGGCAGGCTAAGCACTTTCCATTTTATACCTCAGCAGCTTTATAGCATCTTAAGGATTTCTGTGCATGCCTGGCTTCACTCAGAGGGAAAAAAATCAAGCTTGTAAATAAATACTAAATATATATGAACAAAAAAGACAGAAGGGAACAGAGAGGGACACACATACACACACACACACTGGCAGAAGTGAGAGGTGATGCAGAGTGAGGGGACTGAGCAGAGATGGAGAGACCTGAGATAAAGAAGAGCTCTGTCTGAAGATGGGCTCTCCTCCACCACAGACGGATGTAAGACAGATAAGCCCAAGCTAGCAACTCCTGGCAGTTTGAGAATATTGATTTCCCATTGGGAGAGGTGATGGCAGTGCATGGGGTTAAGCAAAGGAGGCACGGTGCGGCCCCTCAGTGAGCTCTCAATCCCATCGGGTGTTCTGCACCTCTCCATGTCAGCTCTCCACCATTGGATAAGCATGTCCAAATGCCTGACCCCATCCTGCAGCAGATGTCCTTACTCCTGCACCTGCCAGAAGGGTCAAGTCCAGCATGTGGGGAGTGACACCTTCCTGTCCTCCCTTCTTGTGACCCATTGCTGCTCTCATCGGGACAGAAGCACAACCTGCAGCCTGCAGCTGAGACCCCAGTGGCTGCTCACTGCCATCTCACCTGTCATGAGTGGACCCAGCTGCCCAGTCAACTCCTAGGGATAGTCCATAAGAAAAGCTTTTGTGCAATTGCTTTGCATTTCATGTTGGTGACAACAAAGAGTTTAATCCATGGTCAGGATCTTTCACCTGTACCTGTAATGCAGCAAAGAGCTGGACCCCTGGCTGAGGGGCAGCAAGCAGTGGCAGGACACTTTCCCTATGGGATACTTCCTATTGTTGGGAGCCCAACAATATTTGATATTCTGTAGGCCTGTCATTCATAAGGGCTATACCATACCATGTGTGGAAAGCATGGAGTAGAGTCACATAGTCACGGAGTTGTAGAGTCATAGAATCATAGAATCGTAGTTTAGAGAGTCATAGAGTCATAGAATCATAGAATTGAATCATAGAATCATAGAGTAATAGAATCATAGAATCACAGAATATCCCAAGTTGGAAGGAATCCATGGGCAGCCTGATGGAGCATGGGCTGCCCCAGCTCCACTCTCAACACCACCTCCTGGTGTTGGGCTGGGAGAGGGGAGCACCCCCCTTGGGTCGCTGGCAATTCCCCACTAGTCTTTCCATGCCCAGGACTCGCTTCCACTTCTCAGATATTAAGTATTCAAACCTCATTTACATCCTTATTTTTCAATTTGCTGCCACAGTAGTTTAATTTATTCTATATAATTTCTTTTTCTGAGGGGACATTAATCATTGCCCTGTGCTTTTTGGCGCCTGTGGGATATGTGTGTGTTTTTTTTTAAATCAATAAAATAAAGCAACCTTCCTTCCTCCTACCCACCCCCACGCTCCTTCCCACCCCCATTGTGCCCCTTTGCCAGAGGAGAGAAATATCATTCCTCTCACCGTTTCTTCCCCCCATTGTTTCCTTATGTTTGGAGCCCAAACAGATTAACTTGTCTCTTGGTTTCTGATGAAATGCCGCACAAGCAGGGTGGGGACAGCACCACGGCTGCCCACTGTGTCACTAGAAGGGCGGGTTTAGGATGACGTCCCCACTGAACCTCTGGAGCCTACAGCCACTGGAAGGGGAAATTTGGTATGGAGAAAGGGAGGAGAAGGCAGGACTTGGGAAGGGAGTCCACTGGTGGGGCAGGAGGAATGGGAGGGTGCAGGAGCAACAATGAACCATAGCCGTGCAGCTGGGAAGATGGGGCAATACCTACCACAGGGCTCCAAAGGAATGGAGGAAAAAATGGAGAGGAATGATAAGGGGAGAGAGTGTGGGAAGAGAAAAAAGGAAAAAGCAAGAGAACAAGAAAATTAGAGGGCCAAAACACCTACTGTTTCTTCTATTGGACTCCAGCTGCTCACTCTTTAGAGACACCATTTCTGCCCAACTGCAGAGCCTGCAGGTTGCACGTTGCTCCCTGCGCAGGATACGGCCGTGCTGCGGCACCGTGGGGCCCCAGGTTTTTTGGCCACTGCGGCTGTTTCCTTTTGTTGTTATGCAATCTCTTATAATGAACGTCCAGTCCTGAGATGATGCTTAATGCGGTATTAGTCAGTTGAAATATAAGTGTAAATTACATGCCTGCAGCTAGAAAAAAATGGTTACGGCGGAAAACATCCTTCTTTAGTAGCATGCTATAATCAAGAGAGCAGATCAAAAAAAGAATTTTGATGGACTAGTTTTCCACTGGAAAATGCAGAATCTTCCAAATTGAACCATTTTGTGGAAATGTTAAATGTTGACTGAAACTTTTGGCAGAGATTTCAACTGACCCAAAATGTAATGGATTATTTGTTTCTGCCTTCCTCATTATATTTATAAGTAATTTTGTGTTTTCAACGCTATCAAAACATAAACTTTAACATGATTTTTATGCTTCTGCATTGAATTTGTCTCAGAATTAACATTCTGTTCTACCTCATCCTGCCCACTCCATTTTTTAATTTCACTTCATGATGAAAATTAATGTATAAATAACAGAATTTCTTGTAGGCTGAAACTTCTATTTCCTAAACATTTCTAGAGATCAGCAAAGCTAGTAGGGTAATGGAACATTTTTCCCAACATTATAACAAGGCAGAAGTGTTAATTTGAAAACATCTATCATCTCCATTGAAAAAAAAATAAAAATTGCTTTCTGTAGAAAAGCCAAAATTCTCCACTATCTTCAGTAAAATACGGTTGGGCATTGGGTCTGCATTGATGCCCAGATCCACCCACATGGTGAAAGGAGCTGCAGTGCAACTGTATGGCCCCAATCCCGCCATTTGGCCAGTGGCACCCCGTGGTGCTGGTGGAAGGAGGCAGAGGCTGCCGCACCCCTCGTCCTTTCATTCCTGCCATTTGCAGTGGGCTCAGCTCTTTGCCACCTGGGCTTGGTTGGACCCCTTGCAGGATGAACACCCTGCACAGCACGGCGTGCCCTGGGTGGATGCAGCCTCTGCCTGCTGTCCATGCAAGGAGTTCAGCATTCGCCTCTGTGTGGCGAGCGTTTTCTGTGCATTTGTAGCTGTGCTTATGTTTCTTGCAGATGCCTCAGGGAGCACTCTGTGGAGCTGAAATAATGTAAGATCTGTTCTGCTCAGGGTGTTTCACTCCCTGGCTGGTAGGAATACCACGAGAAGACCAGATCTTGCAGTATTTCAGCCCCCTAAGTGGCTCCTTGAGGCAAAAAAAGACCCGTGAAGAAGAAACACAAACACAGATACCAAGATATTTGGTTTCCCTGTGCATTCATCCTCCTCTTCTGCTGTTCATGTACTCACTGGTACCCATGCAAAAATAGTAAAATACAATACAATACTGTACTGTACTATACTATACTATACTATACTATACTATACTATACTATACTATACTATACTATACTATACTATACTGTAATAATCAAGAAAACAAACAAACAAAAAACCCAACTCCAGTCACAAAACAGTGAATACTGCAGAGTGAAGCTTGCAGGTTTCATAAAATACTTGCGCATACACATACAGCACAAGTGTAGAGGGGACAAAACAAAGACCTGCATTTTGAACAACGTTTGTTCATAATTCTGCCATAAAATTTGTGTGAACTGATCCCCAAATGCACAATCTGATGGACAAAATGCAACTGTACACAAGTTCATACATAGTACTGCCATGTGTCCATAATGCAGCCACAAGAAAATGAGACTGGAAGAACCCCTGTGGCTGGAGGATCCGGATATGGAAATGTAGGGAGCGCCTTAGAAAATGTGCACAGGGCACAATGAGATGTTTGGTGATTGTGGCATAAAGGACACCTGTGTTCCTGAAATCGTGTGTCCACCCACTCACATTCTGCTGAACAGGGGAAGCAGCCAGGAGGGGTGCTGGAGGCCAAGATTTGCAAAACTGGCTGATGTTAAGGTCAGAATGTGCAACTTCTGTATGAAAAAAATGCTCTGTTGCTTCCTGTTCTGCTCTGTAGCTGTCTGTGAGCATTCAGCTGCTCTCAGTACAGTAGAAGGAATTGACATGGGTTTCCTTCATTCTGTGTTGCCAGAATATGGGGACACGTTAGGCAGTAGCGAAACCCAAATATCTCAGTATCCTTGTGGAGGGACTGGGCTTCCATCAACAAGGAAAAGAAAGCAGGAAGAGCTGAAAAGATGGCACCATTCTTTAAAAAAACACATTTCTCATCCAGACTTGTATTTTAAGGGATGTTTGGCTTCCTTTCTGCCAGTCTGGCATAAAGAAAAACTTGTGGGTTGCATGTAAGGTACCATTTTGCAGCCAGGTCCATTCTTCTCTTTCTTTTACTCTTTGTCATTTGTTCTTCTCCTCTTTGAAACATGTTAATTGCCTAATTAGTCTGCAGTATCAGCAGCATGTGACGTAGCCATCTCTTTCACATGTACACAAATACTCCTCTCCAAACACAAAATAGCAGCAAGCATCTCCACTGAGCCAACATGGCAATAGGCAGGGCACAGCGGTCAGAAAAACCAGCCCAGTCCCGTCTGAACTGACTTCATAATCAGTTGGGCATCCTACTGACTGCTCACAGATGGGCTGGGCAGCGTGGATGCAGAGCTACCCTCTAGAAGGAGGCAGTGGGGTGCTGGTGGAGGAGCCCCATGCCAGCAATGGAGCAGCATCAGTGGGACATGGCCCCACTGGTGCAGGGCTGGGTGCTGCAGATGGCAATGTTTGCTGCTGCTGCACAGAGGCAACCTTGGAAATTTCCTGGAACTCCAGGTCTGGAGCCAACCCCTGCTCAGGGGAAGGAGGATGCTGCGTCTCAGTCCATAAAGTCCCCAGAATGGGAGGAAGGGGCGAGAGACACACAAAGTCAGTAGTAAAAAGAAATGAAAGTCGGCAGCTTGCCACAGCCGAGTGCAGACTCTGCAGAGCTGCCTCTTTTATTGGTACCCAGACTGAAGGGAGGTTTACGCTCTCAAACATGCCAAATTGGAAATGAAGTGCCGGCCAGAGCCCTCCAATGCCGCCTGGAAAGCCACCCTGAAATCTGCTGCTTCCCCTCACCCTTTTCTCCTCTATCCTTCTTCCTCCTTTCCACTTCTCCATCTCTGCCCCCTTATCTCTTATCTTCTCCCCGCCATGGACTTGTCACCCGGTGCTATATTGCCCCGTGGCTCCTGCCACCTCCCCATGCTGGGAAGTCCCTTGGGTGCTGGGAATGGCCCAGCTTAGAACCGTAGAATCGCCGAATCATTAAGTTTGGAAGAGATCATTAAGACCATCCAGTCCTCCCATCAACCTATCAACACCATGCCTGTGGTCAAGGGCAGTCAGTCTCAGTGGCAGAAGGCATCTGGCCATCTCTTCCTACCTCTTGCTGCTGAGCTGAGGGCAGTAATTTGCATTACAGCAGCAATGTGCTGTCCTTAGATCTGTGCCATCCTGCTGGAGGGCAAAGCATGGAAGCTGTAAGAAGCAGAGCAGACAGCAGACACAATGTTGATTGTGACCCATCACACAGGAACTCAACACATAACCTGGCATGCTGCTAGTCAAGAACTGAAGAGCTGTGTATGCCATGGGAATACTTTGCCTATTAATGCTAAATGTAACGGCTAGGGATTGGCCTTTAGGATGAAGTACCCAAATTGAACCTGATGTAAGGAAGTTTCTTCCTGACAAAATGGTACCAAAATGTCAGCTGGGTGCTGATGCCTCAGCAAGATCCCCAAGCAGGCACTGAGTGCCTTGTAGGATCCGTTCAGACCTCCTGACATGTAAAGTTTACGCTGGGACACCCAGTACATCTGTAAAAGAGCACAAGAGGCTGAAGGTGAGACATCAGTCACCAGCTCCTCTGGGGACCTGGGCTCTCTGCTGCTCACCAGCTGATATTTTTCCATGTCATTTCATTTATCCAATGCCTCAGTTTGCTGCCTGCAAAAGCCCAAAGGGATTATGACATCTGTTGTCACATTAAAACACAGTTTTGACTATGAGGAGGTCAGGTACCATGGTGGGAGCTGTTCCAGCCTGAAACGCTGGTCTTGTCCTGCCCAGTGCTCTGCAGCACTGCTGCTTCTGGTAGGAAAGGTCTTGCTGAAGTCAGTTCAGTACTCGTGGAGTCACACAGCCAGCATGCAGGAAAATTGTTTGCTCTCATTCTTCAATCCAGTTTTGGCTGCTGAAGCAAAAACACATAATAAAGAGGATTTTAATGACAATCTGCCAGCATGTTTAATATTCCAGCTTGAGGAATGATCCAGTGATGTACTGGAGCCAAGGGAAAGGATGTGGTTACTTCCACTGGGCATCAAATTGATACAAAAATAGTCAAACCTCACAGAGAACCAGGCCGGCAGCTTCCATCTGATCTGCACAAAGAGCTGAGCGCTGAGCTTTGGTTTGGGGCTCACTCTCCTGCAGTCGATGTGTCATACAGGTCCATGCTGAACAGAGCACCTGGGAGCTCTAGGCATCTGTAAAGAAGGTTTTTGTCCCCTGCAGTGATCAGTGAGTTCCTGTTCTGCTCAGGGGGAGGGACTGTGAGTTTTTACAACTCCGATACTCCTCACTCCCAACAGATTCAGGTCTGGGATGTGTTTGTGCTGTACTTGTCTGTAGCTGAATACTCTGCCTCTGCTGGATTATTGACCTGCTTGGTTCTGTTACCCAGCAATTGCAGGCACAACATTATCTGGACAACTCTCACTGTTTCAGAAGCAGAGCAGCCTGTGAAGCTCCCACTGACATTACCTGATCTGCCAGGCAGGTGGCTGCAGAGAAAAAGGCTTACTGATACACTGCATGCCATAAGGAATTTCTTGAGAGCAAGGTGGGAGACCTGTGAACATGAGGACCAGTAGAGTCCAGTCTGCTCCTGGTTGCATCAACACTGCACCTGCCTGGGGCAGAGCTGGCTTTCAGGGTGACTGGAGATGGAGCAGGGCACACATGGGGTCTCCACTGCGCCCAAGTACAGAGGACAGCTCATGCTGAAGGTGCACATGGCCTGGCTTCCGATGGGACAAGTAGTACCACTATTTCAGGCATAATACTGCCATCCCCAGCCATGGCTGAGCTTGCAGTGCAGGGAGGCTTTACGAGACCCAGGAGAGATGTTGAGGGCTGACCCTCTGTGTCATTGGAAGGGGAACTCTGAGCAAAAGGACAAAGTATTATAGGATATATTTAATAAAACAAAACCACAAAAAAAAAAAAAAAAAAGAAAGAAAGAAAAAGAGGCCAATGCACGAGAAGGTAATGTGTTCATTTGAATAATGGGCAAAATCAAATTAATTCTACATTAAATAGTTCTGAATAAAGGGTTTAAGTCAGCAGTTTCAAACTTGTTTTCCTTAATTACTTTCCGTGTTTAATGTCATTAAGAAGATTAAAAATTCATTAACAAGAGTAGTAAAGTGGCAAATCAGTAAAGCTATCACTCCAGGTTAAAAACTACGCTGAGGTTGACACTTTGTACACTTCCACAGGCGCTGTGTGGAACGCAGCTGAGGACAGCTGGGGGGGACACACCAGCATCCTAAGGGGGTGCCTGGGGTCCAGCCTGGATGTGGCATCCACCAGCACCATGGGCTCGGTGCAGCGCTCTGAGAAGGGCAGAGCAGACCACAGCAAGCACAGCAGTATAACCATCAAATATGGCAAGCATCAGGAACAGACTGAAGCATGGAGAATGGCAGGTATTATAAAGCACTAAGGCGTGTTAAGGCAATCCAATTGCTTGATTGGCCTCGTGTCCTGAGCCCTCTCTGTTCGAAGACTCGGAGGGCACTGAGCACCAGGGAAGTGCTGATTTGTGCTGGGCTGGCCCCTGGGGAAGAGACAGGGTGGAAAAGAGATCTGGGGCTTCTTTCTCCTTTCGCTGTAACACATCCCCTAGTCCTACCACTGTTACATGGGAGAAGAGGCAGCTGACCCCCATCTCCTCCTACCCCATCTACTACCTCCTTTCAGGGTGTTTTAGAGGGCAAAAAGGCCTCCCCCGAGCCTGCTGTTCTCTTGACTGAACACTCCCAGTTCTGTCAGCTTTTGGGACCCTGCCCCGTGCTGCCCTCACAAACAGCCCTGAAGTCCCTGATGCCATACATCCCACCCCAGGTAGGTCCATGGTGAAAGGTCACCTCCACTCAAACTGGGTCAACTTGGTGGGCAAAGCAGGTGGAAGGAAGCCATTAGAGAGGTCAGCAGTGTGCTCCATGTCACCCAGCAGGACTGTGGGAGGGACAGAAAATGAGCCTTCCTGTCTTCAGCCCAGCACGAGTCAGCACTGGGTGTCATCCTGCAGCAGCACTGCAAAACTGCCAATGCTGGCCTTGCAAAACCAGCCTCCAGGAGTCATGACATCAGCTGTTTTACAGTCATCTCTTTGTATATGCTTTATTTTCTGTTTCTTGAGCTCTTAAACAGACTTTAAGTATCTTTCTCTTAACAGAGCTCCATCCCCATAGAAGGAGCACAGGGCAATGCTTCCTCTGCCCACAGCCCCATACCTGGCTCTTAGTGGCTCCGGAGAATGACTGATGAGTACTGATCAGTGCTATGGGAAAATCTGGAAATAATGAAACCAGTATCAATCCCATTGCTAACCCTCAGCCAAGAGACTGAATGTTCCAGATGGAGAAGGGAAGTGTTTGTGGTTGAACTGGAAATCTTGGTCTCCAATGCCAACCCACATCCCCATTCCTCCAGATGAGGGATCCCACGTGCTCCTACCCACACAGATGGTCCTCATTCATGGTGCAGCCCAGTGGTTCCCTCAAGGAAGGACTTTGGCTGGTGAGCCCCAGACCTGCCCACTCGTGGCTGAGAGGAGGCCAAGACAAACCACTGTAGATGAGTGTCCTCTTGGCAGTCCTTTGTTTGGGACTGCTCTCCCCTCCTTGGCCAGGTAGAGGCATTCCTGTTCATGAAAAATCCTTTCTGACCAAGAAAAGCACTGTGCTCCATGACTCTGGAAATCAGCTGAAATCTCACCTGCAGCAAATAATAACACAGAACAGGCAAGGAGGAGAAGAAGGCCATGTTTGGATGGACACAGCTTTTAACAAAGAAAGCATGCTTATTCTGCATATTTTTCTAAGAGGCTGTGATCAGCCAGACCCTGAAGAAGGGACTGTGGGCTGTGCAGTGGCTGGATTTCCCCCTCCTTTGTTTTGCTTAGCAAAAAATACAGGTGTTTGTTTTTTTCTGCTCAGTTTTGGAGTAGAAATGAATGCCAAATATTCTTCAGACCAGAAAGTCAGATCCCTGCTCCGATGAGCAGCACGACAGAAAGACACATTTCCCCCTATTTTTTTCCGGCTTTGCTGAGGGGCTCCCATCTGTGGGGCCATGTTCATCCCTCCCAGGCTTTGTGGGATCAAGCAGAAGCCTCCTCACTGCCCATTCTTACTACATCCCTTTGTTCCCAGGAAGCTACAGCAACCCCATTTTGGAAGCAGGTGGGAGGAGGGAAAACTTTTTTTTTTTTTTTCCCCTCCCCTTTTATTCTTTTGCAAGCTTTAATTATCGAAGAACTGAATTTGAGCTGTTCCTGTCTTCTTCCTTCCCATCATTTCTCGGACAGTGTTTCTAACAAAGGCCTGTGGATTGGGTTTGAGGATTTTTTTTCGTTTTTCTTTTCCCCTCCAGAGATCTAAGGGATGTAATGAGACACCAGCACCCTCTCCTCCCTGCAGCCCCCAGCCCAAGCCCTCCGCCTTGCCAGCCCTTCCCGGCTGTCCCGCTCCTGGGGGAGGGAGGGCAACCGACCTGGACAGTCCTCCTGGGAGGTGAGCATGATAGAGTTACAAAGGGGAGCAGCTTGCACACTGCCTCCACTTTGATGAGGCAACATTTAATTATATCTATCTCCCCCAAGCCTTCTCCCAGTGAAAAAGATCTCCTATTGTCTAGGCTAATTTGTCCTTTTTGCTTAATTCCCTAACCTGTGTGCTAAACCCTAAGCTCACATTACTCCACCACCCATCTCTCCCACTCCACTACCAGAGCCATACAATACAATGGAAGGAGTCTGTGTGTCCTTCTTACACTCCTTGTACCACAGGGCAGTAATGGGATCTGAAGCTCTTCAGGCACAAAAGAAACTGGGGCGTGTCAATTAGCCATGGCCGTTGAATCATAGAATCATAGAATTATTAAGGTTGGGAAAGACCACAAAGATCACCTAGTCCATCAACTCATCAACACCATACCCACTAGTCACACCCCTCAGTGCCACATCTCCAGGTTTCCTGAACCTCTAGGGACAGTGACTCCTTCCTGGGACAGTGACACTTCCCTGGGCAGCAAGGTGTCTAAAAGGCTCCAGTGATTTGTATTACTCAGCCCCAGGTCTACCGGAGCTGGCAACAAGGAGAGTGCCATACATCCTCACCATGCCAAGTGTAGTCGCATTGCTTGTGTTAGTTGGGGACAATGGAGGAGACGAGGACCCAGCCACTTAGACACCTCTCCAAGCTGTCTGACTGGGGCTCTGTACCATGGGGACAGAGACCAAGAGCCTTCCTTATGGGAAGCCAAGGACCTGCACCTTTGCCCCTCATTTTGCTCCAGGAGAAGGAAGGCATCATCTTTAAAAGGCATAGAGCAAGGGGCTGGCATACACAAAGGGTGGGTTGGAGAAAGAGAGCAGAGAGGGGAGGAGAGCAGAGCAGTTGCCAGGTTGACTTGAGCCAGAATCTTTCATGGGGGGGGCAAGGGGCAGGGAACATGGAGGATCAACATTGTCTTCTCCAAAGAGGAGAAGAAAAGAGTGAGAGAATGCAGGAGGAAGACAAAGGTAAATAGGACTTGTTGGGGAAAAGAGGGGGACGCTCAGGGATTGAAGCAGGCTGGGGTCCAACTTAATAAGAAGCGAACCAAAACAAAACCCAAACAAAAAGTGACTCAAGTTGGCTGTGGGCACCCCCTCCCCCTCGCCACCATCCCCAGAAGGCAGCAGAGCTGCGGCTTCAAACAGCCGCCTCACAATAAATTCATGGCAGCCAGGGCCGGGAAACAGGCTGCTGCAATTTAAAGGAAGCGTGGATTTGCATATTGAATTAAAATTAAGAGCTAATTATGCAAATAAATTATGACATTTGGCAGGAGAATTTGCTTCAAGATCATTTATTACGTTCTTTTTATAACAGTGCGAGCGTTTAACGGTCAAAGACAATATTTTAAAGGAAAATTAACGCAAGATTATTAACCTAAAAACAATTCCACATTAATGAGATGTATTTCTCTTCAACTTCTCACACCTGGCTGCCTATTGATGCCCAGCCAGGACTGTCTCTCAATAATTGGCATTTTTTTTGCAGGCAAATATTGAATGAGGTGGTGAACGTTGCTTTGGACAAACTCGCTCAGGAAAATTCCTTCAGGGTTTTAGCTTGCTGGTCTGTAAAGGGAAGTTGTGAAGGTCAAACATGTTTCACGTCGTTATTCTGTGTGCTCGGACTGACCTAATCCGGATGCACTTGGGAGGGGACACGGCACTGGCTACCCTATCTGCATGAGAATAAGAGCTCTCCTGTGAAAATGTGCATGACTGCTTTTTGGAAGAGATGTAAAATGGAGGTCTTAGCCATTTGTTGTCATTGAAGATCCCATGGCATTTTTTTTGGAAGATCGGAGCCATTCGCTCTGGTGTCCTGGCTCCCTCCAGCCCCACTAACTGCTGCTCACCTGATGCTGCTCGCCTTCATTTGGGGCCACTTTCTGCCCTGCCTGTCCCAGGGCTGTGCAGTCCCATTAGTGGCCAGGACCCTCCCACAAGAAAGAAGTCTTCAAGAAAATTCCACGTTGAATTTTGGATCAGGAAGGTTTGCTGGGACTCAGAGGAATGCAAATGGCTCCAAGACTCCAAAGTTGCC
>JAPSGF010000096.1:108177-134919 GCA_035772895.1 Perdix hodgsoniae | reverse complement strand
TGGTTGACTATTAGCTGGGAGTACAGCTGTGTGTCTACAGGATGAGCTCTTGTCCAAATAGGAGAGACCCTGCCATTTGCTTCCTGATGCAGAAGTATCTGAAAAAGGAGTTTGGCAAACAAAATCGGAAGTGTCTACTCTTCTCTCTTGCTTTGCCTCTCTCCATGCTGCAGCCAGAAAGGATGCTGGGGAGCAGGAATGCTACTTTTGTAGCCATGTTTCAGGAGATCCCAGCTTGGATGTTACAAGGGAGCTGCAGACAGGAATGACTGAAGGAGAACAAAAGTCATACTCAAATGGCTTAGGTAGCAAGAAAGAATTTTCCTCCAAGACAGTATTCTGAAGCTTTGCCAAGGAAGATGGATAATGTCCTTTGGTCATCTTCACTCCTCCTGCTTTGCTTCTAGCCCTGGCCATTCTCCACTGTGATCCGCACACCCTTACGGCATCATGGAAGGTAAGGACCCATATTGGTTTGGTACTGGGTTTTCCTTCAGTTCCATTTCTTTATCTCTGCATCTTAAATGTACCCTCACGGAACCATCTGCCTTTGTTAGGAGTTTCCTGAACTCCGCACTGTGCCAGAGCTGGAAGGGACTTCTCCCAAAGCTCAGTGGACATTTTGCTTCTGAGGCATCTGGAAGGTTGCCTGTCGTGGTTGTTCCATCTCCTCTCCCAGGGGGTTTTCCCCTTCTCAGGTTCAAGGTGGAGAGGACATTCCCTGCTAAATCAGTCCTGGCGCACAGCTCACAATGGTGTGCAGAGCCAACCGCAGGTAACAAATTGTGTTGCAATAAATGAAGGGTTTGGAGCCAGACAAAATGTGTGACATTTGAAGTTCTCAGCTCTCCTCCCTCAGAAAGGCAATCTGTGACTTCTGGGCCCTCCTTAATGACCCAGATCCGGATGGAAAATAATATTAATAATAATAAAAGAAACAAAGAAGGGGCTGGCGCATTTTTTAAATAAAGAAATTTCCCTCATCTTGCGGTTAATTTAAAAGGTTTATTTCTTGAAATGAATCCTCTTCATCAAATCTCCGATCCTTGAAAATCAGTGCAACCTGCCTCTGTGGATAATGAATTGATTTGTAATGTAAATTATATAAAACACCCTCCCCGCCAGCATTTGTGTGTGAGTGTGTTTAATCTAAAGCGTTTAAGTCTGAAAATGAGCTTCTCCATCAAAAGTCTCGATTCCATTTACATTTCTTGCATACGAGTCAATTTGTGCCTGACCCAGTCTATAAATCACTGCCAAGGAGTGCTGTGTCTGTACCTCTCCTCTTCCCCCACCCCCTCCCCTCATCCTTCCATCCTTGCACATGCTATCTTCAAAACAGCATCTTCAGATGCCGTGTGTAAACAGCCCCATTCTCTGGCCAAACGCTGGCTAGAGGATGAGGGACCCTGGCCCCAAGAGATGTGCAGTATGGTCAGCAGCAGCCAGGCAAGAAGTCCTGCTCTGCTGCCAGCTACTCAGGAAGACTCTCCCAAGGGAGGGTGCTCTCTTTCTCGGTGGCTCCTTTCCAACACGTGGTTGCTTGCCACCAAAGGAGTCCATGGCTGATGCACGTTACAGCTTATGACCAGCTCTTCTACAAGTGTACATTAACACGGCCTTGAAAAATCCACTGAGTGGGAATGATTTATACCACCAGAGTCTTTGTCTCAGTCTTTGTCTCCCCAAGTTTCCCATCCCCATGCCAACATCCTTCACCTCATCCTATTGGAATACCTCTTTAGCTTTCCTTCTGTGTGCTGAAATCAGTGGACCCGCCTTGCTTATTGGATCTCTGTATGATAAGTTCTCAAGACCCTTTGGGAGAACAGGGAACTTGTAAATGGTAGTATCTTCTCCTAGAGGGTCTGGTGACATCTGCATGAGAGTATTAAACGTGGTTTATTAGTGATGTACCTGAGGACCAGTAGGCCAGGAGATCATTGCTCCAAGTTTCTTCCATGAAGCGTCGTCAGTTCTGAGTCTCTGAAACGCATCTTTCACAGAGCTATGTTTCATGGCTAACAGAGAATGCAAATGGGATCAACAGTCCATCATTGATTCTGGTGGGGAATTTTTCTGACACACTTATTTTTCTGCTCTATTTTTTTCCTTCAGGAAGAACATAATTGAAACTGATTTCTAATGTTGTTCTAATGAGGGGGGAGAGAATGGAATCAAGTTTGGGAACATTTCATGAGTCCAAATATGAAAAAATCCAATACACTGGTGTGAAAGCTTATTGTTCCAGTTGAGGTATGGGTGCAGTAAAAAGAAAACTGAAATCAGAAGTAACAATTAGGAAATTGCTCAAAACAAGTTGAGCTAGATTAACTGATATTTCCTGGGTTTGTTTTAGTTTGAAGGGTTGGTGTTGGCTGGCTGGCTGGTTTGAGTTATAATGGTGAACTTGTAAAACTGTTCAAAACTTGTGATAGAAAATATTTTTAAATTCTAAAAATTTGTTCAAAGCAAGAAAACAATTTCCCACCCAGATTCCACTAATTCTTTCACAAGCACCGATATTTTTAGCAGACAGATTAAGAAAGTCCAGGACAGAATGCTGGAATCACATTTTTGCTGATAGAAAATACTACTGGGGTAGTGCAGGATTCTCCCTGGGTTTGGCAGTCTGGAGCAGGGACTGTTGCTGATTTACTGGGATGAACACGGGGCGGTTTTGCTTGTGAGCTGACTGGTTTCACTCTTTGGCCTTCCCCAGTGTGACCAAGACTTGTCACTCCAGTCAGAAATTGAGTTAGGTTAGCCAAAGAACAAGAGCAGGACAAATGCTAAAACAGCCCTTAGAGGCACATTCGCATTTCCCCAAACCTGCATGAAGACTTACAAAACCAAATTAACCAGCTCCTGAATTCTCTTGGTCTCTTGCTCTCCACAGCACAAAGACTCCTGGAAGTACTGAACTCAGAACACAGAACACATCCAGATCTCCAAAAGAGCATGAGATGAAGAACAGGACCAGCAGTCTTACACCCTACCTGCAGCCACTTGGTGTCCTCTCTCTGCAAACTCTGACCTTCCCAAATTCTGTTCTCTCTGAGCCATCCCAGCAGAGGGGAACTCAATCCTTTGCCACTGGCTACTTCAAAATGGGAAAGTGCAATATCAGACAAGTGATGTGAGAACTCACCTTGAGCGGGAAAGTCAGTCTGGGGTGATGGTCTTCAGAAAAGTCTCGGTTCACAGGCCTACTACTGGTAAGGTTTTCCTGTCTGTGCCTTGGTTATTTACCTTTGAAAAAAGGGTTAATGCTTGTTTCCTCCTAGATTTCCATAGTGTAGATATAAGGTCTTCAGGGCACGGTCTGTGTGTTACTGTATGAGCATATGGCTACAAGCACAGCAGGGATTCTGGCCTTAGAGAGGCCCTTACAAACTGCTGTAATACAAGTAGGAGGAAGAGTTTTTCCTTAAGATTACCCCAGGGGGATTGAGGTCAGACCCTCAGCGAAGGAAGGCACAAACCTATTACCAGTTTCTGTGGGGGCTAATACAGTTTGCACTTCGTTAGAGGAATTTAAAGTGATTCGTACACATTAATTACTCCTTGCAGCATCCCAGCTGGATAAATATTATTACCTTCATTTTACAGAAAGGGTAACTAAGATGTAGAGAAGTTCATTTGTTTGACTACAACTGTACAGCACGCCAATGGCAGAAGCCAGGAATAAAACATGAGAGAGGACTGCCAGACCCGCCTCTCTCTAAACCTATGGGTCCCAAATATTTTTTTCCCAAGCAAAGGGAGCAGCTTCAAACCCTGGCCGGGCTGGGCACCACCGTGAGGGCTCTGCACACCGAGAGCAGTGCATACGACACTGCCTGGGAGGCACTGCTCCAAACCCCAGCCTACATCGCCTTGCACAGACAGGAGGAGGAAATGAAAGTGCAATTAGCTGGAAACAAATGAATTCGTGTTGCATATATTTCCCAAGCTGATGGGTTGGTGAATGAACCACTCGTTATTTCATGAAGCAGCATCTTTAAAGGTCTGTAGAACAACTTGGGAAAAACACAGCCTCGCTGTTGTGACATTTTTTGCAATATTTCTGAATGTTGTCTGTCCCGGTTTCAGGCATAGGTGCTTCTGTATTTACTTTTTTTTTTTTTTTTTCTCATGAAAAGGAATTTTTGAAGTCTTGTAGTTGTTTTAACTTCTCACCTTGGATATTTCAGTTCTTCATATAACCATATTTTCAGTGTCAGCACATGGCCTAGAAAGAAAATATTTTGTACCTTAAATATCAAACTCTCTTTTGTCCTATTTTCCCACCTTTCCTATAGTATAACAGTGTTTATAAATAAGTGCTCCTCTCTTCCAAAAGGAATAGCTCTCTAAAGCCAAAGGGATTTAAAAATGAAAGCGAGAACACAAAGCAGAACCAAAAATACAGAACAAAAGAGAATAAAACTGGGAATTGGTTTTCAGTTTGAACTACAATTTCTTCTTACAATTATTGGGGAAAAAATAATGTACCTTTCAAGAAAAAAATCCTTTTCTTTTTTTCTTTTCCTCCAAGAAAATCTATGCATCCAGAAATTTCCCAACCATTTATAATCTGTCGCATTCCCCCTCTGTGGTGAACAGAAGCACTCGGTATCTGCAGCTGATAGGCTCAGAAGACGAGAGCAGAGTGATGAAGTGTGAGACCAGAAGTGTGAGCTTCAAAGGTGACAAAATGGGTTCTCCAGGTAAGAGCTCTGAGGATATCACAAGAACAGTAGTAAGCTCTGCTATATTAAATATTGAACTCGCGTCCTGGCAGATGCTATTTTTCAGCCTGTGGTCTGCAGATGCCTGGCAGAACAGGGACTCGCTGTGAGGAGGGTGGGAAAAGCGATTTCAGCAGTGCTCTCCAGCAGTTTGGGAGCTGCCTGCTGGGGTGCTGAGCCTTCGCAGGAGTTTTTCTGGGAGTTCACAAATCACAGCAAGTTGAAAGGCACTGCGGCAGGATAATGTTCTATTGATTGCTTTGTTTTTGCAGAGGATAGATTTTGTTTAATCTTCCTCTTCCTTACATTGCTCGACGCCATTAGTTCTATCTTCACTAATATCAAAGATAAAAAATAACTAGAGAAGAGACTTTCCAATGCGGTTTGCACAACTTTCTGGCGGGCAATGGCACAGGAAACCAGCAAAGCACGGACTTGAAAGTTTGAGACCTTCTTTATTTTATCCTAAACAGACTGAAAACCTAGGAACTAAGAGCCAAGAGCTGGAAAAGGGAGACAGAGAGGCCCTGCTCATTCAGAAGCCCACCAGCTTACCCATAGCAGTACAGTGGGGCTGCACAAGGTGGGTGTTGCAGGGAAACCCTTTGTGAGCAGCATCTTGATTTACGGTGGGGGTATGGGTGGATGCAGCACCTCGCACCCAGGGCAGCAGGTCCGGGTTGGAGGAGATTCTTCTGGGCACCTGCCCTCCACAGCACCCTGTACGCTCACGTCTGCTTGGCCCCCGGCCACAGTCAGCCCCGAGGAGGCGGGAGGGAAGTCGAGGGAGGGGGGACGGAGGGAATCGGCTTCCGCTCGGCAAACACAAACTTGTTTCTCCTCCTCCTCCATCTTTCACAAATTCCCGGTGCCCGTCACCCCGCTGGCCGCTCCGAGGGTTTTAATCAAAAGGGAAACCAACATTTGACGTGCGCACAGTGGGGAGAGGAGAGGCGACGAGGAGGGAGGGGGCTGCCGGCCTGAGGCCAGACAATGTCCCCATATGGAGAACAGAAGGATGCCGGGGCGGCCGCATTCAGAGCCGTCCCTCTGCTCCCCCTGCGCCGCATGGCTCCTGCTTGGTGGACGAGCTCTTAACATAACAAGGGGGGTGCGGGGGCGGCCAGCCCGTGCTCACACCCCCGGATTCCTCCAGCCCATCCCCGGTTTCCCGGCTACTGATCCCAGCAGCCCATGCCCTCTCCCCGTACCCGTTCCCAGCACATCCCCGGCAGCCCTATTGTCTGTCAGCCGCTGCGATGGGAAGCGATGCTCCTGGTCCATGCCTGATAAAGGGCAATAAATAAATGGAAGAAAAAACGATAGAAAAAACAATACACATGTCCATGTGCATATATACACGTATGTATGTATACATACGTATGTCTATGCAATAAATAAAACAAACCAGCCAAGCCCTCCAGGCGATCTGAGCTCTGCCTATTGTTCAGGACTAGGGCTTTCCTCCCTCCCCTCCCATCTCCTAATGAAATCCCCCAAGCCCTCCTCGTTTCTCCCCCGCCCCTAAAGGGCACTCACATGGGCGTGCTCTCAGGGACTTTGTCTCCTACAGCTGGAGCAGCATAGGCTGTCAGAATGGAAAAACCTTTGATCTGCCAAGGCTTCATAGGCTTCTTTAGTCCTAAACCTCTCCAGAGCCTCTTCGAAGCCCTTCTTACTCCTCCATGTGCTGCCATTTGAACTGGGGCACCACCCAGACCTACTCCTGCCTCCCCCTCCTCTTTTACCCTGCAATTGTACATTCTTGCACCTGGCCTGGCCATGTGCCTTCGCTGAGCTGCTCTGAGCTTAGTCCATGTTATTTCTCCGAAAACAGAAGAGCAGACTGGGAAAGAAATTCATGGTAGGTGAAACAGCTCATCCCAGTATGATCCACAGCACATGCATACAGGAGACAGATGATGGCTGTGAATTGTTACAGAGCATCACAGAGAAAGCCCACCTTTGCTTTCTCTAAGCCTTCTACTTGCAGAGGGTCTTAAATACGAGGCTTAGCTGAGCATCAGAGGCCACTTTTCATCAGTTATAAACATCATTCGCTGCACATATTGCTGACAGCATGGCAGGAGAGGGCTCTGTAGCGGTGGTGCATGAGCTGGCACAAGCTCTCTCCCTGATTTTAATTGCAAAGCTGTCCATTAAAATTCTGGCCTCTAAGAAAGACCCTGAAGTTTTCTGCTAGTTTTCAAGAACTAGTGACTTGTCCTCTTGTTTGATGATCTTAGGGGACATTGCACTTTGGCTCAATTTCCCCAACGATAGGATGGGGATACTACTGAACCTCTTCATCAAGTTCTCGGAGCTTAGCAAATAAAATATGCCATAAAAGATCTTGATTGCTGCACTATACTGTACTATACTATACTTAAAAGGAAGACTGGAAAAGGCTTCAGCACACCGGACCCACCACCAGTCAGCTGGGCTGGTTATGGGCTGCTCAGCTAGGAAGAAAGCAAAATTGCCACAGTTCATGCCAGCTGGATGAGCAAAGCACACCGTATGATAGGGCTCGTGGCTGCAGAACGTGGGCCTGCATGGGTCTGAAGGCCTCCAGCCCCAGGCATTGAGTGCCAATGAGGGGCTCTGTCTCTGCTCTCAGACTGTGGCTTGACTGTGCTCATCCTCCATCCCCTACAGAAAACCCAATTTCTTTGCACAGAGAAGGCAACTTCCCCTCTTTGGTGCCTCTGTCTTTTTGCCTTCCGTTGCACACAAAAATGCTGACGGATTTCCCTGATCACTAGCCATGCTGGCTAGTGGCTAGAGCAGTTCATTTCAGACCCTGCACAGGTATTTCTTACCATATATTATAGTGAATAATGTATCCCCAGCCATGCAGCACAAGGCTTATAAGGCTATCTCAGTATTCTGGTGACAGCTTTAAACCACTCGACCATTGACCATTCAGGTCTCATGGTTTATAGAGTCACCAGCACACCTTGACAGGGTTATAGCCTACTTATTGGTATAAAGCATGGTTAGGGATACATTATTATAGCACGTTGCTTCTGAAACAGGGCTGTGGGCCATCGGTGGCCTAGAGAGCCCTTGCTGGTGATCTGCGAGGGGCTGTGTGATGTGGACAGCACGATTAACATCTACCTGCTAAATCGCAAGGAGCAATTGCTGGAGTGACCTGAGGGACTGCGCTCACTCTCACACCCAGCAGGACAGGTGGCTCTGAGAAGAGAGGGGCTCCAAGTTTCCTGTGTGCTATGGAAATGGGCACGCAGCTGTGCCCGAGGAACTCCCTTTGACACTGATGGCCCAAAGTGCTGCAGTCCTCAAGCTCTTTTCCTACCCAGCAGGCAGCATGTGGTTGCCACAAGGCTGAAAAAGGCTTTGGTGAGAGCTACCCCTCCTCTGCATGGCTTACATCCATCTTTCTGGGCGGCTTCAGGCTGGATGCAACCTGTCTTGCTTCTGTGCAAATGCCAATTTGGTTTGGCTCATGTAAATGCTCATTAACGATTACTAGAGTTAAGGCAGTTAATCACTACAGCTGAGGCTGAAATCTGACTTTTCTTCTAATTTCAAGTCCCATCTTTGCAAACTTTCCACTTTCCACAGAAAGGTTTCTTCCCAACAGCCATTTCCAGCCTTGTTCTCTGCAGTGATGATTTTATTGCAAAGTTTCTGAGGATTATCCGAATTACCTTCCAACGCAACATGTGCTTGCTGTATTTGTTACTGCAGAGCTGAGATGATTTAACAAACAACCCATGTTAAAAACATTGACCTAAGGTTCCTTCCTGATCTCATTTGATTTGTTAAATATTGAGCCAAATGTGGAGAAAAATTAGCTTGATACTTTGAAAGTCCTCAGAACTGGAACTCAGCAATAATGCAGCTGTGCTTTAAAATTTCTCTGCCTGCATTCCCTCTTTAAGTGCTATTAAAGGAAATATTTGCTAAGGATATTTCAGTTATAGGGCTGGTTAAATGGATCCATTACAGAATTACTACATGCCAATGTTCAGAATGCCTCTGAAACAAATGGACTCATTTTCTCAAATGTTATGTTTAAGTCTTGGAGAGCTCTCGACCACAGCCCTGTTTGACATGTGCCTCCTCACTGCCTTCTCTTGGTTTCCTCCACAGCCTTGATCCCTTGAAGATTTATGCATGTGATTAGCTTTAAGTGTGTAAATAGCCCTCTGAGCTTGGCAGGACGGCTGCAGGCAGCAGGGTGAGCACACCCTGATGGGGCTGTGATCGGTCCCCACACCTCCCTGGGTGCCACCACCAGATGTGCACAGTTTGGGCTCCACCAGCTGCACAAACCTGAGAGGGGCAGGTATCCTTGTGACATCATGCCTTCCCGAGCGAGTCAGAGCACACACTCCGAGGTTTTTTGTGCCAACTTCAATTTTCTTCCACCTTTCTGCAAGCTGCAGGGGGATGACAGGCGATATTTTAAGGCATAAAGTCAGAGTCGTGGAGAAATAATACCAAATGCACATTGAGTCTGCCAGGAGATGTTAACCTGTCAGCACTCCCCGAAGGGATCTGAATTAGCAGATCAGTCGCACAGAAGAGCAGTGGCTCTGCCCTGCGGCCATGATGTTTCTCACCCCGGGCTTGGAGCTTGCAGCCCAACTTTTCAGTGGTTGAACCCAGGTTCCTGTGGATTTAGGAGAGCAGTGTTCTTGCTTGCCCTTGCGCAATGAGTTCTGCAAGTGCAAGACTTTGGTGAACTTTCACAAAGGGATCATATAATGCAGCAAGTGGGTGTGAGGCTTTAGGTCTTCCCATAGTTGTTTTCACTGAAGGAAGGGGAAGGCACAAATGCTACAAGCAAAGTCAGACAAGCAGATGAGCTTTTGTGGACGTATGTTTGCACTGTCATTTCACAGCCTGTGCAACATGGTACATGTAGAAGGGGAGAAAGCAGAAACAGGGCAAGTATTGCTGCCAGAACATTTAGCAGCACAGTAACCTTTTCAGAAACCCAGCCCTGAGCAGTTTGACATGCATGCATGGCACTGCAGAGGGTGAGAGAGTGCCGACATTATGGATGTACCGAAGCTTATTTCTGGCAACATGGTTGCTTTGCATTCATCTTCTCAGCTCAGGTTTGCTCTTCCAGTACAACAAACCTCCACAGTCGCACCTCTCCCTCTCTTGCCACAAACCTCTTCTACCATGTCCTGGTCTCCTTCCTTGGGGATAAGCAGGAGCACAATGAACCAGCCCACCTCCATGAACAAACAGCCAGATCAGAGCACAGATGGAGCAACTGCAAGATACACAACTAATTAGATGCACAAGTGTGGGGTATTTATAACTGTAAAATGCTCACAAAATTCAGAGGCACCTAAGACTTACGACAGCATTATCCACTGCTGCTGCAGAATTAATGGATAGCCTCTCCCAGTGTGCTAAAGCAGACAACAGAGGGGGTACTCTGTCATCCAGGGGTGAGAGCAGGGAATGAATGCATATACAGTACTCCCCTCTAATGCTAATGGACCCTAGCACCAAGATTAGATTTACACCCTCCCTCCAAACATACAGCAGGGGAAGGCAGCTCCCCCGGGCGGCCTTCTGAGTGCTGCAATGCTGTGCTCTGCTCCCCCCACCTCATCCCCTCATCGTCTACCCACTGCCCGACAGCCATGTGGGCACCACAGTGCTTCCCCTGGCCCCGTGAGGCCCAGGATGGGGCTGGGCAGGAGCTTGGCGCTGCCCCCACACCGTTCTGCTGCAGGCTGGAGTGCAGGCTGCGGGGACCTGAGAGACAGCCTGGTCCCCAGGCTGGCACCCCAGGACAGCCATGTCTCAACCCACGTGTAGGGCCCACTCCTGGCAGCACTGCATCTCAGCCATGGGGAGGAGTGACCACAGGCCTGCTACAGCTCTCCTGGCAAATAATTCACACCAACTTGTTTAAAGGAGCAAATGGGTTTAATTATTAGTTACAATCTTGTCAATAATTATCACCCCATCTGTGGGTAATAAATGGCAGCTTCTCACAGACTGCATCATTAGAGTTTAAGGACACCAATGGGGTGCATTAAAATGCTGAGGAAAGCATTGATCTGGTGTAAAAATGCTCTTTACAAATTACAGGCATGGGTCAAGTGAGTCCTCCCTCTCCCACTGTGGCCGGCCTGCCCTCTGTGCCTTCCCCAGCCCACCCCTGGCTGCTGGCAGCACAAAGACCTGCTGCAGGCTGTGGGGACGTGGCCCTGTGTAGTGGGGTTCCATGCAGAGAGGGACACAGAGCAGTGAAGGGGATGTGCAAGGCAATGCAGGCTCCCTCCTGGTCAGCTCTGTGCTTTGTTCTCACCAAGGAGCCGGACAGACTTCCTCACAGCAATGGGCAAGAAGTGGAGGAACATGGAGGCAACGTTTCCTGAAACACAGCCACTTCTGGGATGGAGAAGCATCAGTCATCACACAGCAGGATTTCTTGGAGGAGAAATGATAACTCTTTTCTTTTTTTTTTTTTTTTTTCCTTCCCTATTTGAACTGCAGGCTGGAATATAGGCCGGCAGAATGTAATTATCCAGCCTGGAATTTGGCCAAGATGCTGGGGCTAACAGCCCTACTGTTTCAAAATATGCCACAGTACCCTAAATGATCACATCTTGCAGGATTTGATTTTGCATTTCATCCAAAACAATGTTGGGAAGGGAAGGAGGAGAGTAGGATGAGCACCAACTGGTCCCATCTAACACCATATTTGCTGGAAGTTTAGCCCTGAGTGGCTCCTGACATTCGCTTTCATTTTCTGTGAAAAAATTGAAAGAAGTCAGAGTTTTATTCCTTTTGTAAATTCTCCACAAGCATTTTCCAGCCTCCTCAGTGAAAAATACATCTACTTTCAGAAGGCAGAACTACAACAAAGCAAGACATTTCCATTTAAAAGAAAAAAAAGAAAAAAAAAAAAGAAAAAAAAAAAAGGAGAAGGGCATTTCTTTCCTCTACAACAACATTTGAGAGAGACCTTCTATTCCCCCCCCCCCCTTTTTTTTTTCTTTTTTTTCCTGCTAGGAAAGAGGATTAAGATAGCTAATAGGCGGCTTGTACTGGCAAACAAAACTAACACCCAAGCAATTCTTTGCATGCACAAGTGGCAGGCTCTCCATTAGGAGAGCGGCACTGACCGCGGCAGGCCGGAGAGCGTTGAGCCGCGGGATAAACAGACCTCAGCCTGGGCCCGTGCGTGGCTCTGCCCAGCGCCCTGCCCTGGTGCTCCCCAGATAACTCCACATGGTCTCTGTTGTTTCGAATGCTTTGCAAATATTGGCAGAAGCACGGACCGCAGATCCCACCACAGCCCAACTTTTGGGAACGCGGCGTCAGGATTTGCCATTGCTCTTTTTACTTCAGTGAATAAAGTTTATTTGCAGAATAAACGGTGCCTTCAGCTGACAGGCTGCTGGCTAGCTCATGCTGAATTTGGCCAGTCATCCGCCACCAGGGGAAAATTTAAATGGAAATGGCAATTTTGAAAAGTCAAAAGGTTTTGTTTTATATTTCGGGAAAAGAATAATTGCAATTGATTTTTCATGTTGAAATGGTATTTGCTGTGTGAAATAACTGCTTTTTTAGAAAAGACAGTGGCCATCAACGTATCTCATTTGGCCTGAACAACTTACAGTGTCCTTCTGCTTTACTGACATATCTCAGAAAAAAAAATCCCTTCTCAGGTTAACCAGAAAAAGCCAAAACTTTATGAATTCTCAGTTGGACAAATGGGAGAAAAAGTAATGATTCTCAAAGTCCTAATGAAACAACCCAACTATTGTACTCACTGGCACCTCTTTACGCTTGCCACAGTCAGCTCTCATCATGAGCCTTGCTTTAAACCTCCTCCGTGCAAAACTCCTCCATGTAATCTCACACGCTTGCAGACAAGAGGAAAGGTTTTCTCTGTGATCAGTCCCAGTGAGCAGCCCTCCGCGCTGAGCTCGTCAGCTCCAGCACTTGCAGCAACAGGGGGATGTTCAGAAACCATTCTGGGTGCCAGAGATGCCAGGAGCTCTAGAAGAGAGTGTGGAGCATCCCACCAGCTCTGTATAGGAGCCAAAACTGCCTGGCTCCCTCCTGGTTTCCATCACACCTCTCTTTGCCATCCTGTAAGGAAGGAAGATAAACTGAAATGCAGGAAATATCATGTTCAGTTTTTAATTTCTAGGCAATTTGTACTTTACTCCTGAATATCAAGGAAATTCCTTTGATTTCCTGAAAAGATAAGCAGATCCTAAAAAGCAGTGTGACTTTCAGAAAGAATACCTGACAGGCAGCCTGCATCAGAAGCAAACGATTCCCACGTAATGCGTAATGCCCAGTAAGTTCTGCATGAGAACTGGAGCTGCCCACTGCACAAACACAATTCCACCCATCAAGTGCCTCGCTCATTCATGGTACCTGTTCCTGTTTTGTTTTGTTCCTGTTCAGAAAAATACCAAGCCTCTTACTTGACCGATGCGGTGCCACAGGCAGTCTGCAAACACAAACACCCTTGTTTGGAGAAGATACGCCCTGGCTGATTTGAAAAATCCCTAAGCAATGCATTCAAAATGAATCAGATTTGATTCATGACCGATTGAGTAAGGACAGAGAATGGAGGGCCTGGCACGGGTACACAAACGTGGACGATCATATGCTGAGTTCACTGCAGCACATTGTGCGCCTTCTTCCATTTTCCCTTTTGTGAAATTCCCAGCGGGTCACTTTCCTGTGAGGGATGTGCTGCGAGGCAGAGGGCACCGAGTGAACATGGGAGAAAAATCACAAAGCCACATGCAAGGGATTCCCTGTTGTGGCTGAAGGTGCTGACCCTGCGTTTGTGCGTGCACGCGCACGTGTGTTTACACGGCCCATTCGCACACACACGGCAGCACGCACACACATTGTGAAAACGTATGTGCATATATTCCCATATTCACAATGAACTGTTTATGAGCAAGCTATCAAGAAGGAGTTTTCACTGAAATTATTCAGTGAATGACTTCAGACAATGAATACATTGCAGGAAATGGCGATTGGCTCCAGAGCAATCCATGTTCAGAAAAGGAGGCAAAAGCAGTTGAATAAATGGGTGGCTATGAATTACTCATTTAGCTGCATTATCTTATTGTGGTCCCAATTCAGCAAATGCCTAAACATCCACTTCCCATTAAGGGCATGAATAGTCCCATTGATTCAATAGGGTTATTTTCTCTGCCTTCCGTGGGGCAACTCAAATGCTTAAATTTAAGCAAGTGCTTAAAGTGCTTTGCTGAATCAGGAGGTATGTCCACACTGTATATACCTGTGTTATACAGAAGGTCAGATTAGCTGATCAAAGAGTCCTTTATGCTCTCAAGATCTATAAATCTGTGAATATAACCAGCCTTTCCTGGAATTGCTTCTCCATAACCTTCCTGAGCACCAAAATTCATCCACCCCCCAAAAATATTAATAAAACACCCTGTGCTTAACTCTTTTCATATTATACTAAGTACGCCACTAAATAAACCTCTTAGTATTCCAGTATATTTTGCAATGAACATTTTCCTGGTACGCTAGAGCGATTCCTCCTTTTGTGCCATCCAGAACACAATCCCCATGAAATACTGCAGTAAACATTTCTCTGAGTACTACAGCAAACACTACCAGCATTAGCAGATTAACCATTCCACTGAGCGCCATATTAAGCACACGTTTAAATACTGAGAAAAGACGTATAGCCTCCTCCTTCCACTGCGCCTCGTTACCCTGCCGAGATCCATATTTCTCGGCATCCCCACATGCATCGGCGCTGCTCCCACTCCTCTCTTTCTCCCCTCCTTGTTTTGTTCCTCCTGGGAGTGCTCTTCTGGCTGAGGAGATCTTTCTTGAGGCAGAAGGGGGACAAAGGGAGGGCAGGTTGGGGCATTGCTGAGCCACAGATTTGACAGCAAATCCACGCTGCGTGTGTGGAACTCTCTGCTTTGATGAAGTCTGGTGATGGAGAGAGACAGGTTACCTGCAGGTCTCCCTCCCCTGACCAAAAGAAGTAGCTGTGCTCTGAAGTAGCAGGTCTTCCCTAGTGCTGTTTGGAGTTATAAAGCATTGTTTGAGTTTTACAGGTGTATTTTAATGTCAGTGAAATTACTGAGAACAAAACCTTCAATGGATTCATCTTTAGCAAATGTTTAAAAGCCACTGACTCGTCTCTTGTTGCTGACAAACCATCTAGATTCAACCCATGGTTCTGTTCAGCTTTTCTCCTTTCCCTCCTCTCTCTCTTTCTCTCTCTTTTTTCCTCCTTTTTTTTTTTTTTTTTTTTTACTAGCAATTTGATGTTTGATCATTTGAGGCAATGAGGCGGAGGGTAATTTACGTTATCAGGGAGGTATGAGGGGTGCTGGGAACCCAGACGCAAGGCCCATTCGCCTGCTAAAGCGCCATCGTAATGTAATGAGACTCCAGTCAAGTGCAGCTAGTAATGGAGAGGAACATTTCCCATTCATCTGCCTACCTGAGACTCCACGAAGATGACAATAACTTTTGCACGGGAGGAGCAGGGGGGGACACAGTGAAGGGGGGCCGGTGTCTCCATGGCACAGCTCACTCCGGCTGGCAGAGAACCACCATGGCCTCACTCTGGGGAGCAGAGCAACACAGCTGTGAGCTTCAGAGCAGCTTGTTAGGAGGCTCGGCCCCCCCATCTCGGACATCCAGCCCACACCTGGCTTGGTCCTGACCCATAGTCCCCTATCCCGGCTGCGGACACATTATTGCTTCTGTAGCACCTCTGTGATGGGCCTTGGAAGTGGTACTGATAACCACATGCCCACCACCAGCACTGACAGCAATGCACGCACTCAAGTTCTCGCAAGTGGCCCTGCTGCTCTGCACACTTTATTTGCAGGCTGAGGGTAATTATAGCTGGAGGGAACCTCCTGGATGCAGGCAGACCTCCTGGCACTGACAGCCCAGTGCATGGCAAGGGGTGGGTGGCAGGGGAGAGACGCAGGGGCGGGAGAGATTTGTTTCCTCTCTGTCCCAAGCTGGCTGCTTGTTCCCAGAACACAGCCTGAGAAAGGGAGCAGAGAGTCGTCTGCTCCCCCTCACCAAATTCCTGCCGCACGGACCCTTCCAATTATACCCACGTCTGAAAGGCTGCTGTCAGGATGAAAGGCACGGAGCAGTAATGAACTGACGATTAATTTGCAGTTGGCTCACCCAGCGCGCGATCCTCGCTCAGGCTCGCTGCGTGCGGGTGCTAAATATGACGATGTCAGCAGTTGTCAGCCAGAGCCAGGGCTGCCCCTCACACCAGCCTCTCCCTGCCACACTGCCAGGGGCTCCAGCCCAGCCCCAGATTCCTTCCCAGCACCACAGGCGGCCAGCCCTGCAGCAGCCACAGCAGCATGGGGAAGGGGCCCCACTGCCTTGAAGGCCTGTGCAATACACTTCACATCCCTTGGTCACCAGATGATCATCTAGATCATTAAAGTTGTCTTCCAGTTACCACAGTGGGATCTATGGGGATCAGTTACTATACTGGCAACCTTGTCCACAGCACTGGGATTGGAACTAAATGATCTTAAAGGTCCCTTCCAACCCAAGCCATTCCGTGACTCTATGATTCTATGCTCAGTAGGATAGGTGCACCTTGAGTATGGACATCTACAGCTTTAAAGACCTGATTAGGAGGATATGAAAACAAGTTGCAAATGACTGAAAAGCCTGGATTTACAAATGAATCACTGTAACCTTCCTGATGCACACTGAAGCATACATGTATCTAATCAGTGTCTATCCCAGAATGTGCATAACAACGCCAAAACCAGCAATGTGGGATACTTGTGCAGCCTGTGTGCTCTAATATCATAGAACCACAGAATCACAGAATCATTAAGTTTGGAAAAGGCACCTAAGATCACCCAGTCCAATTGTTCGCCTGTCACCAATACTGCCCACTAACCACGTCCCTCAGTGCCAGATCTCCACATTTCCTGAACACCTCCAGGAATGGTGACTCCATCACTCCCCTGGGCAGCCTGTGCCAGTGCATTACCACTCTTTCTGAGAAGAAATGTTTCCTAATACCCAACCTGAACCTCCCCTGGTGCACCTTAAGGCCATTACTTCTTGTCCTTCTGCCTCACCTGGAGATGGTCTGCACCTCCTTCATGGACACACAGACAGGCTTCCTGACAGATTCTTCTCCTTAGAGCACTTTTTCTTAGGAAGATTCATATCTGAGCTGTCTGTGAATTCATGACATTTTCAGCAGCTTGTGCTGTTCAAAGTAGCAAAACTGAAGCCCTAGAAAAAAATACTCCAGAAAACTGAGTGCCTTCTCTTTTGACAAATCCTGAGAAAGCCCTTTGATCACTGGTTCAGAATGACATTTCCTTTCTAATGTTATTTGGATGCTATTAGATGTTTACAGAGCTCAGTCACCAAAATAAGCATACTTTTTCACATTGAACAAGACATTTAATTTGATCAGAAATTATGACTTTTTCCTCCCCAAGCCTGTTGATTTGCAAAAAAAGAAAGCTTTGGTGGAACCAAAACAAGATTATGGCCAGGTCCATGCATCACTGAAAAATCTGCTGTTTGCCCACTCCCACTACATGCATAATTTTGTTTTATCACTTACAGTCCTGGGGTGCTCACAGAACTTGGCAGTCAGTTTCCCAGCATGAAATTACACCTGTCTGGAAAAATGAACAGAATATGGGGAGGCAGAGCGATATACAGAGGTGGGCTCTACTTGGAAAGCAAGCACTCAGATGGCCTGAGGGCCACAACAAAACAGACGTGATGTCATCACAGTCCCCAGGTGCGTTCGATGTCCCAGAGTCTGTATCACCACGGGTTCTGTATGCAGAGGTGTTCACTGCTGGCTGTGGGTCTCTGTGCATCTCACACATCTGGCTGTCATTTCAGGTTTTGATTTCTGTGCTTCCTCTGCCCAGTGCTAAGCCAGGCTTTCTGACTCCCCACGAGAGCAGTGAGCAAAGCCAGGCACTAGTCGGGTGCCTTGACAGCATTGACACCTCATGATCCTGGCTGCACCACAGTCACATGAAGTGCAAACCTGAGGGATCCGCTGCAAAGGAGACCTGAGCCCTTTAAGGAAGAGAGGAGCAGAAATCAATTGTCTGCTCGCCTTCCTCCCCGGGCCCCCCTTTCTCCCTCCTCCATCACCACCACCACCACACACGCACCCTATTCACCCTGCTGGAAGGTGACATTTGCTATTAACCTTATATTGGGCCATTTTGTAAATCAATGTCACTTACATTTAATAACAAGTGTAATCAAAGGAATTATGCAAATTTAATTTGATGCTTCTTGAATTATGCAAATCTGCACCACATATAATGGCTTCTGACATGTGCCCAGTTGGAGAACGTTCCATTACCTCCTCTCTTATTACCCCTATTATTATTTTTATTTTTTTATCCTGTGGTGGGGGGGAGGGAGAAGGGAGGGAGAGGCAGTTAGGCTCAGAGGCAGGGGGGACAAGTGAGTGCGATGGGAAGAGAAGGGAAAGAAGAGGGGTGGTAGAGGAAAGCGTTTCTTTGCCTGCATTTCGAGTAGCAAAGCCTCCTGAAGGCATTTCTGTTATTGTTATTGCAGAGCAAGGAGAGTGGGGCAGGGGGGGAGGAATGGGGATGGGGGGGAATCATTTCCCATGAATGGCTTTGCAGGCAATAATACTATAAGCCTCTGATTCTAAATTACTGCCCTTCCAGTCCTATCTCCAACACAATATTGCTCTCCTCAGCCTCCTCTTCCTGAATTATAAGGCAAGCTGGGGGAGGGTGAGAGAAGAGGGGAGCAGAGCAGAATACACAGGGCAAATGGGTGAAAAAGGGGTTAGTTCTTGTTGCTCCAGGGCCACCCCAGGTGGGGTGGCCAGTCTGCTGGAGAATCTTTTTTTCCCTCTTGGCTTTCCCATCACTCGCTCATTTCCTTGCATGTGATCCTAAGATCAGAAGACAGATTTGCCACAAACTGCTGTATCTTCTCAGAAACTTGTGGCATCAATACACAGTAGTAATGCTCTTCCCTCTTTTGCAACAGCTTGTGGTCCACAGCACTACAAGTCTCAGACCTGTCTCCTCCTACTTTGCTTTTTCTTGTTAAAGAGGATTCAGTGAGCAGAGCTGGGCCACATTTTCCTCTTCAGTACTACTCACAGCAGCTGCAGAGTGACAGAGGATGTATATGTAATTCCCAGTGTATTCTCATAGAAATTTGGTGTTAAGGAAATGCCTCCACTCTTTCCAAACTGAAAACATTTTAAAGTTCGTGTGGGAAAAGACATGTTTCAGTCAGATTTTTATAGCATGGTTTCCATCGATGATGAGGAGAGATACATCTACTTACCCCACACGTGCTGATGGTATCTGGCAGCACCACCAGCACCTTTCCAACATCACCAACTCACCGTCACTGCCAGCAGCCCTCGATGGGGCCCATACAGAAAACAAGGATTGACTTTCAGCTGTGTTGGCAGATGGAAATCCTGCTGGGAGGCCCGGGCCCAGTGTCTGCTCCAGCCCTCACCCAGATCCAGCATGGCGGTGCCTGTCAGGGGAACGTCAATATTTGTGTCTGGCACTTGCTCACTTCCACATGTGGTTGTTGATTCACTGCCCAGAGACCCGTGTCTGTCATTAGGAGGCTGAAGAGAAGAATGAAGCTCATTTCAGAGTCAGATACATCAATAATCTCTGAAGTCCCCTTCTGTCCAAGGTTTCCAGACTGCACAGAGGAGAGAGAACTTGCCTTCACTTACATTTATTTGCCTTGACTTTTTTGGCCTCGCCTTGCCTTTCTTTGCCTGGCCTTGCCATGAGAACAGATGAGACTCATTGCTCCCATGAGCATGGGGGTGATCAGGACCCACTCCTGTCTCCTGGCACCAGGTGCTGCACAGGTAGAAGTTTCCATCACAAAGAACTGCAGCTGAAGCTGTGCTGCTGCAGGTGCCCACCTCACACAGTCCCCGGCTTTGAGGATGCTTCTGGGGAAGGAGGTTAATGAGTGTGTGGAGCTGAAGTTGTCCCTGGTGCTAAGCCCGCTGAGGTCAATGGAGGCGCCGCACAGCCATAGGGGCCTACTCCTGAATTCCAGAGGTGTTCAGCAGTTGCAGGTGCCTCTCCTGCAGAGACAGCTCAGCTCATAACAGCTATGCTGCCTCATAGCTGGTGTTTCTGGCTTAGCTCTCCATGGAGCTTTTCAGGGCAACATCGCTGAATGACTCCAAGTGTGAATATTCCAGGACAAAAGGGATTTGTTGGGAATAGCTGTTGGGAACAACCCTGCATGTGTAGAACACCCTGTAGGGCCCAGAACAGCCTGCAGCACCCAGATGAAAGCTAAAGCTGGATACACTGGTAATCATTGAGACCTACGCTCAGTGCTTGCAGTGTGCTCTCCTGCTCCCCTGCATGATATTCCCACAGCCTCACAGCCTTTTACCTGGGATCATGCTTTCTAAACATACTGATGCTGACTCAGAAATAGACCATGTGAAGTTTCCAGGTCCAGGCTGAAAGACCTTTGTCCCATTGCCAGGAGGAGGGATTTGCTTGGCCTGGGCTCTGGAGGGGGCATGCTGGGCTTCCCACGGGTAAATAAATAGAGTGGGGAAGTGCCCTGGAGGCCATCATTGACACAAGGGCTCTAAAACGGGCTGTTCCCAGCGGGAGGCCCCTCTGCTTGAAGTTTACATGTTCTCCCCTTCCCTGGAAATCACAGGTCATCGCTTGCAGCCACCTCCTCCCCACTAAAACTGTAATCAGCTAAGAGCCATAAAAACACGGCTTAGAAAGGGCTGGGAATGTGACCTCATGAGAAAGGAAATGCTGTCCAAATAAGCATGAAGTATCCCAGGAAACAGTTTGGAGAGAACAGGCTGAAGGTGCAGGAGAATACCTTGTTGTAGAAGATGGTGAAGGCTCCACTCCATGTCTCAGCTTCCTCATCTGCAAGGTGGAGATGACAGGGCACAAACTCTTACCCCACAGCAGAGGCCCAAACACCACCAGCAGGGACTCTTTTGCAATATCACTCCACTGGCATCAGTAGAGGAACCTCTGCTGAGCAAGGAAAAAGGAAGTGCTGAGGGCAACGTTCCATTTAGCCTTCCCTTGGCAATGCCAGAGGATGGAGATTTCCATTGGGAAGGAACCAAAGTTTCTCCTTCCTCTTAAGGCAAGTGAAAGCAGGATAAAATTTCATGAGGGATGGGTTTTAGTCTGGTACCAAGGAACAGGATGTAAGGACTAGATAAGAAACCCAGAAACTGGACAGGTAGACCAGCTAATTTTTTCATAAGGAACTAATTCTATATTTTGTAATTATGTATTTAGTGGCTTCTGGGCTCTGCATTACACAATGTGCAATGCTCCCACACCTTCAGGCTTACTTCTCACTTCTCCATTTTTCTCCAACAAATGGGTGCAACCCTGCCTGCAGACATCCTATCCATTTATTCCCGCTTCATCCCAGGGCAGTCCTGTACAGCCAGCCATGCTTGGTTTTCTCCTTCAACATCCGTTCTGAGAAGCTGGCTCTTGGCACTGCAGGGAGAGGGATTATTTGTTCTTTATTAATTTATGGAAAGGAAGGAAGAGGGTGGAAATTGCAACGAAAGGGACAGCCAGCAAGATGGCAAGGAAGAGAGGTTAAAAATGAAGTCATCATCTAATTGGCCCGCAGTGAATTATTCACATGTATAATCTTTTAAAAAAAAAAAATTCAGCACAAGGCAATGCAAGTAAATGCTGTTCATGTTTAAAAGTCATTTCCATAAGTAAGTGCAATTTCTCTACTGTTTGCCCCTGTTTAATGAAGTGAAATCTTGTTTGCATTCCTCCCAATTTCCCAACGAAAGGCGCCCAAGCGTTTGCACCAAAATTACTCGGCCCAAATTAAAACCCTCCAACACTTTAAAAAAAAAAAAAAAGGAGAAGGGGGGAAAAATAAGACTTATTTTTAAAATGCCTTAAGTGCATCCCAGCATCCTAATTTATTTTTAGACACTTGTTATTAAGAGTAGTAGTAAGTTTCCCCCTTCTCTCTCGTTCTCTCTCTTATTTAAATGAACTTAATGGCAATAGATGCAAATGTCTGGAAGAGGAAAATAGTTAACATTTATTTATTCTTACTGTTGTCTCTTCCCTGGCTGGTGTCATTAGAACAGTTCGTTGCATCCCATTCGCTCCCATTAGCTCTGCTATCAGAGCCACCCAGCACGACTCCAGCACGGCTCGAAGTGCTTTCTGCGGCCCACATAGGGACTACATCATCATCTCCGAGGCACTGGCTTAATGACAAGAAAAAAAATTGGAATATATTGCACAGCGATCTGGGGAAACAACAACAAAAACCACCACCGCTGTTGTCACCCATTGCTGCCCGCTCTTGACCCAACAATGTGTGGTCCTCCGTTGGACGGACGGATGGACGAGACAAAGCACTGGGACAAACGTGCTTTCACAACCCACTGATCCAGGCAATGTGAAGGAAAATATGGCAACAGGACCCAGAGCGCTTCCAAATGCTCTCAGAGGACCCAGCAGAGCTGTGTTCCTGGTGGTGCAGCAGCCAAAGTCCTTCTGCAGCGCTGTGTCGGGTGGATGTCCCCATCACAGCCTGCTCCTGCCCACGCAGCATCCTGCCTGTGTCACAGCACAAACATTCCTTCGTGAAGTGGGACCAGTCCCGGATCCTCTCCAAACCATGGGTGTGGAGGAGGACACATAGGCAGGAAGAGAGGCAAACCTCCTTGCAAGGAAGGAGACAGGCCCCTGGGTGCCCTGGCACGGTGAGGATGGCAGTGAGAGGCAGAGAGAGACCCAGGGCTGTGTGACAGCGCCAGCTGACAAAGCAGCATTTGGGAGGGAGGACATCAGCATCTGCAGCGCTGACACATAAAAGAGAGGCAGCAGCTATTACAGGCGGGGACAGAGGCTCTGAGAGGGCCCTCCCCCCTCCATAAAGTTGACATTGTCTCCCATGATAACTTTTCTGCTGAGGTAGGAGACACTTTACTGCAGAGTTGCACACAGCAAGTAGCTGCCCTCCCCCCGCCCCTTCCCATCCTCTCCCTCTCCCTCTCTCTCCAGCATCATTTACATCCTTAATTAGCTGTAATTCTGCAGTGCTCATTAGGGAAGGACTGGAAAATATCAAGGAGCCCACAAGCAGGGGGCTTTGGGGGAGAGGGAGGAAGAAGGAGATGCGGGCGCCAGGCTGAGAGGGGATGCCCAGGACTGGGCTGCAGAGCCAGGAGTCAGGAGCTGTTCACTTAATTTGAGTGGGATGATTACACTAATTTGGGAGCACTGATCCAGTGATGGGGTTAAAGAGGCCACACTGTCCCACCTAGAAAGGCAGAAGTCCAGAGAGCAACAGCATCTGACCAAGAGGGCTTGTTACTTCCCTGCTGGCGGATGAGGTCTCTCTGCTGGGTCATGCAGCCCTGCATTCCTAATGTCAGTGGCCAGATCCAGGGGAAGGACAGCCTTCCTTCCGCTCCGAGGCAAGTGGCCACACAAACCTGCCCTAAAAGTATAAAAAAAAAAAAGAGAAAAGAAAAGAGAAAGTAAGAAAGAAGAAGAAGAAAAAAAAGAAATTAGAACTCAAAACTAAAGCCAAACATTAAATCCCACACTGCTGAATGGAGTATTTCCTCCAACTCCAAATAGATAAACAGCATGAAGTTTTATTGTTGGCTCAGTTACTTGATTTTATTACTCTGGGGACCAGCAGCAGACCTGGGCAGTTCTTGTCTGGACTCCTGTTAGCTCAGAAGTGTGCACACAGACAGGGTGCAGCCCTGCCTCTTCACAGCCCCAAGGTACAAGACCAGTTAGGAGGCACTACAGCCTCCTTGCCTTAGCTGCAGGACCAGGAGCAAGAAGGTTAAGTGCATTGGGCAAGGACACAAAGAAAAACTGGCAGATCCACGAGGTGACCTCAGATTTCCCAGTGTCTCTCTCTGAACTGCTAATTGCAAGCCATCTTTCCTTATGCTGTAGCACATGGACGTTTGTATGCCCACTTGCACTTGCTATTCTAAGCACACACTTGGCTATTTTTTAATTCATTGCCTCACTGTATCTTTGCTCGAGGTTAGATGTGCATGTAAAAGACTATTGGGGAATTCAGTGAAGTTGACAGAGACGGTCTTTGCAAGTCCATCCTCCCACTTTTCACTTACTGGCAATAATATGAGCCTACAGTTCCTTGGGGCTGAGCTGTGATGGTGTGTCCCACCAAAGACTCAAAATGATTACCAGTGCATGTGGCATTGATGCCTTTTTTTGCAAATATAAGGGCACGTGCACAAATGGGCACATGCACTTTCATTTATCTTCCTCTGTATGACTTTTATTTTCACCTCATGAAGACATTTACTAACATCTTCAAATTCCCTCTAGTGTTTAGATGAAACTTGCCATAACAGAGAATCAGAATATATGAATGTGCCAGAACAACTCAGGAGAGAACCCCGGTGAAATGCAGCTTTAGAGGAGTGCCCAGGACCTTTGCAAACCTGCATTTCAGTGGTTCATAGTGTTGGCTCTGGGGTTTAACACAGGTTAACACCTAGCCAAGACAACTTACACCATTCAAGCAAAGACAAATCTGGCCCACCTTTCAATATTAACATCTGGCTTCTCCTGTAGTGTTTGGTTCATAGATCAGAAGATAAAATTTCCAGCTCCACTCACTCTATGTGAAATTCAGGTTGCAAAGAAGTGGTAGTGGAGATTACCTGGATCTTTAAAGCAGCACCTTCTCTGCACTTCCAAAGGACCGCTTAGTCAAGATTTCCAATGACAAACTGACAAAGCCAACCCTTCAGAATAGATTTTGTCCATTACCTAGTATTTGGTAAGAAGGATGAAGATCAGAAAAAAAACCAACAGGCTAGCTCCCTATTAGAGATGTTTGGTCAATACAAGGACAGGTGCCTCATCACGGCCTATGGGTGAGGAAGGGCTACGGATTCCCAAGCTGCACACCTGCTGAATCTACATGAGAGTCTGTGAGTTGCTACTACATAGCTTAAGGCATCAGCTGTAAGAGTTTCCCTGGCCCACCTGCCCTTGGGAGCATCTCCTGGAGAAATGGGTCTGCACCCAGCAAGGCCTCCTGCTGAACCCACCCCTGGGCACCTCACCTTTCCCACAGGGCTGGGGCAGCCAGAGGGAGATGGATAGCCAGGGAAAGCAGCGGGCGAAAAGCAAACTCACACTACATAAATTCTTAAATGCTGTTTTATAAGGACACAGCGTTGTAACAACTTGCCAAGAACAACACTGAAATTATTTCAAGGTTTCCCATTTGTTTGTAAAGTGAATATTAAAAGTGCAGGCAGCAGTCTCCCGGTGTTCCCCTGGGAACTGTTAGTGTCCGTAGTAACGAGGTCATTCCTTTTTTATTAGGAGATGGGTTTCTGTAAAGTTAAATGTGCTGACAGCCTCTTGCCTTTGATGTTGGGTTTCACCTCCGTCCCTCCTGCAGATATTGCCGCTCCTCCCTCGCAAAGACACATCCCTGACAAACAATCTCCCTTCTGTCTCCCCTGCTTGTTTGTTTAGATGCATGATAGGCAGCTCTGCTAAAGGGCAGCACAGGAAGGCGGGCTGCTGCTCCAGCGGACGGCGGAGATGTGAGAGATTTGGTGGCTGTAATTAAGCTAGCCTTCATCCCCCAATCTGCCGTGACTCTCGGTACCCTTCACTTTATTGACCGGACAGATAATTACAGCGCGGCGCTCACAGGGCCCTCAGTCACAGCAGCACTGCAGCTGCTCAAGGAGCCCTGCCCCAGTGCTGGGCCTGGAGGCAGAGCAGGGGCACCTTCCTCATCTGGCAACTTGAGTATCCCCATGGTGCATCCTCCAATCACTCAACGTCCCGTGCCTTCCTGACCTCAGTCAGCAAAGACACGGACACACAGGCGGGCCGCAGTCAAACCATACCACAGAGCAACCTGTTAATCAACACAAGGAAGGAACACCTGGTGAGGACAGCACTTGGGAGGCTCAGTTCTGTGCTCTACCCAAGAGCTTCCTGAAGGTTCTAGGCAAGTTAATGAAACAGTTCCCACAGTAGTAACATGGGGTGGCCCCAGGAGCATCCCATGCCTGTGCATGCCCAACACCTGGCACCAGGAGACCCAGTCCCACCTGGCACCTCAGCACAACTCAGTAACACAAAGAGACCAACATTTCTGGTGTTTGAACATTAAACTGGCAACAATGCCCATCGTAAGCATTGTGTGAAGCCGCTCGTTAGCTCAGCAAAAGATAAATAATACATTCATGCTTCAAAGTGAAGTACGCATTGTGTGCACCCAAATAATAGGAAATAATGTGGGTATCCTTGTTCATCATGGACATAGTAGGAAGAAATCAACTTCCTTGGGAACGGGTGCTTAGAAATGATTTATTTGCTCTTGGGAAATGAATGCAAAAACCAAGGAGACAGTGTTGTGCACTGAGGTGGACCAGAAATTTGCCTGCCCGTATTTAACCACACAATTAAGAATCCCAGTTGAATGGTTGGTGATGGTACCAGAAACTCTAGTTTTGGTAGGAGAGCCTGCTTGTTCCCCTGTGCGTGCTGAGCTGCTGGTGACAAAAAGGCAGCTTTTGGAGGGAGATAGGTTAATAGCATCGTACCAACAAAGCCAAACTCCAGGCCTGGCTCTTAGCTGGGATGTGCACAGCAGAACTGTGCGCCATCCCTAGGGAGATGCCGCCAGGACAAAGGGCCTTCCCCAGGAGGGTGACGCACAGCACAGAGACCTGTCCTTCCAGCAGCCAACCGCAGCAGCTCAGCAGCGCAGGGACACGCTAACCCCGCACACCATGGCCAGGCTCGCTGCTCCCCAGGGTCTGGGCAAGGAGGTGGCCGGGGCTGCTGTGGTTTCGCCATCCAAGCAGGAAGCGTGAGAGGCGGGATGTTTGCCCAGAGAGTTTATGAGTGACACTTTCCAGCCCCCACGCTCCCCTCCCCTG
>JAPSGF010000096.1:90677-105677 GCA_035772895.1 Perdix hodgsoniae | reverse complement strand
TTGTATCACAAAGGGCTATTAATCCTTTTTTTAGCTTTATTTAGGACTTAACAGCAAGCCAAGTAGCCATAGGTAGGTGATGCTGTGTATGTACGCATTCCAGTGGCGGGGAGGGGGAGGTGATCATTCACTGCTCGGAGGCAGCAGCCGGGCTTATGGCACGGCTGGGGGCCTCGGTGGGCGCCAGGCAGGGTGAGCCCATGGCCCCCACCTGAACGGGAGCTCCTCTTGGGCGAGGGAGGAGGAGGAGATGAATACCGGGCCCTGGCTCCCTGTCAAATCCCACCCAGCATCAATCACCTGATTAGATATCCTTATGATTTCAGAGCTGCCAATATTCTGGGGCCATTTCAGCCTGAAAAATAAAAATGACACCAGGTGACAGCAGGGGAGCACGTGGCTCGGATCCAATTCATTTTCCACTTTGCAGGCCCAGGGAATCAAAGTTGAAAGGAGGAAGACGCCAAGGCAGGGCCAGCCGCTGGGGTAGGGCACGGGCTGAGGGAGCATGGCCAAGTATGGAGCTGCTGCAACCTCCTTGGCCCTGCTGCAGAGATCGCTGCTCTGCAGCCCCAGTAGCAAACCAATCCCAAGCCTCCTAACAAAGGGACAGCACAGAGGGAAGGGAGCCCCATGGGAGAAGTAGGTGAACAAGTGTTATTGACATCACTGGCAATCTGAAGGCTCTGTGGCGTCAGGAAAGCATTCTCCCCCATTGAACAAACAACCTGCCAGACACTTTCAGGCTCTGTCCCTCCCTGCCATCTCCCCAGCAGCACCCTGGCAGATTCTGGCACACTTTCTCCACTTTGATCTCAAAGCCCAGGGAAGCTCAGCACTGAGGGAGAGAGGCAGCCATCCCCAGGAGGTGGCAGACCTCCACTCACCACAGCCAGAGGGATGCTATGCAGCGGGGACTGATATGCTCTGCTCTGGGTTCACAGCACAGACCCAGCAGCAAGCCCAGAGGTGAGCAATGAGAACAGGCTGCTGGGAGGCAGCAGCCCCATTGGTGACCCCACACTGCCGCTGGTTTCCATGCCCCATCTCTGCAGGGCATGTGCTGGCTCATGTCTGTGTTTGTCCAGGGCCTGCCATGGCAGAGCCCTCGTCCCACATCTGCAGCTCAGCTATGGGACCATCACAGCTGGTGCTCCCCTGGGGTACACGGGGCATTGCACCCGGAGAGCCTCATCCTCTGCATGGGGACAGTGATGCAGCAGATGAAGTGGTTTTACCGCAAGGACACAGCAGCCTTTCAAAAGGTAGCAAATGCTTTCTCTGAGCTACTCAGTTACACGTTCCAAACTCCCAAACTACACAAATCTCCTGAGAAAATGCAAGTCAGTCAGAGAGAAATCTTGGAGCCACTTCAAACGTTTTGCCAATAATTCATGCAATGAGATTAAAAAAGCCATTTCTTCCTTTGCCAAGTACACAGAGACCAGAGTGTTCTCTATTGTGTAGGAACATCACAGCATGTAGCATTTGACAAGGAAAGGTCACCGGGGAGGGGCCACAGCTCCTTTTTTAAGAGGCTGCTACTGGTGTCCTTTGGAAAAACTGGTTTTACACTGTAGCAAAAGCCACAATTGCATGCCCGGCTAACTGGGCTGAAATACCTGCCCGGGGCTTCTTTCAAAGCGGCGCTGCTGGAGGGTTCTGTGCTCTCTATCCGACCTGGGACCAAACCCCCAGCACGGTAAATCGGGCAGACACCCACTGCCTTGTCATGTCTGAGTGCTTCAGTGCTGCAGCATGGGCAGCGGACCGGGAGCAGAATGAGCTGAGCAGCACCCTATGTTCACAGGAGTTTCAAGATCCCCAGCCTTCTAGGGAGACACAGCACAGAAAGGACCCCTTATGCGATGGAGGGCAGGGAGAAATAGAAATGAGGAACTACAATCAAATGGCCCTAAATCCAGTGATGCTTCCCAAAACTGCTGCTTCACACACACTGATGGGGGCTGCCCAAAGCCCCATCCAAACTGGCCTTGAACACCTCCAAAGACGGGGCACCCACAGCTCTCCGCACAGTCTGTGCCAGTGATTCACCACTCTGAGTAAAGAATTTCTTCTAACATCTAATGTAAATCTTCCCTCTTTCAATTAAAAGCCGCTCCCCCTTCCCCCCTTGTGCTATCAACAGATAGGTTTATACAGGATGCAACACAAAGAAACTCTCTGGAAACATAGAAAACTCTGAGAGCGGAGTTTGTTCAGCCTTGCCACAATCGTGTGGGATTGGATAGGAGAGTTCAAAATACTGTTTGTAATCTTCACCAAAAGACTTAAACCACCACTATGGTTTATGTACAGCTCATGAGACACCACAACAGAAACACAGATCCCAAATCCCCTTTCACTGTAATCAGAATGGAGCCATTTCATCATGACTGATTTCATTGTGTCATTACCAATTTACACCATGCAAAGTGAGAGGTGACCCCCGGCCCCTGGGGGTTAGAAATGCTGCAGGAGAGTGAGGAGCATATCGGGGGGCTCTGCAAACACCACTCAGAGCTGCCTGCACAAACGCTGCAACAACCTCAGACATATTGCATCCTTGTAACGTTGCACAATAGCAGGACAAAGGCAGGGATGTGAGAGGATCCGTGGAAATAAGAGCGCAGGAAGTACCAGGCTGTCCAGACAGTGCTCTTTGAGCCCATAACCTGCCTCCAACAGTGACTGTAATTCAGGGGGAAAAATAACAACTCGGCAAGAGGTAATTATCTAACAAGGTACAAGTAACACGATTTTCATGCCGCTTCCTCTCGGTGAGTGGTAGCCTTCAGCTGGCTCCTCCACAGAGCAAAGCCTATCCCAGACTCAAGCATACCTTTACAATTCAGCATTTCCTCCTGATCCATCCGAAGAACCCATCTCATTTTCTAATTCTCTGAGATCACGGCCTCATCAAATCATTGTACTGAGGACTTTCATGGCTAAAGGAACACTGGTCTGAAAAAAAATAACAAAAAAGTGGTTATTCTACCAGTGGTGAGTTGTTGCTAACTCAATTTCAGTGGCTGCCAATCACTGTTTTCTAGAGAGGCCCACAAAAAGCCACTTGCTTTGATACTGAGCAGACAGAAGGCATTCTGGTAGTGGGTTAAGGGCTTCTAGGAAATGGCAGCAGAGTTAGAAACCTTACAGCAAGAACATTTTCGTGTGCCTGGTGACTCAGGCTGATGGAATGCAGGAAAGCTTACAGAACTCTGGATGATGCTGTTTGTTTCATGGCTGTGAATACATTAAGCAATGTATTAAGCAATGTATTAAGCAAAGATCTAATTTCTTGGACTGGTACAGGGATGTCAGCGAAGTCCAGCAACAAGCCACTTATTCACCTGAGCCAGGGTAGGTGACACAACTGCTGCTTACACTGGCACCCAAGAACCCTACCCAACAGCTCACACTATTTCACACTGGGATGGAAATGCCTAGCGGAAATAACCACGGTTATATTGTAGGGGACAGCTAAGGTTCCTGAGAGAGAGATTCTGCATTGCAAATGAGAATTTCCACCTCTGTGGGGAACTTTCTTAGCATGTATGGGGTTGGGAAAAGATATTACAGGACCATCCATAAAAACTGTAAGCATACTTTGGTGATATCCTCTTTCCTAACCAGGAAGCCAACAAAATTTTAATGCTCCTGACATTTACTTGTCACTGCTGGCTGGCAAATTCCAAAGATAAAACACAACAAGAGTCCTAATATAAAAGCACCAGTGTTAGCTTGTGACAAGCTACGAAAGGCTAAAGGGAACAGACCTGATTTAAAGATGATGAAGTGGACAGAGAATGAGAAAGCCCTGCGGAAACACCAAGTCTGCCATCTTTTGCATCGGTGGATAAAAGCTTGGTGGCTCCAGCAGGCTGTGGGATTTGCAGTGGGCAAAGGAAAGGACTTGTAGAACTCCTAAAAGATGCCATTTATTATTCAACTGGAAATGCGGTTAATGCCAGTGGGACTTGATCTTCCTCATAAATGAGAACAATTTTTACTTAAAGCACTCAAATGACCACTAGGGCTGCTCCAGCCTCAGGGACTGCAGGGTACAGTTTTAAGCAGTTTTATTAACTTTATTTTAAATCGCTTCCAGTGCTGATCCCCCTAAAGATCAAAGCTGCTCCATCATTTATACCTGGCAGGCAGTAAAACCCTTACGTAAATCTGTAAGTTCCCTTGTTAAGTTTAACATTCATCACTTAACATCACTTAGCAGCCAACCAGGGGACAGTGTGCCTGCCAGGCCAACCAGCCCCATCTGCATCCCTGCAGTGAGGATCCAACGCTGCTGAAGTGGAGGCAAAGCTCCATTCAGTGTCTGCTCCTCCGAAAGGCACAGATGGGGGATGGCCCTTGGAGAGTGCATCTTTGCCCCCCATTTCATCTGCACCCCGGTGGTAACTCTGTCTGAATTCCTTAAGTTACCAGGAAACCTCAGAGAGCCACAGAAAACATTCTGTGCCTAATGAGGCCTTCTTGGACCACAGTGTCATCAGACACTACCACGTCCCGCTAATGAGCTTCTCTCTGTGCAGCGCGGAGCCGCGCTGAACTGAACTCTCCCCATAGAACGACGCGCCATGAACTGGCAGATTAAACTTTCCACTGGACCAGGGACAGTTGCAAGGCACTGGGATGGCATCCAACTTCAGCTAAGTGGAGTAGGGACTGAGAACATGAATTTATAACCAGCAGCCATCAATGAGGCGTAGGGAGCCATGTGCACAGCATGCACTTGGGGAAGGAGACTGGGGACTAGAGCAGAGCTGACTGTGCCTAATGTAGGGCAGGCAGGACACAAAAAGGCTGTATCCATCCAGTAGAAAGCAATACAAAGGCAAGACCACCATATCTTAGAAGAAAAAAAGGCAGAACATGGATACATCCAACAAGTATTTGAAGGCGATGCTTCCTCTCCTTGCCTGTAGAGCCAAGGAGATCCAGCAGCCCTAGGCAGGGACCATAGCTGCAAGAGGGGAAAAGAGATGACAACTCTGAAATGCAGAACGTGATAGAGGAACCAATGAAAGACAAGGGAAAAGAGCCGAGGATGCTTAGACTTTGTAGCAGCAGGAACTAGTCAGGATAGCGAGAGAAACACTAGAAGACAGAGATACCATCCGAAGGGAACTGCAGCTACCTAACAGAACAGTTCCAGTATCCCCTTGACTAGAGCAAGTACAAAGTGTCAGCTGCATGATGTGCCAAAGCACCTCTTTGGGAAACACTTTTTCTCGAAGTTTTCTTCTCTTCTTATTCCCCCCTCTCCTCCTCCTTCCTCCCTCCAGCTCCCCCCCCCCCCCCCTTCAGGCAGAGATATGTTTCTCTCAGCTGCTTCTGTGCCTGTGACTTTACTGCATGTGGGAAGTCAGTCCGGAAGGTCACCTCTTTCATCAAGTATTCTATTTGCATCCAAAATTGTATGTACATGAAAAATGTGGTCGTGTGTTGCACCTAGCTGCAGACGCAGATGAAATTCTGTGGAAAGCCTGATGCACACTAACCTTTGCAGATGGTGCAGCTATTGCTGAAAAATGGATTGCTTAATAAAGCATATCATCCGACATATTTGCTGCTTGGCTAGCCAAATAGAAGTTGTTTTTTGCACAAATTTCCTTGTCAAATTTGTCAATGTTCATGTCATTTTTGCTTTAGGTCACAGAGCAAGGTGCAAATTCTTGGCATCTTTACTAGTTGCAAGCCAATTTCGGCTATTTCTAACAATGAAGTGAATTTCTCTGAGGATAAGACACTCACTTTATGGGGAAGGAAGGAAAACAGCAGGAAGTGGATCATTTTTTTTCTGGGATTTTGTTCATGCTTTCTCTCTTTTCTTTTTTTCTTCTTCTTCCTGATGGATAACATTTACAAACCTTATTTAATTCACAGCAGAGAGAAAGAGGCCTTTAAGCCTGTTAAAAGATTTATTTTGTTTGACTATTTGGTGCGAGATGCATACAGAATTTTTGCGATGGTGCACAGAAAATGTATCCCTTTGTGCCAGAAAATTTGCAGGAGAAGAAAAGAATGCCATTCCCTTGGCACTCTCAGGCGTGGAAGGCAGGGGTTCTCCCCTACCAAGTGACTGCTAGAAGTGCCTTCATTTTTATTAACCCCACAATCTTTTAGGCTCGAAGCCATACAATGCACCTGTCCTGTTTGGTTTTCTACCTGCTCTATGTCCTTCTGCTGTGCCTTCACACACATCACATCCCCTGTTCAGATGCATCTTTTCAAGCCTATTCCCTTCTTCCTGGCTTTCTAACCATTCTGCTACACGATCCCTTCCCAGACACAACCATAGCAAGCAGCTCTACTCAGAGGCAAAAGCAAGGAATGCCATTGCCATGCCTGCTACAATAAAACCCTCAGCTGTAGGAGGGTTTTAAAACTGCAGCATGCTCTTACATGCACAGCCGTGAAGAAATGGTGCCAGTGTGTGGCTGGCTCCCAGGCACTGGGGTGCTGCCCATCCAGAGAGCCACAGAGAATGCTGAGCAGCTGACAAGTATGTGGAAAGGGCTGGAGCCCTGTTCTGGTCCTTCCTGCACCCCACTGCACGGGCAAGTCAAGTCACAGAAGGAGAGCACTCTGGGCTCAGTGGCAGCCCGGAGCCTCCTCGTGCAGCATGGCGCTGCAGCACTGGCAGCGGGCACTTTGGGGTGCAGGGCTTCACATCCAGCCACTGCAATACAGCTTGTCCAGCCCTCCACAAGCAGGGCAGAAATTTAAGCGTCAGACACGTTATTTGTTTTGCATTTCCCTTTTGGTTGGGTACCTCAGTGGACAGAGTGTTTGCCATTTCCTAGGAACAGGTGCATTCCTATCTGGCCTGTGTCATATTCTGGCAGCAATCACATTCCCCTCTATGGAGGTTTAATTTCTCCCTGAATTCCCACCCCAGACAAAGTCCTTTACCAAGAACAACCTTTTCCAAAGATGCACTGCTTGCCAAGTGAATCATCCATCTGATCTGCTCCTCTAACAGGAGGCTTTTCTGCAAGACATGGGCACTTGACATACTCCCCATTTGTCTTCCTTCAGAAAGTATCTCCTTCTGCAAGGAACATTTTGTTTACAGGGTTTATTTTGTTAGCAGGTGTATTCCCACTAGTAAGTTTTCCTCTGCACCATTTTTTTTAAAGGTCTTGTTTGGTAGCCAGATAGCCGAGACTGCCTGTGATAAAGCCAGCACAAGTGATTAATAGCAAAGTCTCTGCCATTTTATTATTAATAGCAGTGTGTTGACTCAATTAAATCCAGCCTGCTTTTTTTGGCAGGCCTTCGCAATTATACATATCATTATGGGCTGCAGCCCAAATGCATCCTGGGAGCAGACCAGAACTCCACATTAACTTTTTCTGGCTCTCTGTTTCCAGGTTGGCCACTGAAACATGTGGGCTATAACCAATCCAGGCTGCTTCGGGGATGGAACGATAGAGAGAAAAAGACAAATGGCAGAGGTGGGGATCACACCTAGATAGGACACGCTCCCCCACAGCCATAAACAGCCTGAAAAACACATCCTAGATCCACTCCTCCATACTGAACCCCATAAACACAGTGTAATCAGTCTGGACAGTACCTGTTACCAGCAGGGGTGATTTTCCAGCACACTGAGGGGAGTGTCCAGTAAACCCTTCCAAAACAGACTTGCAAGCAGCTTGGCCTCGCTTGAAGAGGCACTGAGCTGACATTCAAGCATTTATCTTGAGATGAGTCCCAGGAACATGTGTTTCATGGTGGAAAGACTCAATAAAGCTCAAGTACACCAACTCAACATACCCCAACGCATCCTTTAAGCATATTTCACTGCTGGACCTCTCAAAACATCCCAGCCAGTCTGTTGGGAAACAAGGCAGTCATGGGGCTAAGGCCTAAGACTAGGATAGAGCCAAACTCAATCCTCAGCACTGATATGGACTCCATGTATCTTTGCAGGTGAGCCTTCTGTCCATACAAAGTCCTGGGGCAACTGCTGTAACCTCCCAACTCAAGTGATCCAAGGGACATTTAGGTTACTTGTTATTAGGGAGCACCAGACTTGGGTGCCATAACAGCAAATTAAGAGACACGCAGACAAGGGTAGGTTGCCTTACCTGGGCTTTGAAAGATTTTGGGGACCCTGAACTGAAGCGCTTGTGTTTTTTTCACTGTCTTTTGTGACAACTCATCCACAAGCTGTCCTGTTAATCATGGGAGAAAGCTCTTTTAAGTCATGAAATTCATTAGGCTTGTATATACAGCACCTACCATGGGGACAGCCTGATCTGAGTTTAGGCACTGTCATCCCCCAGGTAACAAATTGGCCATGAAGTACTGGAGAAACAATCAGGCCTTGGCCTCTTGCAAAAGCAGCATATGTTGCCCAGCAGCACTTGCCCATTGCTGTCCTTTGCAGACTGGGTGGGCTCCATCTCCCTGAAACCTGCTAACCAGAACTGGCAACTGCAGTTATTTCTCTAGCATGTGTATGGTCTACGATTCATTTCACCCTGCCTGCTGGATTTTTTTTTCCAAGCCCACTACTCTTTACAACTGCAGCCCTGGGTTCTTCTTTCCCATGGAGCCTGAAAACATTCCACTTTTCTCTCCAGGTACCCAGAGCACCACCTCTCTTCCTGCAGCATTAAAGGAGATCCCAGAAGCACAGCTGAAACCCTGCAAAAAAACAGTAGATCTCATTTCCTACCACCTTAGCATGGGGTGCTTTGCAACTGAAGGCTCTTTTCAGCTTGCATTACTTCACCTTACAGAAACCCATCAAGTCAGGAGGGGCACTCTGTGGTTTCCATCCCAGCTTGGCCTATCTCCATCCATGTCATCCATCTGGTTTATGTTGCTGGCATCAGACAAACCACAGCTGTGGGGCTCTGGCTAAACCAGTGTGGAAGACTCTAAGTGCTCGGCCTATAATTTCCTCCCAGTGTCTGCTATGCCGTTGTGGAAACAATTTTGCTGCTGAACGAGGCAGTGCTTTCCTCTGAGACTCCCTTTGAGCCCAGGATGAGCGATCACCAGAGGGGAGATGATCAGACATTGGCAAGGGCTGTCCCTGTCACCTCACGACCAGTTAGTGGGGACTGAGCTGTTATTGCTTCTCTATTATCAGCTACAGCAGGGGCTTCCCTGCTTTGTGGCTGAGGCTGCATTGTACCAATGACTCACAGAACATAACTAAACCATGTAAAATGTCATCCCGTGTTTGCCATTAATAAGGTTTCAATTAATGATACAGATTACCAAGAATACCCTGAGCCTGAAACTCAGTGCTGTGCTGTCTAGCAGAGCCAATCAGGCAGCTCTCAGAGTTGAGCCACCACAAAGCAGTTCTGCTTTCCAGGACAGATCTGTCCTTGCTGCTACCAGGCAGGGGTGCAAAGGTTTTATTTTTAAACATCCCAGGACCTGACTCTGCTTACTTGCTGGTGTGAGTTACGCACTGATATACAGGGGGTTGACTAGCTGTAGTCTGTAAGAACTGGAGCTGTGTTGAGGTGGGCCATAGTCAAAAATGAAATGAGTCCAAAATGCTGGTGATACCAGCTGACACCAGATCCTCCACCACACGCATCCTCCTTTTAACACATGCTGTATACATGCAAACACTTCCCTAGTGGAAAACACACAGGGGAACAATGGGTAAATTTAGACTTGCATCATCAAACATGTCAACCATTCTGAAGACAGATCTAAAAAGCATGGGGGCATGGCCTGGGCCATCTGTATGCTCTTCGCACACCAAGGTAAAGACAAGCAATGCATTGCCACTTACCCTGCAGCCTCTGTTCCCTGCACACAGCTCTCCTTATCTGGGAGCTCTCTCATGCAGACAAAGCCACTCAGTACGACCAAGGGCATCCTCTCTCTTGCGCACACACAGAGCAAGGAGTCTTCCCAATTTTTGCATCGCCTCTGTAGTTTCCTTTCTGTAGTCACACACATCTCCTGCTTCCTGCACACACACCTATGAGCACAACACATCTCGGTAAGGCATGCAGACAGACTTGCTCATGCACACACCACCCCCAGGAGGAGCTCCAGGTACAAGAGGCAATCCTCCCGGCTCAGGCAGCCTGCTGGAAGGAATAATTAATTTCCTGATGAGCATGGATATCATGCAAAGGCAGCCATCCGGATAGGGTGGAACATTTCTAACCAACATCCCTGTGATCCGGTATTTGGATTCGCCCATCCCCAGCCTCCACTCTCAGCACTGGCGACAGCAGCAAAGCTGAGCTTGCTGCACTGCCTGGAAAGCCCCCTCATACCTGCTGGCCTGGTCTGCAGCAAGCGGTGAGCTATTGTGCACAGCCCTGTCCTCCTTACACCAGGGCGAGGCACCTTGCTTACTGCTCTTCCTTAACCTGCTGCTCCTACATGACTTGGCCCCCACACCCACTGCTGTCTCCATTCCTGGGGCAAATGAGAGAACTACACAAGCAGTGTCAGACTGCTCAAAGCTAACAGTCCTGCCCAGTGCAGAACTAAGACATGGCAGGTCCCTGCTGCAAGGACATGCTCTCTAGGCTACAACTCGAACAGAATCCATCAGCCCCAAATCTCCTCTCATCCTGGCTCAAGTCATTTTGCTCTCTTCCATCTTACAGAGAAGGGTTGAAATGCTCACAGACAGCAACAGAACACTCTAAACCCAGGGTACAGAGTGGAGCTTAGAGAAGGGCAGGGAATTATGGGCAGAGCAGTGTTCATGGACAGTAGTGCAAATTGCACCCAAAACCACAGGATTGCCAGCCATAACCCAGAAGGGCTCACTCCCACAAACCCCTGGCCCCCATTAAAGGAGTCTGGCCACTGAACACACACCACCTTCAGTACCAAAATAATAGCAGTGTAGTGTCAGGGGGTTGGACTGCACTGTCAGAGGTGTTTGCACATATCCTTTCCTTGAAAGTGGCATGCTCCTCAGACTCGTCTGCAAGCACGACTCTCCAGGGAGAGCTGTGTGCTTGGAAGATCCCATTGCAGGAGCACAAGAAGCCTACAGGCATTTTCCCAGCAGTTTCAACAAGCTGCAAAACAGTTCTGTGGGTAAGTGGTTTTGAATGTGCCTATTTATACTACCAGAAATAATTACGATGAATGCTGCTAGAAAGAGGTAAGAGTAATATTTTTACGTTTTAAAAAGGATGGGGTTTTCCTAAGCATTCACTGAGCACTGAGTGCCTGAATGCAAAAAAGCATCATTGCATACCTCATTAAAGGGCAGGAATATACAACGCAGGCCAAATAACTTGCTTGCAACAGAGCTACAAGCCAGAGGACTTTGCCAAAGATACACAAGGATAGTAGCACAGAAATGGAAGGCAACCATGGTGCTCTCAGCAGAGTCAAAGGGAGCAAAGTGCAGCTGGTTTCACTTCAGCATCAAGAACTCTGGTCAAGAACTAGACCAAAACAACATTAGTTGCCTTGGGACAAATGGATCCCTTACTGCAGTAGCAGAAGCACATGTGGCAAAAGACTCACAGGGATGGCTATTTGCAAGCTGCCCAAGACACACACACTTGCCTATGTTCCTCGAATGCTGACACACATCACATTGTCAGTCTCTATTCACACTCCTCCTCTTAAGCACTTTCACCTCAGAGTTCACATTAGGGGGGGAAACAACCGGCACAACTCTTTCCAGAAGTCTTGAGACCAGAAATTTAGATATACTCTCAGAGGGAAGTTTGCTGAGGGCTTTTTCAAGAGTTCAAGTCTGATTCAAACTTCAGTATCAAAGGCAGATTTGTACTGTGTCGGTTCAGTTCTGTCTATCAGATCTTCTGGATCTGAGCCTTTCCAGCACTCTTGGATCTTTGATTTTTTTCATCCACAATGGCGATGCTCAGAAATACCGCGTTGGTGTCTTTGGGAGTTGGCAACTTTAAAACTCCTTTCTGTGTATGAGAAATCTCTTAATCTTCTTCTCTTTTTTCCTAAGACAAGCCAGGAAAAGAGCTCAGAGGAAATACCTTACTGTAACACTGAGGCTTACAAGTAAAAGCAGAGTCATGGAATGAAAAGCCAAAGGTCCTTAGTCATGCTGAACTTGCTTTTTCAGCTCCTGGGGTTGTTGCCCATCCAGAAGAGCTTAGTATACTGCTATTTATATTTGCTAATTGCTTTCACAAAGAAAGGATTGTTGTGTAAGTCTCTGCCCCAGCCTAGAGTACTTGGGGAAATTCCCATGAATATTTGCCTAGTTAAAGATGCATCTACCTATTGATGACATATCAATGTGATGAGGAATTAGTCAAAACTGGATTAGAGCAGGGTTCAATCTTCAGCTCCCCTTTCTTCACACTACCATGGCATCCCAGACCCATATGGATGGGCTGCAGTGGCTCCAGCGAGCCCCTGTGTTTGGGAGATACATGTGGAGTTTGCAAGATTACCGAAAGATCTTAGGAACACGTGCCAGCAAGATGTGTGCTCCAAACTCCCTCCACTGCTTTGGAAGATTTGCAGCTCCAGGAGTCAAATAACAGGCATAGAATATACAATGCTGCAAGGCTAACAAAGCTTATCTTTTTTTCTGACTGGCATTTTTTCTTTGGTTTCAGAGCAGAGAATTGATGTTTCATTCCTGCATCTTTCAGATATGCGTATACTCAGGCACACACTTTTTACATATAAGTAAAACACAGCTATACACAGACCTGGGCACGGCAGTCTGCTTCTACGTGTAAAGCAGTGCTATTTACAAGCCGTTTCTATGGTTATAATATACATGGCTCTTATGAACTGCTTCATTAACCTGTCAATCAGATTGCTTTTTTTCTTTCTTGTTCACTCCTCTTCTGTGTTACTCCGTTTTGGAAGTGAAGCATGCACGTGTCAAGTGCATTGTTTCAGATCATGCGGACACACGGACACAGACAGACACACGTCCACCCAGGAATGAACGCAGTTCCATTGCTGTCTCCTCAGGAGCTCGGCTCTGGGCAGCCCCCCAGACTCAGCCAGCCATGGTGATACGCAGGTGGCTGTTTACCACCCAGCCCGGCTGGGGGCACCATGGGCAGGAGCTGCCCCTCAGGCCGGCTGCTCGCAGGAGGAGGGGGCTGCTGCAGGGCAGTGCTGTTTGGAAGTGCTGCTGATGGGCGAGGCCCCAATAAACCCCCCAAAAGTGCTGATGTGCCAAAAGCAGCTGACACTGATGGATCTGCTCTCATCTTGCCTTTCAGCCCCGATGCAAGAGAGAAGAGATAGAGAAAGAGAAACAAAGGCAGAGATTAACTCTTTTGTCACAGAGCTCTGCAGTTTTACAAGGCAAGATAAAGCTGCTGTCCAGGTTGGATGCAGATGGGACCAGCTCAGCACAGTCTGCCTGATTCTATGGAATCCAATGAAGGGACAAAACAACCTGAACTGTGCAATGATTTACTGACAGGGCCAGAGCTGCCTAACAGAGCCTTACAGCTTTCCTCATGGCTGCAACCACAGCCAGGGAGACCTGCGTGGATGCTTCTCCCATGCATACAGGCAACTATGAACCTGCAGCCTGCGTTTCAATGTCATGCAGCTACATAAGGAGTGCTCAGAAGGTTTTCTCTTCCCTTGCTCTCCTGAAAGGACACGACCACCTCTTAGATCTCCCTTCCACTATGTTCCCACATGGATGTAGCTGTACTACATTGAGCCTAAGCACATCAGTAGGCACCTGTATTAACAGCACTGACAAACAAATAATGACAACAATATGAGTGATAATTATTAGTAAAGATGTTAAACAGCATTCTATTTCCTATAGAAAAATTCATTTCAATCCTATTCAATTGGATTCTCATTGATTTGGAGAGAGGAGGAGGGATACCTTTTCCAAGTTACCCTCAAAAAAACAAAACAAAACAAAAAAAACTACAAAGCCTTAAATCCATATTGTAATTTTGACCCTTTTCCATCTTCAGCAGAAACTTACAAGTTGTGTCCTTTGATAAAAAGATGTACTTTAATTTTTTTTCTCCTAAAAAAGAGACCCTGTGTAACCAAGAAGCCACGTTCCATTAGGAAGCACTGCCAAGCTCTGCATTTTTCAAGTCCTGATTGTTCTGCACTTCTGTTGCATAGTTCCCACTCAGAAGGAAGCAAAGATCAGCATGGGTAAAGAGGCAGAGGCAGGCTATGGTGAGCAATAGGGATGTCTGCAGGTTGCTGTCAGGACAGGGATGTTGTGCAGCCCCACAAACACACAGGAAGAACCTGCCAGCCCTGCAATCCATCCATCACTGAGCACATCAGTACAGACAAGTGCATTACACTGGGACACGGACACATTCTGAAACACAGCCGTGTCACTGCACCGAGAATTCCTGCTCTCACACACACTCTGCTGAGCACACAGTCCTGCCTGAAACGCAAACAAGAGCTTCAGGCAACAAACAGAAGACAGAGGTTCAGGGTGGCACTTCTTTTTCCCCCTGAGAAATAAGGTTGTTCTTCATTCTTAGCAGGCTTTTTGCCACATCTTTTCAGTATTGCCTCCCTTGCCTCATGTTTTCTTTCAACAGAGATATTCAACATCCAAAACCCTTTTAGACCCTAACAGAGGCTTACAGAATATTGTTTGTGTCTACAGGTTGATTTAAAATAAAGTCTGATACAGCAGGTCTGTTCTAAAGCCGGAAAACAACTCTGAAATTTCAAGATTTCCTACAACACACAAAGAGCAAAAATCGTGCCACTGTGTCAAGTGCAGACAGCCTAGGAAACAGGCCCACCAAGGAATTATTGATCATCCCTTCACATGTCCTCAATAAGATCCTGGTCTGAGCCCTATCCACTGCCAACTGACACATGCTGAGGTGAAATGTGCTGCCTGCTCGTGGCATCCAGCACTGCAATGAGCCATTTGTGAGAACTCTGCACAACTCCACACTCTTGGTAGCACACTTCTTTAAGGCAGAAATTTTTTACTTTATCTTTTACACACACACACACACACACACACACACACACACACACACACACACA
>JAPSGF010000096.1:7524-90667 GCA_035772895.1 Perdix hodgsoniae | reverse complement strand
ACACACACACACACACACACACACACACACACACACACACACACACACACACACACACACAGCTTCTGAAGGGCTGGGGGGGGGGAAAAAAACAACAATCTGTAGGTTGTTGTACAGCTGGTTGGAGCTTGCCTAGCTCAGTAACTTCTGCAGAGTTATTTAGGAATAACCCAAGGTCCCTGGGGTCCTATGGACCCTGAAACTAAGACTTGCTGTAGTAAGGCTTTTACAGGAAGGGCTGTCATGGGCTGCCTGAATGACAGAGGTTTCCAGTGCCAGGGTTAGTCAGTCTCTGGCTGTAAGCACCTCTGAATAAACCCATCGGCACTGACAGCCATGAGAGGTGCTCAAGCATGACACTTGAGCATGAGCCTGCCTATAAGCACCAGAAGAGCACTGGTGGAAAGAGAATTCCTCCCATGCACCAGCAGAGCCCCGAGCTCCTGCAGTGGGCCCCAGCCCAGTGCCCCCCACTCCCTGACAGATCACAAGGGCCCATTTACCCCAAGATATGAAATTTGTGTTTTTTCTTTATTGTGCTTTAATGAAACCCTGTTTATTCTAGGCTTTTAATTCTTTCCATCTATTATGTTTAGACAACTCATTAACAATCATTTGTTATCATTAGACTTCAATTTTAAGCTCCTTTTCCCAGAGGAGGCAATGCTGTGCTTTTAAACATATTTGCATCATAAACAATTTTGGGGCCTTGCATGCCATATATTACCCTGGCCTTTCCTCCCTCTTACCAGCCTTCTGCTTACCCATACCTGGAGGCACCAAAAGAGCCTTGCTGGAATTTGTCCTGGCCCAGGGCTGTGCCTGACCTGCCAGACCTGCAGAGGGCTGTGCACCAGGACAGCAGACTGGTGCGCTGATAGCAAGCTCTTGGAGCCCAGGTCATGTAATGGTGAGCTGCTCTTTCCACTGGGATTAATGACTACATGCTGCAGCTGAATTAATTAGAGCCTGTTAAAGATATTGTGCTAGCCTGGGATAATTCGTGGGCCTCATTCTGCTCATTTATGGTTGTTCAGCTCCACTGAATTTAGTGAAGTCATTCCTGATTTGCAGCAGGGTCCCCCGCATGCATGCTGGATAAGCACTACGTCACAGTCTGCATTCACTGACAGCTCCCAGAGGGCAAAAATCTGATCCCTGTTATGTCCTGTAAATCCAGATCAACATTCACTGATGCTGCAAGGCATCCCTTGGATATGGACTGCCAGCGTGGGCTGCATGAGGAAATGTGCTTTGGCACAAGAGAGGCCCCTTAAGTTGTGCAGAAAGTAGGAAAGGCGAAACAAGAGAAAGGGAACTGACTTTTGCCTGGAGAATTAAATTAAGAAGAAATAAAAAAAGAAATCATTAACCTAAACTTTTTTTTTTTTTTTGAGTGTCTCGATCTCCAAAAGCTCATTTCAAATTACACTGAAGAATGCCATGTCCACTCATTCCCTCACACCAGTGAGCAATCTGAGGGCACATCATTTTGAAAGAAGCTTATGTCTTATTAATGACATAGCTAGATCATCTGTCAGTGCCAAGCCTTTTGCTTGTGTAATGGGGTTGTTGTTGCTGCCCTGATGTGCTGGGATTTTTCTTTTTAATGCTCATCTGGTAATGTTACTAGGACAGGAATGCACACTTTGAGGATGCATACTCTTCACTGGCAACGCAAAACAAAACTGCTGCACAAAGGCCTCAGTTCTGCACAGCTCCATGCCAGTGCTCACCCTGGAAGTCTTGAAGGCCATTCACAAGCCTATCACCTACTGAACGCCCCTGCACCACCAAATGCAAAGAAGGTATTGCACTCAGCCAAATTTTGCTGGGTACAATGCAGAATGTTTTACCTTTGCCCAGAGCTGACTAAGTTTGGATTGTCAGTTCTCAGCTGATGCAGAATTTGGTCAGTCCTACAAACACAGGGGAGCAGCAAGCTGGAGCATGACACCTTCTACAAGTGAATGGTTGTAGCTTAAATGAAGATGAAAACTCTGTACATAATGTCATGGACAGTTCATGGAGTTTTACACTTCTAATGAATTCTACAGCCTGTGCTAAAGATAAAGATGATCACATCTGTTTGCTGGGCTCCACTCTCCACTGTGAGAGCATATGAATTTACAGTTGCAAGAGTTTGCTCCCTTCTCTAAGGCCTGGAACGTGCTTTGGCAGGAGCTGAGAACTGTCAGCTAGAAGCAGTTGTAGCTGGAAGTGCCCAGAGCTTGGGTTTCAAGAAAGATGCTACAGATGATGCTTGCAAGCAAGGCTCCACCCTGCATGCTAAGTACATTCCTGTAATTTTCTATCCTTCCTGTTGTTATTCTGATCCAATTAAAGTCACTGTGGTTAAGTGAAAAGTCATGATTGGCTAATTGGATTTGGGAAGGCAGAACACCCATCAGGGGCCAGGTTTAATTTAGGTTTTCTTAAAATTTCTAAAGTCAGGCAGGCTGACTTTACTGGCAGGCTAGAAGGGGCAAGCTCCATCCTTGGATAGCTCCAGCTCAGAGAAAAGGGATTAGTCAGTTGCTGAGCAAGCTCCCTGCTGCCTGGTGTCCATGGAGCTTTCCAATTCCAATGCCTGAGTCAGAGTCCTCCTATTTTTGGAATGTGCCTCTCACAATACTCTTGCATGGATCTCCCACATGCCCTTTCGAAGTCTTTTGTTCCCAGTTTGGTATTGCACCATTCACCATTTCTCCTACTTCCTCTAAATATCAAACAGTTCCCTTCCTAAAACACTTTCTCCCACATTTTCTGAGAGGGGTACTTTTATGCAACTCATGTACATGGTTGGACCTGCATGAAACATATCAGCGCATAAAAAACTTCTTCAAACGCTGAATGGCCAATTCCACCCAAGTGCCCTAGGCCCAGACCAAATGGATCTCCCTAATCATGCAGTGACACAAATAAGATAAAAGAGCAATTTTCACAAATGCTTGAAAGGGACCAGAAGCCTATCTGTGAAGGTTCCATTACAAGGCATTCAAAAATTGTATGCCATTTCAGCTAAAAACAGAAGGTTCACTTAAAGTCATTAAAATACTTTATATCGTCATACATTGAGTACCCTCTGAATTTCAAGTTTCTAATACGTTCCCAGGATGTTTACTCTGATTTACTACACATTTTGGACATACAAGCACTGAAAAGATAATGAACTGGAAGGACAGCTGACACTCATCTGCTCACCTGATTGTAAGAGCTGAGATCTTCAGAAACTCATTAGTTTTCAAGAAACTTGCAACAGAAGTAAGAAGTAACACCGCCACCCAAACATAAAATAAGCCATTTGTAAGTCAGTACTAATCAAGAAACATATCTTAATGATGTTAACAAAAGTAAACAGTGGTTTGGATAGAATTTAGGTTCACAGTGTCAGATTTTTTTTTTAAATAAGGCCTGAACACTTAAAAAAAATCTCAAGTATCACAGACCTTATATCTCAAACACAAGACTTTTAAGGTCACTGAGCATTTTATGATATCTACATATTAATAGCAATAAATATCTGCAGCATGCTAGAAGGATCACTTGAACAATAGTCTGGACTTGCTTCTGCTCCTGTTGAAACTGAAGGGATGGAAAGGATCAGAAAGGAAATGGAACCCTTCTCATGTATCTGCTGCCTCCCCCCTTCCCCCCTCCCCCCCCTCCGAGTTGAAACCTAGGCAGATATTGGCCACAGCAGTCCAAGGCAGTAGAGGTGCTCTATGGGGTTGACTTTCTAATGAAGAAGGCCAGGAAGAGAGCACAAAAGACACTCATGTCAGAATAAAGTATGCAAGTGACTTTATCTTGCTCACAGAAGCAGGACTTGATTTAGGAAACCACATATAAAATGAGAGACTGATGTCAAAATTTGAGCATAGACTGGACCAAGCGAAGGAGGAGAATTTCTGGATATAGGAAAGGTTAGCAAACATTTTGTTTTCAAATATAAGTTAATTTCTAACAAAGCAGCAGTTATTTGAGAAACAGGTATACCTTCCTTAAACTGCTCAGCCTTTTGGCTTTTTTCTCAATGAAATCTGTATTTTTACAGTGCTTGACACCTGCGGTGGAAATATGTTCCCTGCCCCAATATTCCTAAACCCCTCAAGGATTTTTTCAAGGCTCATTTCAGCCAAGTCTGATTTTCACAAGCCTAGCCCTTCCACCCAAGGATGCTGATGTCAAAAAATCTTTAATATCATCTACGCTTTTATGCAAAAGTCTAGCACATGCTTCCCTGTGGCCTTGGCAGTTTTGGACCGCAACCCAGAGATTGCCAGGATCCAGGTTCCCAGCCCCTCCTGATCTTGGCATTGACTGCCTTTCAGAATCTGGCCCCTGAGGCCTCGCAGTTGGCTCTCGGAAAGGAAAAGGGCCCCTCCTTAAAATCACAGTCCGTGCAAGTTTGTGTCTTCCATGAAAATTAACATGCTGGACAGCAGATGGGACAAACACATGCTAGAGGCCAGATCCTCAGGTTGGTTACATCAGCATCATCTGCAAACTTGAGGGAACAAGGGCAAACAATGGAACTAGAGCAATTTACCCAAGCAGTAGATTTGGCCTCCCACTGACAAACAGTTTGGATTTTCAGGCAGGTTGAGAGAGAGAGAGAGAGAGAGAGACTATTATTGAAAATAGTAGTCTCAATAGTACTGAAAATACCACTTACTACAAAACCTTCCTAAGAGGACCTGTGCTGTGACACTTCATATCTTGGTACCACTTTGCCAAGCAATGGGCTCCACAACCACTGCAGCAGCTCATGGTTATAGAGCTGACTTAGTTTTCCTTTCTCTGCTGCCAGTGCCTGATGTCCACCTCCTAAAACACCTGCAGATGGTGCAAATAAGCATAGCTGCAATCTCATGGAAATTTCTGGCAGCATCCTGCAAAACAGCACTGCCTGCAGTATTCAGACAGAGCACAGAAGACACGTGTGTGACACTTTGCAAATAAAATACATTTTCCCTGAAAAGCCTTTACCTTTCTGAACAGAAGACCCAGATCCTGAATCAGTTCTGTCCCCATTCAGCTGCCTTCTTGATTCTCAGCCCCACTGATTTAAGCATGCTCATTCCCACTTACCATTTTTCTGTCATAGCTTTTCTTTGACCACCCTCAAAAACAGAAGGAACCTGTCACCTTGTGGTTCTACCTAAGACCTCCTTTTCTCCTCAAGTTTCTACACATTCTTCGCCTTGGGATACAATGCCTTCAGTTACTTCCACTCAAGTTACATACAAATACTGTCTATTTTTTCCTTTGTACTTTTCCAAGGGAATTGGCACTAACATCCTTAGGATGCTGTAAAAACTCTAGCTGGACAGTAGGAGCAGCAGCAATTATCTGCCTAGATAGTCAGACCTGATAGACAAGCTTGGATTTCTGACAACAGTGAGCTCAGAGTAAGCATCTCTGGTTTTGGATCCTCTGCTAGGAGTAGCACAAAATGTTCCGTGCTCCCAGGTCAAACGTGACTCCTTCATGGACAGGCTCTCTGGACACATCTGGTGTGTTATCAAATTAATTTCCATTGAGCTTGATCCAGTGTTCATTAAAGTCAATGGTGACATTTCCTGGGTCATGTTGGAGTTCCAGTAATGCTCTACACCTTCCCATATGTAATCATTTAATTACCTCCCACTAATTACCTCTGCAGGGAGCTTTAAGATGTTAAGTCTGCAACATCTCTTTCTTATGTCTCCTGGATTAGGCCCCTGCCCAGAAGGAGACTGACCTGGCCTGCATTACAGGAAGGGTTCCACAGGCACCTCACTCATCCACAAGAGACTCAACAGCAAGCAAAGGGGAAACGTATTTATCATTACTTCTCTTGATCAGGATGCATTTCCTAAAGCACTCCTTGGAGCACAAAATTCTGACTGCACGTGGATGTACATGCATGCCTGTATGCATTTCCAATCCCAAAGGTCAAAGAGGACTGTTACTCTAAAAACAATAAGGCTCTTAGCTCAACTTCGAGGAGGACGCAAAAGCAAATGATCAGAGAGAGAGAAAGCAAGAGAGACAGAGATAAAGAGAAAAAACCAAGGGGAACATGATTTTCTATCAACAAAACAGCAGGGACGAATTCTAGTTCATCTCATCGGAAACGTCTCCTTCGTGTGCAAACAGCGCCTGGAGCCAGCACTAATCTCCCAGATTAAAGCCTTTTAATAGCAATTAGTCCTCTCCATGCACTAACCCACTGGACACTCCACTGCATATTTGGGAGAGGGGGGAGGCTGGAGGGAGTGTCACCAAGAGTTTAACTCATAATTGCCCTGATGCTCATCTCCCACACATACATTTGCACACAGACCAGGAGGCCATGGCAGCGAATCCTGTTCGGATCACAGCTGAAAATAAAACCACAACAGCTAGATCTGGATGTTGTCTGTGTAAACAGTTGGCTGAGCAGGTTCAAGCACAAATGCAGGAGGTGGGACTTCAGAATGACACCATGGCAAGCCAGAAGCATTAGCCAGCCAGTCAGAAGCACTGACCTACCAGCAGCTCAGAGGGCTGCCCCAGCTGGCAACAAGAGACAGCCACAGGCAACAGGATGTCCTTAGCACTACCTTCATGCTACCAGCCTGCTGTAGCAGCCTTGGTACTGGTCCTCCCTAGGATGCTTTCCTCCATCTCTGGAGAATAGGACAAGAAATTCGTTTTTTAAATTGTTTTTGGTTGGTTCACCTCCGTATTCCATCCAAGGCCTTTGTGACCGCTCTGTGAGTGCTTACAGTAAACACGAGCTGGTGCCCCATCTGGGACTGGCAGAGGGAGCAGCTCCCACCTCCTGCACGGGGTGTGAAGGAGCCAGATTGCTGCACCAAAGAAATCCTGGTCCTATAGAAAAGGACCTCAGACTGCATACCAGCCCCCATTAATAAAATGAGCAGCTTGGCTGAAATGGCTGAGGGACGGAACAGGAAAGTAGAAGACACTGGTGCGAAACAGCCGTCTCTGCACAGATACTCCGAACTTCCCAAATGGCAAGCCAAGCAGAATTTCTTGGAAGGAGCCACATCAGCTGCCCTTCGAACCATTAGAGCACACAAACAGGACAGAGAAAAACCTTCCACGAGGTGACTATAAGAAGAGGAGGAAAAAGGACCTGAGCCATTATTATAATCTCTGCCATGAGCAGTGGGAGCTGCCAGAGCCCCTGCACAACCCAGTGGTGCCCCCCACCTCCTAACACACACACACACGCGCACACACACACAACATCCATAGGGGTAGTGCAATTACTATTCAGGCTGGGGGCTGAAGATAGTCTCCTGGCCCTTCTTCTAATGTAAGGTTATTGTAATTGATATGAAGGTAATTGATAATGTGTTACGGTGAATAATGTCTTCAATTTTCTGCTAAATCCCATTTTTGTAGCCATCTGGGCTCCTCCAACTGCCCCCCTGGGACGCAGAGTAATAGATAGTAATTATTCTCAAGTCATTTACTTTTTCAAAGTGTTTAGTGCTTATCTGTTTTACAATTAAAATGGAAACGACCCTGATTCACTTCCTTTCTTTTTTATTTAAATAGCATTCACACACACACACACACACACACTCTCCTACTCTCCTACACCCACTGGAGCCTGGAGGGTGTGAGTCTGTACGTGATTGCGTGTGTATTTTGCTGTTGCACGGAACACACAGGAAAGAGGTACACAGTCCATTATACACCTTCACTGTCACACTGAGAGTACAATCACACAACGATCAAAGAAATACAAATTGTGTTCCTTCCCCCCTGCTCGTCCCCATGGTGATGCTCAGAGCGAATGCCTCAAAATACCCCCAGAGAAACAGCCCTGGGAAGTGATGCATAAAGTGCACAACCTCACACCACCCACCCCAAAACCACACCACAAAACACCCCTACCTGACTGATGTTTGGGGACTGCTCTTTTCCACTGGCTCTGCCTCTGCTCTACTGTGAGTGCACAAAGTGGCACAATTCCACACCAGCACTTGAAGCTGTATGAAGACAAACCTGCAAGTTGTAACAACAAAGCACAGTTACAGGATGAAAAGTACAGCTGGGCATAAAAACGCAGAGACTCAAATTAATACGCAGTATTAATTAGAATACGTATTTGAGTAACCTAAGGCAAGCCAGTCAGTGCACCACCACTGAAAAGCTTGCTTTGCACAGCAGCAAGGGGCGTCTCAGGGTGAGTTCCCAACCTCCCTGTCATTAGCAGAACCCCTTTGGATTCCACCTCAGCTGGTGGTGTGCTTGGTGAGATGGAAAGGAAGGTAGGAGGTACTTCTGGGCCTTCCCCTCCTCCCAGTTTAACACTGGAGTGTTGCTTTGCTATCAGACAGAAGGGACAAGGCCTTTGAGCAGGAATATTCTGTTGTTCTTTTGTCTAAGTTTGTAACTGTTTGGGGCTGTTGAGTTGTTGGGTTTTTTCCTCCTCTCTCTCTGTTTCCTTTTTAATTCTTTTTAATGACTTTTCCCGATGCAATCGGCAGAGGACTGTGCAGTGACTGCTTCCCCCTGCTGAGAGGGAAACAAGACTGAGGGAAAAGGGCACCAAGGGACCTGTTCACATCTTCTATTCATCTCTGCCAGCCCCAGTTCCCCAATGACTAGCCCCACACAGCTGGGCTGCCTGGAGCTAGCATGGAGCAAAGCAGAACCCGAGCCAGGAGAAGCTCAGCTGGCACCATGGGGCCCAAAGGCAGCAGGCACACCAAGGCAAGCCAGGGCATTCCAACCATGAGCACAGCCTGTACAGCCCTGATGCAGGGGCAGAGGTAATGGAAATACAGGTAGTTGTTTGCACAGAGCTCGAGACTCCCACACTACTTAGAGACACCCTGAACTGCCATCCTTTATTCCAGCTCCCCTGGTTCCAACCTTGGCTCAACCAAATGAGCTTGGTTGAATCCAGGTGGCTGTTCTTCCACCTGCTCCCTGGTAGGTGGCCACGCGCACATCAGGGAGCAGAGCTGGCTGTGCAGGCCAGAGTGTAAGAGGGAAGCACTCTGCAAGGAAGCAAAGGTTGCTCCATTTCCCAGTGCCTTCTCGCATGGGCTCCATCTCAGCCAGCTGCAGGGAGTGCGTCTCCTTGGCAAAACAGCCCCCATACTGCATTGCACATGGGACAGCCCTGGAAAAGCAGCTGCTGCCATAGCAGGCTCTCCTGATTTCCAGGCTGCTGCTAACGAGCCATGCATATGCCAGGGTCACAGAGAGGGGGAAAGCACAGGGCTGCTGGTAGCTTGGTCTGGAACAGAGGAGCTGATGTGGTGAAATAGCCATGTGCTTATTGCACTCCTCACCTCCAGGGGATACCTGTCCCAAGGATCTCTCCCCATCATTGCCAGTTTAATCTTCAATCAAAGAAGAGATGTGATCTGTAGCACCACGTAACAGTTTGATAATCAGTCATCTTCCAACCGGGAAGCTTTAAAGCATTTTGCATCAGGTAGGACAACTTTAGCTAGATTTGCTTTCTGCTGGGGGAATCCATACACTGCACTACATGTTTTCATTCATTCAGGAGGTTTTATATTGGGGGAAGAAAGAAAACCTCAAACTGTCCCTCCTCCTTAGATATTTTTTTGTATGGAAAAACAAACAGTCATGTATTATAAAAAGATGTAGTAGGTACAACAGGAAATAGAGCCTACTTGTGCCCAGTGCTGCAAAAATTCTATTTATATAAATACACACACACACCACTGGAGATCAGAGCCTTCAAATTCGAGAAATCTTACAGTAAACAGGGTATTATGTCTCAACCTGCCCATGAGACAGTTCAGCTCTAAAATGGAAAGCCTTCTGACAGAGAGCCCTCAAACAAGCTGGGCATCAGCCTGCACAAGCTAAAGCACCGCTATAAAGTGGGAGAATGTACAAATTCCACTGAAATTCCCACTGCCCTGTCAGTTTCCAGGCTGATGAGAAGGACAGAGAGAAATGCAGAAATGCAGGCTGGGAAGAAGAGCTCCAAGAACCCCCCCGTGCTGCTTTGTTGAGACAAATACATCCAGATAATTCTCGGCTGATGTATGTTCTGAAATACCCCCAGCCAAGGTTCCAATAGCTACATGGGCAACCTTTACTGGTGTTTCCATGGTCTGTGACTTAGCAAGGGCTTTCTACTACCTAGTCTCCTCCATTACATACAAACCTACTTCTTTCTGCTTATTACCAGCTGGGCACAGCAAATGGTTGTTCACCTTTTTGTTGACATCATCCCTTTACACTCTGGGAAACTGGATTTTACAGCTTTCTCTCCTTCACTCCTTTAAAGTTGTTTCTTAACCTTTCCTCACAGGACCCAGTTTTCAGCTCCATGCATGCTCCTTGGTCTTCTCAACTGACACTCTCCAAAGGACCAACACAACCCTGGAAGCATGGCACCCTGTGCTAGACAAGACTCAACTGCAGGATGACTGAGAGTTATGGAAATCTTATGTCTTAGCAGTGAATCTAGCATTAATATATACCAGACCCAAACATGTTCCTTCTGTAAGAGTACAGCACTACCAATTCACAGTGCTTGTAATCTGCCCTCACTTTGCTGTGCCCCAGTTACTCCTTTGCTTAGTCACGCCTTTGCACCTACTGAATTTTACTTGTCCAGTTTTAGTTTATTTCCTTAGCATATCAAAATACATTATAAATTTATTTTCCAATGGATTTGCAGTTTCCTTTCAGCTTTCTATCTCCTGCAGACTGTATATGGTGGTTTCCATTTCATTATCAAAATGATTAAAACAACTATTGATCAGAAGTAGACCTAGGCCTAATCCCTGCAAAAACTCCTTCCTTTCTTGAGGGATAATTATGTCACACATTAAGACCACCTTATATCCAGACAGCAGTAATCAACATAAGTTGGAACCAGACCTGTGTTGAGGAATGATTCACCTATATCCTGAATGAGTTCAAAGGGGATATTAATGTGAGGAGAGTGGGTGAAAAATCAAGTAGAGGTTCGGCTGAGCATGACTGATAACTGGAAACTGGTCTTCAGCTCAAGCTGGGGGGAAAAAAAAAAAAAGGGGGAAATCCCAGGACTACACTTACAGATGAAAAACTTGTTGACTGCCATTCCCTTTCTGGCCTAATGGACTGGAAGAGAGGAACAGAAAGAATTTGAAACTCTCAGCAGATTGCTTCCAGGTCTGGCTTTTCTCTTGCAGCATGTGTGGATGCCAAGCAGCAGCAGGGGATAATCAGAGTGGTTAGAAGATGTGCTTTCCTTCTGCTCTGCCATTCCAGAGTACTTCATCCTCGTGAAGAAAACCAGGAATACAATTTGAGGTCATTAAAATAAGAAAAATAGAAAGTGAAATTTGGAAAAGCTGAAGTGTTTAAAAAAAATGGTTGAATAAAAGTATTTTTCTAACATAAAAATAAGATACCATGCTTATCAGAAGCTTTCTTAACATCTTAGATACAAAAATAAATTTTCCATTTTAAGATGTGCTAGAAATTTTAGAGAAATCCTCTATAGAAGTGATTCACTTTAATAGCTAGATGCTTAGTTAGCATCCCAGACTCATAGGAAACTGGGGAAGAAAGGAGGGGAAAAAAAAGAAGCAAGTATGAAAGTTCCTCTGCAAGTGACACTACCCTGCTTGCTGGATTATATTTACCACTCAGTCTTCCCCTTGACATGCAGTGCATTCTCTAGGTCTCCTACAGGAGTTTTGGGGTTGCAAATTGACTGTTCTGTGTGCAAGGCCAAAACAATTACATCCAGGTAGGAGTTACACAAACTCAGAGTTGCATGACCCCACAGACCTGTCCAAAGGGAACAGACAGACAACAGCAGCACAAAAGCTCCTTGAACAAAGCAGCAGGAAGATTTGGCAGATACCATGCTGGCCGATAGCCAGAGTGTCCATGAGCCTAACAGCTCTGGTAGGCAGCACAACAGAAACTGCTCACAGCCACAGAAGACAGGTTTGTTGAGGCTCTGAGAAGCCAGATAACACATCCTTCCATTACAAAGCAGGATGGATTAAAAATAAAATATTACCAGGACCCACTACTTTTGTAAGCACCAAAAAGCAGAAGGTAGAGGAAACGAGTGTAAGAATACATGCATTGAGCCAATATATAGACAGCAGGGAAACTGCACCTGTCTTGATTTACCAGTGGCATAGGTCTATCTAGGGTTTGACAACTTAAAGAAATTCTGCTCAATTTCAGCTCTCTGAAATCAAGACTTCTCCTCTTATGTTTTTCCATAGATCAAAGAAGTTTCCAGAGGATTTTCAGACTTTTAACATAGAATGAAAAATTAAGAGTTGCCAAACAAATAAATAAGACAAGTAACATTTCAATTGACCCAACTTAGTCAGTGGATTTATTTGACCTGAGATCCCTCTCTAGAATTTTTTCCTGAATCACTATACAAAAATATCGTTACAAAGCCGCCAGTAAAAAAGCCACCTGCTCTCAGAGGTGCTCTCTCAACTTATTTGATACAAAGGAAGCCAGAAGAACACATACCAAAGGGAACAACATGGAAATGCTGAAACACAGTGAGTCTGCACACTTAATGTCCCTGTGCGGGCCTTCAGAGCAATTAGAAAGGATCATGCTTCTTGCTGGAAACCATGTTTCAGTGTGTTACATACTCCCCATGACGTAGTTATGTAAGGTCCAGGTTATGTACCTTGCTCACCATATTCAACTTCCCCACTCTGAAGTCTTACCCCAGATCAGTCAGAAAGAAGCACAAACCAGTTGCTCCCTAAGAGATGAGGAGTCAGGAGCTGAGCACAACATTGATACGCAGGACAAGGACCTCACCAGGCAGGACCCAGTCCCACAGCAACCAAGTAGGTTGAAGGCCCAGGACCAAGCATAAAGAGATCCTGAGGGGCTCGTCAACAAAAGGTGTGTATGGAGGCTCCAGGTGAGAATGGTCAGGACAATTAAGGCCCAGTAGAGCACTCGGGGCCCTAAGAAGCCCTTTGACAAACTTTACTAGGGTTCCAAATGAAACTCAATATAGATTAGGAAGCCCAAAAGAGCTTGTTCATTTGCCAGATCAATTTCTTGCAGTCTAGATATGTACCCTGGGAAGTTCGATGAAGTTCCAGAGGCTGGTCATAAGTTGTCCAGCTTTGATCACCAGACAGTCCCTTTCCTTGTTTGTTGGTTTCCACAACCTAATAAATGGGCTAATCATACTGACTCATTTTATGTGATGCTGTCAGAGTTACATTTCCTTAAGACCACTTTAAGCAGAGGTGAATGATAATCCTACATGCCGAACTGTCCCAACATGGTCTATGAGAGGTGAAAATCTTGGCAATACTATTTCCATCTTCATTCTAGTGGAAGAGACAAGATGTAAGGGAAATTGAGACAAACTGCATCAGCAAATTGCAGACCACGACTGATTTCAACTAGGACATCACCTTTACAGGTTCCCTGAGAGATGGGTCTTCCACTGTAGTACTTTGATGCTGAAGGAAGAGCAAACAGCATGAAAACAAACTCAGTCTCTGACAAATGTTAAGACCAGTGCAAATCCTTAGAGCCATGTCCAACTCTGGAACAACGTTCCTGGCCCCACTTGAGTATGACTCAAGTTCTCTCCCTCTGGAGCCAAATGCAGCCCGTATTGCTCCTGGGAGCAAATCCAAGCATGCAGCCAAAGGCCACACCTTCAGTCCAATGTCATGCAGTGACAGCAGTGGTCAGCACTTGGGGCACTGCACTGAGGTCAGCTGAGGTTAGGCAGTAGCTGAGACACACCAGGTCCCCCTCCCCTGCCAAAGGCTGCACGCATCTCTGCCCTCCGTCCCAAGGCAGGACTGCTGCAGAAGCCAAGATCTTCCTCAGTCCCTTTTCCCTGACCTCCATCCTCCTCCACAGCCCATGTAGCGCTGGACACACCAACCCTGCCCATCTACCTGCAGCAGCCAGGTAGGCACCTCTATTCCCTGCTGCCTCTCCCATGCTCGCTCCATGTGCAGCCAGGCAAGCCCACTGCAGGGTTAGGCAGGTCATGTAGAACCCAGGGCGGGGGCCGAACCGCGTCTCCCCAAGATGACTTCAGCTGCATTCCAGCGAGCCTGGCAACCTCCCGCACACACAAATAAAAGGAAATGAAAAACTCGGCAACAAAGAAACTGGCAGGGAAGCCACAGAGGCACACAGGAACGGGAAACGAGATTAAACGCAGGCTCAAGAGCCCCAGCGTGCTGAGCCTTCCTCTCTAAAGCCTCCCTTTAACTTTGATGGGGGGGCACAGGAGTCTTCTTTTCACTTGAAAGGGCAAGAGGAGGGGCTGGATAAAAGGGATCCAGCATTATCCGGAATTGAGAGCACAAGAACATGCTACAGAGCTTAAAAAAAAAAGTGAAAAAAAGAAGTTAAGTACAGACACCCCGCTACCCTGCATATCTTCCTTGGTGGAAATCAGGAGCTGAGATCCGAATCTGGGCAGAGAAGAGATCAAAGTGGAGCCGTTACAGGAGGAAGCCTAATAAAACTTAATGCAAAGTAGTTTGGTGAATCTTCTCAATTTCCACTTTTTTTTTTCAATCTATTTTGCTATAGAAAATGGATAATTGAAACCCTGCAATTTCTAATGGGAGACACCAGACTATATTAATAAATATACACTACCTAAAAGTCCATCCTGATACATTAGGCTGTTTGACCATGTTTATATGCATTAGGATAACTATGGTGCTTCGACTTCTAACTTTCAGTGCAACTATTTAAATCATTTTGTTACAATACTAAGATGAATTTCACCTGTGGTAAATTCTCCAGAACCTGCATACACCCTGAATAAATCTGTTAAGACCAATTCAGAGCCCTGTGCTCTGTTCATCATTAGTTCCATGCTTTCCCATATGGAGTATATACATTGTGGAGATGTCTGATCATGGAAGTAACATAACTACCTTGCTTTTCATGAAGTTGTGGGTGCCCCATCCCTGGAGGCATTCAAGGCAGGCTGGATGTGGCTCTGGGCAGCCTGGTCTAGTGGTTGGTGACCCTGCACATGGCAGGGGGTTGAAACTAGACAATCTTTGAAGTTCTTTTCAGTCCAGGCCATTCTATGATTTTCTGATTCTATTATTCATGCATTGTCAATCCTCAGACACTGAAGTGGGGAAGAAAACAACCCTTTCCATCAAAATAAAGCAAATAGGGAAAAAAACAGAAAAGCTCCACAAGCCCCTCTCTAGAAGAGAAGGGACTGACTGTCCACATAGAGTTACAGCAGTGCAAGACGATGGGCAAGGAATTAGCAGTAGGCATGAGAACAGCCCCAGACAGCTGTTTCTCCAAAGCTATAGTCTGAACTGTGGATAAGATAGTTTCCTGTCCTGCAGTACCCTTGGATATCATTGGGATTGTTGGCAGAGAGCTGGATTCACCCCTTCTAGATGCACATATATCACGCGCTTGCAATATGATCTTTGCACATGTTCTTTAAAAAATCACAGCAGGTAGCAACAAAACGTCAAGGAGGGTCACAAGAATCGTAAGCCCTGTCTCAAATCTGAATGTTTGAGCTGTACTACCCTGTAGTTTATATTGGTGTAGCAGAACTCCAGAGTTCCCTTGTACAGCCTTGTCCTAAGCAAACACCATCCTGGGAGCACAGTCTCCCATGGATACAAAGTCATCTCAGTTCAAGAACAGCCTAGGCTGCTAGATGCCTGAGTACTTATGTACCACCAACCATCTTAGCGGGTGGACTGGCATCATTTACACACAACAACAGGGAAGAGGACCAGGACTGAGGCAGTAAGATCTCCTTGGACTTGAATGCAGCAGTTCTACCAGTCTCCTCCACCATCTGACTCAGGGTCAGAACCAGAACCACAAATGGGGATCCCTATTAAGAAAAAAAGACATGTCCTGGGCATACTTGCCCAATGATAAATCAAACCAGAGTGCTAGCAAAGTTTAAAGTACCTTGTCATTTTGCACAACCGGATAGGAGGGGAGACTTGGTCAGATGTCTGTATGTCCTGATTCAAGGGGCGGATAACAGGTCTTTATTCACATTCAGTGTCAATGATTGGTTCATATGGCATGGTAGAGATGACACTCTCTTCAAGGTGTTTGAGGTCTACATCCAAGCTTTTATTGCTAAAAAGAAGGGAGGGAGGGGAGAAGGAGAGGAGCAGAGTTTTAAACTAATATCTAGTTCAGTGGGAAACAGCATTTAACAACCATTCTCAAATTTTCTTTTAAAAGTTCACTCACAAAATACATGCTTGTTCTTTGGAATCCTTTAATACCAACTACTGGGCAAAGGACTTCAAAACCAAAGGGCCTGATTCCCAGCTATATAAACACAACAGCTCCCAAGGGAGTTTTACAGTGAATCCATGGACAGGGAATTTATTTGGAAAGATCAAGTACTGGGTTAGTTTTTACAAGACTTTATGAAGTGATCAGTGTAGATCTAGGACACTTCATTTCTGCCACTGTTTATCTGGGAAGCCACTAATCTGTTCTGGATAGGAACTTCCCAAAATGCACAAGCGGAAAATGGTCCTCTGTGCTCTAGGCTTGGCTCTTAAGCCTGTTTTGCCCAAATCTCCAAGGGAACTCTCGTCCATAGCAATTCAAATGACAGTCTGTGTTCTCACCATCATCCACCAGAACCAGGCGCGGTGCTGAGTCCACCTTCATTGCCCCACCCTCAGTATTAATTACCTATGAAATGGAGCACAGGGCATAGAAGAGGAGGAGCTGGGCTGTATATACAGCTTACAAAGTATTGGGGGTGAGCTCCAAAATGCTCAGTCTTCCTTTCGGTAAAACACCTCCCACCACCAAGGAGGGTAGCTCTTCTGCTCCCACCTCTCCAGCCTCCACAGCATGTACTAGCAACCAGATGGGCTGAGAGCACCTTGCTCATGACAGCCCACTAAATATCTTATTTAATCTGCAAAAACACCAGCCTAAAATTGAGCTCTCTGGCCTGGAAAAAGGAGGCTATTGGAGATGTCCTGGCAAGGCCATGTGGCAGTGCCATGGCATCACATCTCTGTCCTCATACATGCGAGCTGCAATCTGACTCCACTCAGAGAGAACATTAACTACACCTCTTTATTATTGAGAAGAAATTTATTGGAGACATCCCTCCCTCTCTCCAGCTTCTCCTTTACCTTCGCGGAAAAGTAAACATTTAATTTTTTTTGTTGTTAATAGATTTAATGTTCATTTGTCGGTAGCCTAGGGGCAGGAACGCGTGACATTTCAAATAATTGTTGTTTCGGGGGTATCCTCTGGAGGAAAATGCTGCAAAAGTGTGGAGAAGATTTAAGTAAATTACTGTGTCAGCTTCTATTTATTCCTTACATGATTGCCAGAGGCAGGGCTGCGAGATAACCATTAGAGGCCCAGCCATAAAACAGGGAAGCAGAATTTCAAAAAGCCGGAGTGCCATTACTGGAAAGTTAGTGTGTAACATGTTAAATTATCCCCAAAGTAGGGGGAGGCAGAAATGGGGGGAGGCACGTGTCTAAGAGTGAGAGAAAAGAAAAAGAGAGGGACTATGTGAGTAAAAGGAATCGTACCATGGGGAATAAATGAAATACTGGATAGCTAGACAGACAGATAGACAAAGAGGTAAATAGAAGAAGAATGAATGAAGACCAGGGCAGTCCTTGAGTCCATCTCTGAGAGCCTGCCATGGAAAACAGTGTTCAGAGCAGGCCTAGTCCCCCACAACTTCGTTGCCCTCACATCTCTGGGACATGGCCAAATGCTCTAAAGAAACTCCAGTTTCCTGCCCATTGAGGTTTTTTAGCTGCTTTCTTTACTTTTCACCATTTCTTGCCTCCAAAATGTACTTGTATGACCGCCATTCCAGTAATGGGGAGTGTTCAGTTCAGTCTGATGCTGCTGTGTAAAGCTCCAATTCAAGCATGACAGCACAGCTTTGACCTCACATACAGGGATTTTTGGTTCTGTCAGATAAGGTATTTGCACCATGAAAAAGCAGCAAAGGCAGGAAGAATTGTAAAAAATTCTGCACATTCAATACACTATCCTCAGAACCAAAGCCAAGAAGCATAGAACCAATACATTTCCTGGGAGCAGACTGCTTTCACATGGGTGTAGGGCTAGGAAGAGACTAGACACCAAAATGCTGACTGAGCCCACGGATCAGCACAGACCAGAGTCAAGGAGGTATGTCAGGACCCAGGACACCTGTTCTTATCTGTCCCATCTTGGCTTTTGTTTGCCTGGTTGCCTGGCTGATATGCTGAACTCTTTGAAGTTTACTGCACTGTGCATGGAGGCTGGAGATTCGTGGGAAGGCATGCCTTTCCACCTGACACAATCAGCTTCATGCTTTCCCTCATCAGCTGTTTCCCATTTCCCACCTGTGAGATTGGGGCAGCATGATACCAAATGGACCAGCAAAGGGGACAGAAAGCCCCAGCTCTGCTCAAGATTTTGAAGCAAGATGATGCTCAGGCTATAAGTTAAGCAAGTCCTGAAAACAAAAGGAAAGATGTTTGGCAGGGAAGAATGGGAAATGCTCAAGTTCTGACACTGAAGCTAAAGGAAACGGACAAGAGCCAGCTCATTAATCATAGTGTGCTGTAGGAGAAGCCAAAGAGCATCAGGAAGGTTGTATGTGCCATGTGCAGGACTGCTGTTGAAGTGTCCACCACAGCAGAACAACCCAATGGCCCTCTGCTGTAATCAGGCCTGGCTCTTCCAGCACGCACACAGCTCAGCTCACAGCTCAGCCATCCTCTCCTTGTGAGATCCATTTGTGCTGCTCTGACCAGTCCCCGCCTGTCCCACTCCACCCTCCCCCCATCAGTTTCCTCCAGTTCTGTTTATTATCCGTGCTCTGGAGCTGGGCATTGCCCTCTGACTCATTGCTCAGAAGCTGCCTGGTTCTTCTTTTCTTCCACTGTAATTTATTTACATCACGGAAAACAATTAAGTTCCAAAAATTCTTATTTATCCCACAGATCTGGTTTTATCTTCCTTAGCATCACTCTCCATTTGTTCCTGCTATTGCTTCATTTTTTCTCTCTCTTTTCCTCAAGGCAAGTGCAGCTGTGTGGGAGCCAAGGGGCTGACAAACTGTAGCCCCCGTTTCTCCAAGACAACAGCTCTTCTCCCACTTCTCACCCAAGAGGATGAGAGTCCAGGCACACGCTCAACAATAAATAACCAGGGAGATTTTTCATTTTTTTTAAATTTTAACGACTCACGAGGAAGACTTGCTGGTTAAATCATTGCTAACTCTCAACCTCCTCAATATTTCTTTGCTAATAGACTTCAGGTTTAATTGAAGGATCTTCTCTGGACTCTGTCTAAGGCACCATTTTCTCTTTAACCCCACCGCTCACAGCCTCACAAAAGCCAATCCATTAAGGGTCTTCATTAGTTTGAGCACCAGCCAACCACCCAAGCGGCAAAGGTCAAACACAGTCACCTGTCACAACATGGCAGTAAAACTACTAATTGTATGGGAACAAATGAGATAAAAAGATGGTACTATTATGCTATTTGATTTATTTTGTTTCCAAAGAGTCATTTAAGTCTAATTTACTTTGCAAGCTATAGAGTGGGCCTGTGTGGATACAAAATCCTGGTGTGAACAAATGTGGGCGTGTGCATGTACGTGTGTGCACCTCTCTCACACATGCTTATACACGCATAAACACATGCAGGGGTCTGAAATGCAATCTAGGGAACTATAAAGTCACGGCACCATAAAGACTTAGATTTAACTCTCCAGGCAGGCAGAACATCACATCACACCGGGATGGCTGTGTTGTAGTGGCACAGAGTCACACCAGCCCTCCTGCTGCCAGCTCAGTTGGCCATGCATGTTTCCTCAGCATCCCAGCTGCAATGACAGAGGCCGAGGCATCCAGAGCAAGGTCCCATTTTGGAAGGGCATTTGCTTTGGAAACCTTTTTTTTTTTTTTCTTTCTTTCTTTTTTTTTTTTTTTTTTGGTGCTCGGGAGGAGAAAATGGCCCACATGCCCTCTGGTGGACAAATGCCATTTTGCAGCTCTGGGATCCAAATGGAAAGCAGCAAGTGGCCATATTTGTAGGCACAAAAAGAAGTCATCTCCCTGAAAGGTTTTTAAAAGCTTGCTTGCTCTCCAGCTGTCCTGGCAATCATAATCTCAGCACATCTTTGAATACCAACTGAAAAAAACAACTGACCTTTCTAAGGCACAAAAAACACAGTCCATCCTCACTTCTTCATTGTAGGTGCTAAAACAACATAGCCATCTTCACCAACAGGTTCCATTACTACATGAGGGTATCATTTTTTTCCTAAAAGATATAAATTGTACTTATCCTAGAATAAAGACCTTTTGTTCAAACACAGGACCCACTCTCAAGCTGCACAGCCATCCTTCAACATATACTAAGCATCAGTCAAGATCAGGACAAAACTTTCCTTTAAAAGATACTGAATGCTAATCACAAGTTTGATATTGAATATACATCACAAGAAATTCTATAAGTAGAATTAATATAGTCAAAGGTCTCTCAAAGAACAGATTTCTCGATGTTCATGCATTAAGATCAACTGTTTCAGGACAATGGAGGGAAGAAATTGAGGGATCACAAGCTCCTGAAACACTCAAATACATGAAGACATAACCATCTTACTGCAATGACAGAATATCCTTCTACACATACAACAGTGTGGTATGATGCATAGCTAGACTTGATGAGTAGACTTGTTGGGAGAATGTTAATATTTCCAACAAGGCAGTAATGTCATTAATGCTTTTCTTTGAAGTTTTTCAATCATCTCTGTTCATCAGTGAGTCATGCAGATCGTCGGAATCAATACTTCTTATTACACATTGCATAGACAATAAACGCTCACAATCCGAAAGGAAAAACGTTCACTTAGAAACATTTCAGAGCATTATGAAGGCTATTTTTATATGCCTAATTGCACAGGCACGCACTATAAACCCAACTGAACAGAGGTATAGAAAACTAACACTGGGAATAAAGAATGGAGAGACAATTCCTGGGTGAATATAGTGAGGAAAGAACCTGATGAAGATGAAGGCAGATGGCTGCACCATAACTTACAGTGCACACAGCAGCAGGAACAACCCAGTAGAAAATACAGCTAAGATATCAGTGAGATCTGGCTGTAGGGGGATGCAAGTTTCTCTCTTCCAGTAGTAAGAACGTTTCTGTACACTCCTGGCTTCCTCAGCTGTGTTGGCCCATGTGGCCCAGTCATTCAGACATGGTTGCCTCCAAGGGAGCCAGGGTCACGCCTGTCAGCCTCAATCAAATGTGTCCTTGTGTTCACTCCAGCAAGCAGATTAAGGAAGACTTAACTTGTTCTTGGCATTATGGGAGATCACATGGGCATCTGTGAAACATGAAAAATAATACATGCCATCCTCTCCTGTTCTGGCTCTCTGAAGGTGCAGAGATCTTCTTGGCCCAGGTTATCACTTCCTACCGGAAACAGGGAGTATTTTGAGCACAGCTTCACGTGCTAATGGTGAGCATTTAAATTAGCCAAAACTGCCATTAGGGACCTGGCTTGTCCCTGACCCCTTTTTTTTCACCACCCCACTTTCACTTTGTTCCCATCTCACTTCCTCCCTCCCTCAGTGCTGACATCAGCCATACTATACGTCTTGTCTTCAGCAGTCATCAGCATGTTACAGAGGATCCCACCAGCCCAAACTCATTAGCTCTTAGCTAACAAAGGGCTCATGAGGAAAATGTATTCCCTCAGCCTGTGTTTAGACAAAGACATTTCCAATCATGAGTGAGAAACAGACTCCACCAAGCTTGTGTATCATCACGGCTACCAGCAGGACCCCTCAGTGGAGCTGATTTCTGAGAGAAAGGGAAAATTAGAAGTTTTCCTCTGGCAGTGGATCATTTGCACCATGTGAACGTATCCAACCAGCTCTAAATGTGCTCCAGATATGTAAGAGGAAGGGGAAAGAAGGAGAATGATAAGTGTTAAAACATTCTCCCCTTTTATTTTTATACAAATGTTACATTAAATACACCTTTTCTTATACCAAAATTTGGAAAATGATTATCCATACAAGGCTTCCTGAGACCTTTGCCCCCATTCCCTAGATATTCCCCTAATAGGAGAGAGTAAGCAGCATTTCACAGCTCCAGCAGAGTCCAAATTAGTTTTTCTGGCAACCAAATGCAGTGTCTCCTCCACTATGCATGCACACACACATCGCTGCCTACAGCATGAACAGATCCTGCCTGAAGTGCAAAGCCAAGGAACCAGAAGGATTCAATGCCAGAATTAAAACTGCCTTGTAGTGTTAAAGCTCCCCAACAAACATGGCTTGCTATAAGATTCAATTACACAACTATATTTTCAAGGAAATGGGTCTTTAATCTAGGGCTGAGGATGGTGTTCCCTTAATAAATGGCTCTGCCCTTCTTTTATTTTCTCGTTGTTTACTGTTAGGTGTTATGCACTATACTCACTGCTGAAGACAAAACTGTAGATTTCTTTCTCCCATGCTCTTTTCTGGTGCTCATCATAAGAGTGGCTGAGTGCTTTTCTGAGTTGAATTCACTTATCTTCAAAAAATGGGACTTGTTATTTCCATTTTACAGAAAAGAAATTGAGGCATGCAGGAACAAAGATCCAAAGGCATCTAATTCATTTTGGAAACCTATATTTGCAGCGTACTCAGGCCATTCGGTGCAAGCACCACAGTTCCAATTATATTCAATAGTGACATCTGAATCAAAGCCACACCACAGGATGAAGCAGAGGATAGCACGACCCTAAAACTCAGTGAGTTATTACTAGGACAAAGTAAATTCCAACAACTCTTTGAAAATCCCTTTTGAATAATGATGAGATGAGCATTTCTTCTCCAGCAGAAGACTGGAGACTCATTGCAAGTTCTGTAAGTAAAGAAAGAGAGACCCTAAGGATAAGCCTCTTTCTCTCTGCTCCACGCCTGGGCATAGCCAGGTTAAGCAATGACTAAGATAGGAATTGTATTTAAAAATGTCTGTGATCAAAGACTTCTCTGTAAGGAAATAGAGGCAGAAAGTCATGGCAGAAGTGACTACATATTCATCCCAGTAATGCTCAGTGCAATGTGAATAAATAAAAATGCTCTCTTAATACTACTGTGACTATTTTCATTCTATGGAAAAGAAGAAATAAGACACCCTTAGCTTGCTTTTCCAAAGCATAAGAAAATTACATAATGCCCTCACTAAATAAATAAATAAATAAATAAATCCAAACTGAAAGAAAAAAGAGCAGGCACCACACTGTCAAGAATAATTGGCTGTGCAAACACAATTTAGGAGGCAGCAGATTTGCAGAACAGTATCTTGGAGTGATGATGAATCACATCCATGAGTCAACCATGTCAAGCTTTTCAGGAAAAAAAGCAGCTAAGACACTAGGATTATGAATAGCAGTGTCCTTTGCAAAACATATGAATTACTCTTCTCACTGTAATGTGTCCCAAAAAGGCCACCTATGGTGGGCTTCTTTCCATATGGGGCAATTTAAGCAACGTGCACATTTACTCAGGACTTTGAGTCTGGATGAGTGGCAAACAAATGATCAGACATCTCTGAAGATGAAAGGAAAGGGAAGGCCAAAAGAACTGGAATTGCTTAGTCGAAAAAACAAAACAAAACAAAAAACCAAACAAGCAGATGACAGGAGTTTGCTAATAGGTGAAAGAGGGGAGCAGTAACTTTTTTTCCATGTCACTGACAGGTACAAAAAAAAGAAGTGATGGCCTTAGATTGCATGAACAACAACAACAACAAAAGATATTTACTTTGGGCACTGGGAAGAATATTAGAAGAGTAAGCAGTGTTATAGCTTTGCCCAGAGAGAAGAGGATGACTACACTGGAGGTTTCTGAGGACAGATTAGGCAAACATCTGTCTGAATTTGCTTAGGAAACCATGATCTTCTCAGGGGAAGAGAGGTATAGGCTAAAGATCTCCTAAATAAAGCTCAGTTATCATTAATTTTCAACACTGTGATCCAGAGTGGGGAATGCCAGTTTTGCTCAGAGAAACAATACAACATTCTATGAAATGATGTTTTCCCAAAAATATTTAAGTTAGTTAATAGATGAAAAGCTTCAACTGAGCAAACACCCTTCCCACAAGACTTGAGACTGTATGGTTAATATTGGGCAATATCATAAGCAACAGGAAATAAGGGCTGATAAAGGAAAGTTTGGGCAGGTCCAAACAACAGCTGGTGTCTCCAGTCTTCTTTGTAATTCAAGAGAGTTGTATGGATTGAAGGAGCAGTGGCTTGTGGAGCTGATGGGAAAGTCCTGGAACTACTTGTTTTATGCAGAAGTAGGAATGGGCAAAAACTCCAGTTCAGGGCCAGTTCATCCCAGCGACCTCCTGAATTCTAACCTGACTTTGGTTGTATCTCAGTGGTCTGCTTGCATCCACCGGCTCTCTGCAGACCACGGGCTCTCTGACGCAGCACACCGCCCAAAAGCTCACGGGGCACCTCTTCTCGTTCCTGTGGCCCAAGGGACGTCCCCTCGCCGCGGCCGGCGCCCCGAGGCACGCCAAGACCCCGACTCGCTCCTCCGCCACCCGGCTTCCTCCCGCAGACCCAGCGAGGGCGGCGGCGCCTTCAGCACCGCGGAGAGCGGCAGGCCGGCCCTGCAGCAGGCAGAGCCCGGCCCCGCTCGGAGGGCTGTGCGTGCCGACCCGTCCGCCGGGACGGCGGAGAAACCTGCACAGCCCGTGGCGCAAGCAGGCTTACCTCACCCGGGCTGAAACCTGTTCCGAAGAACCTTTTAAATCCTAACGATAATGGATTCGGAAATGGCACTCTAAATTATAGTTTAACCTTGCACCGATTATTTTCATCTAGAATTATTATATTAAATACAGGTGTTCCTACCATTCATTGTATCGGAAAAAAAAAAAAATCTAACTTCATATTGCTGTAAGGGAATGCTCTAGCATCGTTTTGCTCCTATGGTAAATGGCACCAGGTTATTAACCAAGCTAGTTAAGCAGCTCACCAATTTGCTAGTCATCCTGCCAACCAGAAAACCAGCTTGTTATCTGGGCAATCAGATGACTACATTTTACATTTTCAAATAACCCTTAACTAGCAAGAACTAATTGATGCCCATAACATCCCAGTGAACTACAAATGCTCCGTCCTACAGCTAAGGAAACTGAGGCAAAGAGCTTCATACTGAGCCACAGTCAGGACAAGGAAGAGCTAAAGGAGACTCCTGGTTCCCAGCTCTGTATTCACTCCACTCCCAGGAAACACATGAAGGATGCTTCTACCCAATCATCAACTAAACCATCAGTCAGCCTAATAATTAGCCAATTAATTAGCAGCCACTCAAAGCAGATTCATTTACTCAGGGCCCCATCTAACATGGTACTAGCAGGAAAGTTGGATGGGGGAATCTAAACAAGGAATGGAATAGCAGAGCTTCACCCAGCGCTAGGCCCTGGTCCACATACAAGCAGAGAAGTGTGGTTGGCTTTGGTGCCAACCACTGTGGCTGAATATTGACAGCAACAAAGGATTCTCCCAACAGAAAATAGGAGAAAGCAGAAAACACTGGGCATTTCCATCCAGGGTAGCCAGGGAATACCAAGGCCTAGCATGACTCACCCAAGCAGTCTGGAGTCAGAAAGCAGCTGCCATGAAGAATCAAAAGGTCTGCAATGCATGAGGAAGATTATGTCTGTAGGTAAAGCATTCAGCAAAGATATTTTATGAAGGGCACAAAACTGTTATTTTTCTTATTGTTGTTGTTATTTATTGCTATTATCATTAATAACTTTTAGGCTCATAGGGAAAAAATTAGTCATATCTTCAGGACTATTCTATCAACTCGCTGACAGCTCACAAACAACCAGCTAAAATTTTTTTGTGTCTGTTTAGCATGGAGTAAATGGGAAATAACAACTGAATTTATATTTAAAGCTAATTTAGGTACTTAGCCAATGCCATCAAGGATTGAAAGACTAAGTGGTAGGAGGCACTGGAAAAAGATAAATTTTAAACCTGATAAATTTTATTCTTTTTTTAAGAGAAGGTGAAAAATAGCCTTGTGGATATCTTCATATAAAAATTTTTTCAACATTTGTGCAACTCCCTGCACAAATTAACTTAATCAATTATTTTCCTCCTTCCAAAACAAAATGCTTCCTTCAAGCATTTTGATCAGCCTTGAAGATGCAAGCACAGGCTCATAAAAGATGATGAAACTATGCCTTAACTATTTGCAGTCCAGTAGCTGAGCTCTGAAATCCTTTTTTAGCCTCTGAATCACAGAGAAGTGGTGCAAAGGTGTGAGCCAGTCCCTGTTGCCCACTAGCTAGGGCAAGCTGCAAGTGGGGCTCTCGAGCAGGTACGTGGGCTTAGCTAATGAGACATAACTTTTTATACTGAGATGCACTTAGAGTGGTGACACCAAGTATTTGCTTTAGGCTTACCCCTCATGCTAATGCCATTAAAATGGTGTGGCTCAGCAGTTTCCAAAGGGATTATCACGAGCCTCCATTCGAGGAACTCCTCATCTGACCAGCCTCTGAGCTGCAACTTATTCTGCAGAGCAGTGTCAGGCTCACCAAGTGCCAAGCAGGGTCAACACCACTCAAAACCACCATTCTCCTTAGGGAAAATCCTCAGCCTGTTTTGCAAAAAACAGTAGAAAAAAACATCGATATAGATTCCCTCCCCTCTCCAGCCCACAGAAGCACCCAACAGTCTCACAGGAAGCCCAGCAAAGTCCCTGCACCCCCAAGGCCCACGGAACTGTGTGTCCACAGTGCACGAGGAGCAGGCTCACAGGGAGCTCAGAAGCATGAAGTGGCCTCCTGCAGCAGAAAAACCTGTGTGAGGATATGTGAAAAATAACCCTGACTCGCTAATCCTAGCTGTGAGCAAACAATTAGCAGGAAGCAGAGGCAAACAGGAAAGCTGATTTAATTATGTGACACTGATACAGCCAGTGAACTGGAGGGGAGGGAAGGGGGGGGAGGTGGGGAGGGCTGGGGATGTGGGGTCAAAACAGTTTGTAAAAATCTGTTTCACAAAAGCTGTTGTTCCCCTCGGGGCAGAGAGAGATTACCGTGGCTCAGTGTCTATCAAACACGGGAAGAGAATAGGGCCAGGGGCAATGAGACAGCTTCCGAGTATGAAGGGCCCTTCTTCTTCTCCGCAGCAACCAGCAGCCTGCCAAAGAATTCCTGTAAGCTCTCGGCGGCTTTGTGTGCCTGCCCGGGCTGTGGGGAGCACTGCAGCAGGCCTGCCTATTGTCGGCAGGGCTCAAAGGGAGCCCGGCAGAGAAAAGGGGAGCTGGGGGAGGAAGAGGGCTTAAGGGAGCTTGTTGTTATCAAAGCCTCGGAGCTTATTGTGCCAGAGCAGAATCACGCTGCCTCTGAGCCCCTTCAGTGTGGCTGCTCACGGAGGCACTGCGGGCAGACAGGGTGGGATGTGCCCCCCTCGGTTTGCAGGGTGCCCCTGCGCTGCCCGCTGGCACCTTCTGGCTCTGGCAGGGATGTGCAGGGGGAGGCAGCCCTGTACCCCACTTCCTATACCCACCGGTATCCCAGGACACCTGCCACAGGACCAGGGCCCCATACAGAGCTCCTGCTGCAGCATCTGCTGCAGGTAACCAGGTGTATAATGGCAAACAACCACATCCAGGTCAGCAAAGGCATCAGTCCATTGCTGAAACCACCTACAGCTAGATATAAAGATACACCTGGAGACTCCTGCACACCCCCTCAGCATCTGTGTGGTCCTCAACACAAACACACTCAGAAGTACACGCAATGGAAGCCACACACAGCACAGCAACACAGAGGCACACCTTCCTGGCCCACAGGTAACACGCATCTGCTTCCCTCACCTTGGCCATGCATCTGCCTTAAGAGAGTCTTGAGTTGTTGCGCTGCAGGTCAGGGCGTGTGGTGGAGCCAGCAGGAGGGATATCAGACCACATTGTTTTCAAAGCTTCATCTATGTCAGGAAGAGGCCGAAGGCCCGTGGGAATTGTGAGCCTCGGGAAAGGCCCTATGAGAAGGGGGCAGCTGGCAGCTCTGCAGACATTGCTGATGTGCATCATAGACTGAGGATTTCCCAAATGTTGCTCCAAACACCATTCGGACTCCAGCTGAATTGTAGAAAGGCCTGAGACTGAGATTGGGACACATCCACAGGGTACCAGGACTGTGGCCAAACATGGTGTAGGAGTGGGGTGCCAGCCCAAACCCTGGTCTGAAGGGACTGGGGTGACTGAATGCTGACATGATGATGTTCCCACAGACTCCATGTGAGAACCAAGCCATCAGACTTACAACCACAAAGTAAAATCTAATAGGGACCAGAGCCTCCATCAGCTTTTGTCCCACACAGACTTACTCAGGAAAGTACACAGCAAAGCCACAAGACCTTTATGGAAGTTGAAAAAATCCCATGGGCCTGGTCACTTCCCATGGTGAGTTTGGCTGTAGGAAGAAATCACTGTAGAACAACTCAAAGCTTCCTTTTTCCTGGACCTGGGAATTTTCTCCAGGCTCACACCAATCAACTTGCTAGAAGCTCTGCTACAGAATGGCCAAACCCACATCTGATTACAAGTCTCCCAAAACAGCCCTTCCCTGCTGAGTGTGGGTGGTGGGGAGCTGGTGTCTGACCACACAGCCAGACCCCTCCTGTCCCAGGATGCCCCCTCATGCCAGTCCCAGCGGGACTTGGCCAATTCACCATCTCACCCTGCTCCGACACATGCACACACCTGTGAGGTGGGGACAATTCAGCCCCACACAGTGCCTTCTTCCCATCCCAGACCTCATCCCTCATCCCTACCCTTCCTGCAGCTGCCCAAGGCCAAGCAGCAGCATTGAGCTAACTGGGCAGGGAGGAGGAGCTGGGGTGGGCAGGAAGGGGCACCCCAATAGGGGAGTGGGCTCCCACAGTCCCAGTAGGAAAAGTAGGGGGGCTGAGGCTGCGGGGGAGGGGACGGAGGCAAGGCAGGGAGGGCTTCTCATTGTGAGGGAAATTTTATTTTTAACAGATGCTAAGGCAGATGGCACAGAATTAACAGAAAATGGGAGAGGAAAAAAGAGGAAGAACATTACTGGCTCCAGAGAGAGTGGACATTAAAAAAATAAAGAATAAGGGAATGAAAACAAGTTTAAGTACTCTCTCCAGAGGAGGGGGGGAGGGAAAGCGTGAGGCAGAGCAGGGACGAAGCAGCGTGATAATAACCAAAGGCGTGAAATTGCAAAAGTAAAATTTGTGGCACTCGGGAGGGGCTGATAAGGCCCCAGCTTCATTGCAAAACTCACTCAGAAATTACTGATGTGATGTTTTAGCCTTTATCATTAATAATAATCGAGAGTGGGGAGTGGGGTGGGGGCGCCTGAAACAAAGAGGGAGAAAAATAGTGGTAGCATGGGGAACTTGCGCGGGAGGCAGAGGAGGGAGCTGGGGAGAGGAGCAGAGGGTTCAAACGAGGGAGAAAAGGGGCAAGGAGGGAAGGAAAAGCTGGAAAAAGGGAGACAATGCAGCAAAAATATAAAATAGGAGGAGGAAAGAAATGAAGGAGGAAGGTTGAAGAACTAAAGGAGAACAAAGGGAAAGACGGGCAAAGACAAGTTTAGGGGAAAATGCTAAAAAGTGAGCAGGGAGGAGAGAGAGAATGAATGGAGAAATGATAACAGAGTTGAAATAGTGGAAGCAGCCAGACTGCAGGACAGGGAGCAAGGGGGGGAAACAAAGAGATATGGCCCTGCCACTCTCCTCCCAAATTAATCGCGGATACATCAACCCGAGCCACTAAAACAGAGCTATTATGAATGGGTTAGTCACAGGTGGAGTTAGAGGCCTACAGAGGGATATTAGCCAAAATTGAGTGGCTTTTAATTTCTTTCTAACGAGAGATTGTGGCTGGGGAGCCAGACAGTGCTTCAGCTCGGCTAGGCCTGCAGGCACGACACACAGGCGCCGGCAGCTCCCCGCCGCCACGCGAGTTGACCTGTGCGGTGCATGCAGCGAGGTGGAAAAGGCACGTGTGAGCTGGCCACCTGCTCTGCGGGGTGAAATGGCAGCGCCGGGCAGCACACAGAGGGACACAGAAAATACTCGTGGACACTGGGATGCTACACTGCCTCCTTGCCCTGGTGTGAGGCTGTACTGGCAGGCGGACGCGGTGCCCTTACTTTGCGGCCCAGCAGCAGGCTGGGGGATTCGCAGCACCCGTTGGGGTTGGCTCTCACCACAAGAAGGTTCTCCCTGAACCACAGCCGGCTCATTGCCCTCCTGGAGAGAGCAGGGAGCTTCGACACAAGACCGGGACATCTGGGTTCTATTTCTGGCTCTGCTGCTGGCAATTCACCACATTTCTCCGTTTCCCCATCTGCTATCTGGGAATAATGCAGTATTGTTAAAACTGCGCACTTAAAAATGATGAATCAGGCTATCTTCCCATTCTGAAACCACGACATTGGTTTAAAAACTCACGATACCTTCAAGAAGGATAGGGCCACACCCAGGAGGGCTCACACCGCTCCTAAGAACCCAGTCTATAGGACTCCCTTTTTCTCCACAGCTGTAAGATTTAGAGATAGTTTTCTCACTTAATCTGAGCTTAAAGTTTGCAGCTCATCTGGCCACACGATGTTGGGATGGTGTGGGAAAAAATAGGAAACAACTCCAGAACTATCAGTACTCAGTAACACAAATGTTTTTCTTCTAGAACCATGTGCAAATTTTCCATAAAAGCCTCTTACTTCCTAAGTATCATTTTATTACAACCAAAGGGATGGGTCAGTTTTAACAACACTTTCTCCCTGAGGCCATTTTGGAGAGGAGCTAAAAAAGAATTCAAACGAAGTTGTGGAACCTGGCAACATCCTGCTCTGACATTTTCTAAACAAAAACATTTGCTTTATGATTGAAAATGACATTTCATTTATAAGTTTTAGACAATTTAGGCTTAAAAAGGACTCTGAAATGGTAAAAAAGTTACACTGGGAACAAAATATTTCATTTGATTTGATCTAAAATTTGAAGGCTGGGATGTAGAGAGTGGGAGATAGAGTCAGGATGAGAATGAAATTGATTTTTTGGAAAAGCATTATATATTTTGTCTTCTTATCCTATTTTGGAGCAGGATAAGTAAGGGCAATTCACAAATTCTGATTGGAAAAAAGATTGTTTCCTGCCTAGATCCAGTTTCTATCTACATGAGATATTTTAAGGACTGCAGATAGTATGTGCTAAGTATTCTTAATTTACGTACTTATTTCATCCCATTACCCATATGATCCAGCATAAACAAATTCCATAGACACTTCCATCTCATTGCTGGTGAAAATGCTCACACATCTTCCACCTTTCCAAGCCGAACCCAAACTTGCTAGTGATGGCTGTGGAAGCCACTCAGGAGATGCGTTTTCAGGTGAAAGACACAAACCAGGTGATCTGGAAAGCGAGTATGAGCCAACAAAAACTAATTTGGAGAGTGGACTCCTGCAAATTAGGGTGGCCTCGCGTGATAGTGATATGAAATTGCAGCAGTGCACAGGACTGTACAGGGCGTGCTGTTTATGCATTACATGTGTGCTAATTCATAACAGTCCACAGAAGCTGCTTGTAACGCATGGAACATCACATGAAATCTGATAACAACAGCCATATCTAATGAGCAGGATTCTCATCCTGGAAATCACCTGCTAACTCATCTGTGAAGAACTGAGGAACTTCAGAGACAGCCAGTCTTAGTGGTGAAGTAAATCCTGATCTTGAGAGGTGGGCAGTGCTGGAGTCAGCCGAGCCTCCACATCTCCAGTACAAGAACCTCTTGCCTACCCATCTACAAAACAGCCTTACTGCATGAAGTTCAGCCTCTGGGAGGATTTCTCTCACACTGAGATGGGAGGACTTCTAAGAATACCTTTAGAGTCAGCAGAAAAGCAACATTCTAAGGTGAGACAGTCCCAGGAGAGGGAGGAAAGTGGGCCTGGGTGATCAGAACATGTGGAAAACATACAATAAACAGAGTAGAGTACAAAAAGAGTCCCATAAACCAAGCACAGAACAATGCTACCATAATTCCTCACTCCACAACCTCAAATTGCTGTGTGCAGGCTTTCCAGTATGAGCACTGGATGAGGGTCTACATGTTTCCTGTTGATAATCCTTCTTCTGTCTCTTCTGTCAGCACGGAGCAAACCCACTCCCCCTATCACAAATGCCTTTTTCTGTGTGCCCCATTTCCTCCGGGTTGCCAGCTGAGGCCACTCCTTAGAGAGCTACACTCCTCCTGGAGTCTATTAAAGCTCAATTACCATGGACTGAGTGGCCTCGTTGTCTGGCAAAGGGAGGCAGGATGCTCTTCTCTCTCTCAGGATTGGGTCTGCCTTTCAACCCAGCCAGTTCACAGCTCCAGATAAACATAACAAGCACAAATCAAGTACAAGAGGTGAAGATGGCAGGGAAAGGAAAAGCTGCAAGGAAGCAGCTCTGAAAGCCACCAGTACCTGCCTTGGTGAGACTGGCTGGCCCAGTAGCGACAAAGGGCGTACTGCTGATTTATGCCACAGACACAAAGGAACCATCTTGATTCACTTCCCTCAGGCCCCAGCTCATCAGCACCTCCTCCTGCCAGCCCAGCACCCAATCCACCAGTGCTTCCAAGGGACCAAATACACTCTCTTCTACATGGTCTGTTCACATTCTGCCCCACGCTGCTCCCCAGCAGGTTTTGCAGCAGTAAAGTTCTGGCTTTCCCCCCACGCTGGCAAAAAGCCATCATCAACATCAATGCAAAAGTTTCTATCGGTGATAAATAGCTCCCCTCCCACCTACAGCCTCCCTTCTTGGATGTGCCTTCTGGGGCCTGAGTCTGTAAATGGCATTATACAAATAGATCAGTCATACAGATAGCAGTCGTGTTTCATTTGTTACTGAGAATCCTTATGGACAAGTAAAATAAGAGAGACTGAAAAAATGTAAAAGCATTTATTTCCCCTTCATCCCTTAAGGACCCATGTTTTCCTTAGCTGCTTACATCAGTGAGGAAGGTGGAGGTGACAGAAGAGGGGACACACTCTTAGGCTGAAAGTCTAACTTTGAGTTAGCTTGTCTCCATCACAGTCAACAGGACTCTGAACATCACACAGCGATCAAGAAGTAAAAGACTGTGATAAACAGCTTTTACCTTCATCTTTAGAGCTGGGGAAACTGAGGCAGGGAAGAAGTCTGGCAGCCATTGACAAAACCCCTTAGAAATGTGCCTGTGAACCAGACAGGTGAAACAGGTCCCCTAAGCTCTAGGCTGCCCATCTTCCTTGATAATCCATGACACGTGCCACCAGCTTAGGAACAAGGGAGCAGAAGAGGGGAAACTCATCAAATGTAAACCATTCACAGGCATCACAGAACAGACACTCAGTCCAGAAGGGTCTGCACAATTTCCCATCTCCACAGTGCAAATCACCACTGAGCCCTAAGTCACCCTTGAGGCCTGCTGTGGAAAGCACAACCCATCACATTGCATCACAGGGCAGCTTTCTGCCCTTGGATGGACACCAAACATCCCTTGCTCTTCTGCAGCACAATCCTCACTAGGACTCTCCAGATGCCATATCTGTTTTCTGTCCAACAGCAAGGAGCCCAGCAGACACTGGTACAGAAGAAAGATGCGAGCATGTGACTAGATAAGGAAAGCATGGGAGCATAGGTTGGGCAGGCATTATTGTCCATACAGGAATAGAAGGGTGGGAAAATTGACAGACTGCCCACACAGGCTGGGTGCCAGGGCAGGGGTGACATCTGTCTGAGAGTTTCCACTGGAATCATGCCTGCAGGGTACACTTCCCAGAATGGCCTGATACACACCCTGTTCCCTTCAAGGGAACAGTCTGGAGAAGCTGTGTCTGCATGACCACATCCAAGGAGAAAATCAGCTCAGTGGACTCTGCAGTTAGCACAGGCAGTCATCTACAGAGGTGCTGGCACCTTTCACTCCTTGGCAGCTCTGCTACACTGGGCACAATAGTCTGGTTCCTAGGCAGACAAAGGACATTCAGCCCTGAGACTTGAGCTGAGCCTGGGAAAAGGGCATTGCTATCACAATCCCGCTAGACCTTGGTAAAACCCAGGTTGTTTTGAAGTGCTCAAAATGCTGTTTGCCACCTCCCTAGCTTTACTCTGAGCCTTGTGATACTTCTCTTCAAGCTTCAGCACCTACAGGTGTGAGATTTTAGAAGATAAGAATTCAGAGGGGAAAGTATTGAAGGGAGAGACTTGGTTGTTCTTCAGCTGAACACAACAGATTCAACAACTCCAGAAGGCATACAAATAAAAAGAACATCACACTGGAGTTGGTGGGTTTCTGTTTGCTTCTGTTTTGTAGTTTACTGGCTCTACAAATGCTGAACAAATGCCCCACAAAACAAAACTCTTTCACCTGGACAAAGAGCAGGTGCAGCAGGAACGCCTTGTCCCCTTCCCATTCTGAAGAAGCCCAAAGCAAAATGGATTCCTTGCTGCCTGTGTCCAGGCTTGGCTACTCTAGACAAGAGGAATTTTACTAGGCTGGTGATTAAGGGAGAGCTGAACCTTCATTTAGGAGGAGTCTTGGCTTTGTGCCCTCCCTGGTTGAAAGTCCTCAGAGTCTCAGAGGTGAATGTTTTCTTGCTGGAAAAAGAGAAGGGATGGGGCAGGAGAGGAAGCAGATGATCTTCTGTGCCATGGGAGACCCCCAAAAAGACAACACACAGCAGCACAGCTGCCCAAATGGGGCAGTCCTGCATTCAGCATAGTGAAATCCCACTAAAGAGAGTCTCTGCAGTAGGGTTGAGCAGAGCCTGGGGTCAAGAACAGGTACCAAGCCAAAGGCTCTGCCTCAATAGGCAAAGAGCAGGCAGAGAAAGATGCTGAGGAGCAGTGACTGGGGCTACCCAGCACCTGCTTGTAAAAAAAAAAATAAATAAAAATGGGACTGAGTATTAGTCTTTTTCCCTCCTCTGCTGCCCACATCCAGAGATCCAGCCTTCTGGATTTGACACTGCAAGCACCTTATCCAAGCTGACCTGCTGCTGGCACATGACACCATCAAGCCACGTGTTAAATTCATATCTGATAAAGCCACGGCCTGAGGCAGTGACTGGAAGGCTGTGTGCTGCACTCCTAGGAGGAGTCCCATGGCATCCTCTTTCCTGGAAAAAGGAAAAAAGGCCTCCCCTCCCCTGTGCCCCAGCATTTCCAGGAGTTCAGCACCTAAAGGAGCACTGGGAAGGGGGCCTCCTGCCAGGGACTGGGGGTTAAATAAGGAAAAAAAAAAAAAGATGGAAGAGAGGTAGAGAGCAGAAGCAGAGAAAAAGAAAAAAAGAAAAAAAAAAGGAGTGGGAAGGGAGAAAGTGAGAAAAAGAGAGAGAGTGAGAAAAATGACAGGAGCTGAATTTTCGGCGCCCTCACTTTAAATCAAGATAAAAGACTGAAATGGAAAATAACAGTCCAGAGAAACCCCTGGACGGCTTTGGGCGTTAATGGAAACACATGGCTGAAGGCTGTAGTGTTGTCAGCTTCCCCGTGCTCTGACATTCCTTTCTGATAATCCGGCCTGCCATAAAATTAGAATAGCAAATACCTCCTGACAAAGATGCATGTTTCCCTCTATTGTGCCATCATAAAAAAAACTCCGCTGGTGACTCGAGGAGCCGCAAACTTCAATTTAAATTTACAGTGCGGCGGAAGGAAAGTGATATGCACTCAAAAATTTTAATAACCTATTAAGTTACGACTTCAATTTCATTTTATGAATATTTTCCTTGGGGAGCAGTGCTATCACAGAGAAAGATAGAAATTTAAAAAAGATAAATAGTGCCATTAATCTCCAACATTTCTCTTCCATTATCCTTGAAAATTAGGAGTTATTTTTGTTCAGATCTTCATGTAATTAGCTCCCTACACTTGATTCACTAGCCAGAAAATGACCATGTTCAGAAAATTAAAAATTTGTCATTAAGTGGAATTTAACATAATATCATTTATCTTTATCTATTCCCCAGCTGACAGCAGGAGCCTTGGAAGTGATACAGGCTTCTGTGTCAGAGAGTAGAGGCAAGTCCTCGACATGAGAGGGAGAGCGCGGGAGTATGGGGGGGAGGCTATAAGGATGTGGGAGGGGAGAGGGGGAGCGTGGGAGACAAAAAGGAAGTAAAGGCAGGAGTTGGAGGAAGAGGGGGAGAAAAGGAGGAGTGAGGTGTGGGAGGAGAGGGAAGATGCAGGAGTGCTGGAGGAGCGGGCAGGTAGCGAGGCAGAGTGAGGAGAGTGGAAGCCGTCAAGGAAGGGCCAAATGGAAGAGCTAGGAAGGAGCCACCATCATGCCAGCTGGGTGTCACACTGGCAGCAGAGCTGGCACCCTGGTGGCAGACCAAGCTCGTGGTCCCTGAGCACAGGCTTTGGCTTGCCTAGATGAAAGCCAAAGCACTCCTTTCCTGCTGGCAGCTTTCCCTAATTCTTCACCGGCCCTGGTCCACCAGTCCCATGTGGCACACAGGACAGAACCCTGCAGAAACCCTCATCAAGGTCAGTGGAAGGCTTTTGCTGCATACTAAAGACCCAAAGCCTCACTGGTCACAAGATTCAAATTAATACTGGACATCAAAATATTTCCTCCTCTTTAAGAGTTTCTGTGATTCACTGAACAAGTACCTTCCATTGAGTCATAATCACCTTGCACAAAATGAAAACTGAGGCACATAACAGGACTTTGGCACACCCAAGGCAATGAGACTGGAGAAGAGCTGGGATCAGAATTCAGATCAGAAGGGCAAACATCCAGAGACCTCCTGAAGCCTCCTATCCTAATCCTACTTTGCACCCCCTCCCCTTATCAAACCCCATACGCACACCAGAAGTGCAGCAAGTCCAGCTCTCCAGCATGGGCTGAACCACAAGACTCTTCAGCTTCTCAGTCCTTCCCATGAACCAAATCCATTAGCTCCTAACCATCCCATTTAATCTCTGTCTCTCCTCCTCTCTATGGCTAGATCTGATAAAATATCTCTCCGGAAAAAATGAAAGAATAGGTAGAAGGAAGAAGAACACCATAAAGCAAACACTATGGGCAGGAGCTACTTTAAATAACTGGCTAGCTGAAAAAGCCAAGGACATTAGCTACTCAGCAGTTCCATCATAAGAGCTTGTGCTATTTTAAGCAAATCTCTGCGTCTCCATTCTGACTTAAAGTTTGGGAATTTTTCCACTCCTCCCAGAGAAGTTTGGGGGAGTATTATTTAAACGCATTTCTCTCCTCATATATCTCGATGTTCAAACTTTGTGCATACATTTCATTCTTATTTTGCTTTACAGGTACAATAAAGCGGGAGGAGGAGAGAGTCATAAAGATTTGCACTTCATCGAAACAAGGAATTCCTCTGCAGCTCATTGACCTTGCATTCCGCTACATATTCTGTGTAATATGTACCACAGATTTTTACACAAATGTCTACTGGCCAGTGCATATTATATTACGGATCTGTGCAACAAGAGAGTATATATTATGTAACAGAGAAACACTCTAGTATAGACACTTAACACCATGCTCCATGGCTGTGATTTTTAATGCAACCAAGGGGAAGCATGTACAAAACTTCTCACACAACAGCACTCTCTCCACAGGTTCCTGCAAGCTACAGTTGGTGGCCACATAGCCCATAGGCATTGATCTCTTTTCACCTATATATGGATCAGGTGAGTTATGTCACTGCAGCTGGACACATGGAGATGCTGAAATAATCTCAATAGTACAGCAAACCAACAGCAGATCTGGGACCAACCCCTCTGCACTGTTAGGGTAGGCCTTCAGAGTTTCCCACCAGCAGCTCTGGAATGCAGTGTTGCTTTATAGCTTGGACTTCACCCCCCTGGTGCACATGTAGCCTGAGCCAACAGCAGGCAAGCTCAACTCTGCCTACTGTTTTTCACTAGGTACTGGGCATGATCTTCAGTCTTTCTCCTCCAGACAGCTGGCTGGGGCACTCACAAGCCTGGAGAGCCCAGAAGGGAGAGGAGAAAAGCTGAGTGCTTAGGTATACAGGGGAAATGTTGATCCTTGGTCTTTGTGGAACACCTCTCCATAGATGCACTGCACTGACCTACAGACTCACATGCTGCATCTCCCTGTGTCCACACCAGGGCCTGTTGCTGACCACTGACCAGGAATAGGGATGTGAATTCCTCTCCTTGTCCAATCACCCAAACCTTTCTGTCGTGCATTCTGGAGCATGCCCTTTTCATCTTGCCTTTTAAGTAACCCTTTCCCCCAGGTCTCCTCCCTCATGCCCTCCCACTTAGCCTCATGCTCCTCCTCTCTCATCCCATTATACTCTTCCTTTTGCCCTTCCCCTTCATTTTGTTGTAGTTCTCCTCCTGCTCTCCCCATTCTTCACTTCTAGAGCTGTTTGATTCATGATAGTCTTAGAGTAGAGGCTAAGGCCCCTTTTTCTCTTACCTAGTCATACAATGATTTACCAAAATACCTTTACTTAGTTCATTCAGTTCCTTGATCTGGTATCTGCTCCCAGCAAAATCAACTTACTCCCCTACTGCTCCCCTCAAAAATCAGCTCTGCCCCTCTTTTCCCCACTGCCCTCCCATCCCCAGCTCCTTTTTACATCCACTCAGCTAAGCCAGGCTCTTCTCTCCCTCCCTCCTATGCAGCCCTGGCCCATCCCTTCCTGCCTCTCCCAGCCCTTTCTCATGCTCCCCCTCCTCACGAGAGCCTCAGCGCTGCAGCCTTAAAGCAGGATAAATGGATATGGATATCGTACAATAAAACCTTCAGAATGGAGAGTTTTGTGCAAGTGAACAGCAGCCAAGCCTGAGAGACTGAAAATTGGATAAAGGGATTAAAACAGTAGCACATTAACAGGAGATTTAGAGTGTAATAAACTCATTTCATAATAATATGTGCGTTGGGGCTGGTAATAAATCATCGCGGGATCCCTGCCTTCCGCGGTGCTGGAACGAGGCAGTGACCCGAAAGCAGGGTAGGATTTCAGCAAGATGTGGATTAATTTCACAGGGTTCTTGGCCAGGAATAGAGCGGCTGTGCCATTGCTGTACAGCTGCTGCTACTGCTGGCTTTTCACAGAAAAACACAAAAGGAAAACAAATGAAACCAAACAAGATGACCTGCCAACGCTGTCTGGCACATGTGTTGGTAGAGAGGGGTGGTCAAAGTGGTCTTCACCACCACAACTCCAGAGGCAAAGCATCAATACTTCCCAGCCTTCTCCCCAGACAACATCCTGCCCACTTTCCATGCAGACTTGTAAAGAAGATAAAACAACAGGAAAGGGGCCAGCTAGGCAAAAACACTAGGCTAAGCCCCCACATTTAAAGGCCAAATAACAGTGCCTAAGATTCCAAAGGGAAGTGAAAAGAATAGTAACTGTATCCACCAGCTGGGTACCAAAACATAGTCCAAGGACAGGTGGGGATTGGGAAAGACTGTGATCCCCTACTTGTGTCCGCTGTGCAAAGCTCGTGAAAAGTTATAAAACAGATGAAGCCTCAGACCAAGAAAGGGAGGAGAGCAGCATGCTGGAATGTTCCCAGAGAAAGAGTACAGATGGATCAAAGCCATAACACAATTAGGTGAGGCAAGGACTTTGCAGCAAGAGGTAATAAAGCACTAAAGAATAGAAAAATGCAGTACAAGTATCCTAGAATAAAAAACAAAGGGCTTGAGGCGTCCTTGGGGAGATAGGATAAGATGATCATAACTTAAGGAAGTCTGAGGACCAAAAAAGCTTCACAAACGAGAAGGCACTGAGAAGCAATATTAAGTACAGCATCAGTCCAGACAACAGCAGAGCTGGGCTCTACTTCAGCCATGGAGCATGCTTGACTGGGGAGCTCTCCCTGGAGGACCTGCTTTGCTTTCCATAACCCAGGAGAGTACAGACCAGTGCACATGAGAAAAACATCTGGGAACACACAGGTGAAATTGAATATGAAGACAAAGATGTATTGCAGAACAGACAGGATAGGCCAATGTCAGTGAAAATTCTCTAAGCATAAACCAAATGCAAGCTAGCACAAAGAAAGGAAGGGTAAATTTAAATGAGGGAACTGGGACATCAAGAAGACTGAGGAGCAGGATGAAGTGAATGGCCAGCAGGCCAAAACTGAAGTATCAAAATGAGACAAACGCTGGAGACCTGTAGATTCATGCAGATTTTCTTGGCTCATAACTCACAGGGTAAGCATCACAATGCTTATTTAGTCAAGGCCAGCATCCCAGTTCTGTGGCAAAGTTCCTAAAAACATTATGTTGTGCTACCCAAATACAATGGTAGCAAAAAGCCATCAACTCATGAATCAGCCACCTGCCTGTATGAGTAGACTAAGCATGTTCAGCCCAAACTGCTTGTAACTGCCTCTCAAAATGCAGGCCAAGTCTTGCAAGAAGCTTGCATCTGAGGCAGAAAGCTTTGTTCATAAGCAAGTTCTCTTTAGATGAGTGGTGGCTCCTCACTGCCCAGTCACTATGCACGAATACTCATGGAAACCCTGCTTCTTTAACAAGAGTTCTGCAGCATCATACTGGCGCGTGCAGAAAACACAGCAAACACCTACAACATTTTTACAGGGCCAGACTGGGAGGTAGGATAAAGCTGCAAATCTGGAATTCTAAAATGTATTTGAAAAGACATTGCATCTGTGCTTTTTTCTGGCTTCTCATCTACCTTCTTTTTAACAGTAAGATCCATTGTATTTAGTGGGAGCTTTGCAAACAACATTCACATAAGTCCAGTTGAGAATCAACACCAATACAGTGGGAAAAAAACAACACTTCCTTCTGCAATGCTCACCTGCACAGAGGGGCAAGAGCTGCTGATCTGTTCCACACGTGCTCACATTTGAAATGTCTGAAGAGTACAATCTCAAGAGGCTCCAGGGATAGCTGCATTAAAAGGATGTATTAAGGGAAAAAGCAAAACAAAGAAAGCCAAGACTGCAGTAAGCAAATAGGGAAATGAAGCTCAATCACAGAGGACTGAGTGCCACAGAGCTGCTTGAGAGGTTCATGGAGCCAAGAGACAAAGAATGGGCCCCAGCACTTGTTTGAAAGTCATGCTCACAGATCCTCAAGATAAAATCAGTAGAAATGAATGGAAAAACCATGGGGTTCCAGCAGACTGTTTCTATTTCCAAACTCCTTCAAAGGAAACAACTTCATTTGCAAGACAGTATAAGGCTTGAATAACAGAAAAATATCTCACAGCCATGGCAGCACAGCACAGCAGCCAGCACTGTGTCTGAGGACCAGTTCTCACCCCATTCCAAGCAAGGCCACCAGCATGGCTTGGGAACTAGGGCCCCGCACAAGGCAGCCTGTGTGTGGCACAGCTCCAGTCAGTGACAGACTGTAGCAGTTCTAACAGAGGTGATCTGGGCCTTCACACTGGTTAAAGCACCTGGTTACAATCAAGCTCAAGAAATTCCCACTATATTCTCCTATTCTCCTGACAGACGTTTTGATTTCCAAGAAACAGTTCTGTGTTTCTAGGAAAAGCTTGCACAAGAAGAACTCCAGCCAGTCCAGCCCTGCAAGTTACCAGCTCCACACCATTCCTGGAGGGCTAAGGGGAGGTATTTACTTGTGAACAGTACAGCACCGAGTTCAGAGGTTCAGCCAGCACCACTGGTGGCCTTACATCCTACTGCTGAGGTCTCTTGTTGCTTTTATTTACCCACACTGAGCAGCTTTACTATAAGGCAGGAGTTATCCCCTTATGTTTGAGCATTAGAAGTGACTGCAAAAGGAGAGTATCAAACATGGTTGTTTTGTTTTGTTTTTTTTTTAAATCACCCCAAGTAAAACGTGCAATAAGCAGTGGGTTGGGAGAGTGAGTTTTTTCCTTTCTGAACAGAAAAAGACCTGGTTTAAAGCTACGTTTTTCAAGAACACATTTCAGAGATCAGTCCCAGACTGTAAAGGCCATTTTTTGGCTATTAAACACAGAAATAGGTGGAAAGATTCATGTTCTCAAAAATTCATCAGTTAAAACAAATTGAGTTTTAGCAAGTCCTTTCAGATACAAAAGCAACATGCTTAAAAATAAAAAAAAATAAAAAAAGGCAGAGCAATGTCAGTAATTTGTCAGAAAACAGAGTTTTTCACTTAACATGTATTTGTTATAAACATTGGAAAACACATCCAAAAAGCCAAGCAGGTCAGCTTGGTGGTCATAGGACCATAGGAGTGGGAGAAAGGGGAAGCAGGGAGGATGAGCTCCTTGTGTTCCTTTGCCCCCAGTAGCATGGGGTGCGGAATGACAGGAGTCCCACAGCTCTGTACAGGTCACACATGGCACGCCAAGCACCAGCGGTACCCAGCCCCCAGAGAGAGGGGACAGCCTGTGAGATGAGCTCAGGCTAGCCATGGCATGGCATGTAGACGGTGCAGCCTACGTGCTGACTTCACCAGGCGGGAGGGAGGGAGTCACACAGGTGAGCGGCAACGGTACCGCTCTTCATCTAAGCTGGCTTTCACTCATTACTGTAGCTCTTGCCACATCACTGAAGTGTAAATTCACTCAGTAAATCACACCAGCTTCACCGTTGCAAGATAGTACTCAAGAAGCACTAATAAAGCAGGAGAAATTGGATTTGCATTGAAGTCAACCTGCCACTTCAGCTGTCAGTCACTGCCAGTCAGAGGCCCGCAAGCCCATCCAGGCAGGCTTCCCTGCAGCACTGCGGCCCTGGGAAGGTGAGGAGCAGGGCTCAACACAGGGTCTTCACGTTTCGCTACCCCACACACACACACCACAAGACCCAGCAAGGCCCAGACCTGGTGGTAATGCCTGGTCGACAGGAAACCACAGAGCACAGTGCCAGAGAGCCAAGGTCAGTAAAGAGCCCTGAATTCCCTTGCTGGATTCAAGGGAGATATTTCCTCCCATCCTCTTACTAGGTGATATTTAAGAATAAGGAGAAAATTCCAGAAATGCTACAAGCAATTTGACATACTGCTTTAGCTAGAAAGTACTGGTACAATGGATCTGGAAATGCTGCAGGACCTCAGTTCAACATCCCCCCAGACTTTACTTCTTTTCTAGAAGCAGAAACTGTTTCCTTTCTGTAAAAATGGGTCCATTAAAAAATAAATAAAGATAAACATGGCTAAAACAGTGCCATCTTTGGTTAAATGGAAAGGCTTGGACATGTTGTTGTGGGTACTCATTCCACCAAAACCATGGAAACATTTTTTGCACCCTTTGCTGTCACTTGATTTTTTTGCCAAGTGATTTTCACTTTGTACCTGCCCCCTGCACCCCAGCTCCTCAAGCAGCCCAGTCAGCCTGCCATCAACACAGCCACCCAGCACTGTCCCACTAGCAGCTGTCAGGAGCCCCCAGGAGATCCCACTGCTGTGAGCAGGGGCCTTGCCAGAGCAGGTGACACCACAGGACAGGTAAACCTGTGGTGAAGAACCATATGGCAATGGCTAGCCCCCAAGATGTCTTTCATGAAGAGAAACTCGATAGGTTTGTTACAGCGATTAACTGCTCAACCATATCTGAGGCTTCTACCTCCTATTCTTTTATTAGCCTATTGCACCCACTTTGCCATTTCACAGCAGCCAGCAGGAAAGCTGCCACGAGAAGTCCTGCATCACTAATCACTCAGCAGAGAAGACAAAACAGTAAATAGAATCATAGAATCACCAAGGTTGGAAAATACCTATAAGACCATCCAGTCCAATCATGAACCTATCACTAATAGTTCTCACTAAACTATGTCCCTCAACACAACATCTAAGCATTCCTTGAACATCTCCAGGGTCAGCGCCTCCACCCCTCCCTGGGCAACCCATTCCAGTGCCTGGCCACTCTCTCAGAAAAGTAGTATTTCCTAACGTTCAGCTGGAATCTCCCCGGCATAAGAAAGTACTAAGTATCTGGTACACATTCAGCAGCAGGCTATGCTGGGAACAGAAATTACTAGCAATCTTGTTCATTATAGCTGATTGCACATCTGGGATGACAATTTTGATTTATGCTATTTTCGCTTTTTTCAAAAAGCGGTACATCCTGTAGAGCTGCTCCAATCAACACAAAATACACAAAACAATAGCTTTGCTCCACTTGTAAGAATAGGAGCAACTCTACAAAAAAAAAAAAAAAAGAAAAAAGAGGAAAAGAAAGAGATTGTAAGTGTGCTTTGGTATGCATCTTTCTTTCCCCCCCCCCCCCCCATTTCATCAAATAAAACACGAAAAAGAGCAAAACCAAAGACCTAGCAAAGCATAAAGCAGCATAAGCAATGCTTTACATTAAAGGTTAGGACTGTTTCACAACATTCCCCCTCTTTACTAAGATGAAAAATGACTTGTGAAATGAAATTATAGCTATCTGATTCATTTCCCCACAGTTTGGGCATGGATACAATGACCTCCTGCAGCAGTTTCAGGGTTGCACTGCTGGAAAGGGCCACCTTTCAGGCACATTACTGCTGCGTGGCAGGTGAGCTAAAACATGCCATTGATTTTTTTTATTTTTTTGTCACAAAATGTCATTGCAGTGCAGTTGCATGATACTGTGCTGGCCAGAAATCACCTTCAAGACAGTTTAGTGGTATGACATGGTACGTCGTCAACAGTAAATCTAGGCTGGAAGGCAATAATCCATTCAGATGCTGATCATTGAAGACATCAGAATCAATTAAATGCCTGCTGTTAATCATGCTACCTGGCCTACAGACAAACCACCTTGTTTTGTAACCTTCTATCCTTTTATTAGCTGGGCAGGCTCAGAGTAGTTTGATTTTTGGATAGTAGACCTGCAAAGACCACAGTTTTGATAGAAACGGCATTGCTGTACTGAAGTGCTGACTCTATTCTCAATGGAGACTGACCCCTTGGGAATTCTAGTAAGGGGTGCTCATGTGGTCTCTAAGTTCAAATCTTTATTTTTTTGCAGTCAACTGTTGCTACATACATTGGAAAGATCAGCCACATTTACTGGAGTAGCATTACTACAGGGGCAGTTCCTTGCTATTTAAATCCCACCTAGAAGTTAGGGCTGTCTTCAGTTCTCATGAACTTAACACTTCCTTGGATGCAAATGAGCACAGACCAAAAAAAAAAAATGAGCAAGCAATAACACAAATATAGAATAAAGAGCAATATGTGAGGTAGAAATTCTGTAGAAAAAGCACAGGCTGAACAGAAGATATTAATGTAAGGTTGTTACAGTTGCTGTTACAGCTGGAAAGATTACTGTGGTGAAAATGGGAAAAGAACCAAACAGGGAAGGAATGCTCACCTGTACTGAAGACACAGGTTTGCAGGAAAGACTCCACAAAGGAGGGACCTCCAACCAGAGACCCTTCCCCAGTCCCACTCAGCCCTTAAATGAAGCCTAAGAGAGGTGCAGCCAGGCTCCACCCCTTCTGCTCTCACAGCTGAACTGCCTTCACCTCTGCTCCCAGGGCTGACCCGGTCCTTTGCCCAGGTGCTCAATCAGTGGTTCAGGTTGTGACCCAACAGGTCCCGTACAAAGGTCATTCCAGAAAAAAACAATCACATGGATGGTTTAACGAGGAGCACAGATGACCAGGCAGGTGATACTTGTCTCCACACAGGCGAGGACTCAGCTGGAATACTGTACCTACCTAGGTATAGACCCCAGCATCCAAGGGTGTTGCAGGCAAGAGCTACTTGTGAAGAGAAATAAGACTGGTCCAAGATCTAGAAAGCATGACCTAGAAAGCTGGAAGGAACTGGAGGTGTTCTGTTTGGAAGTGAAAAGGCTAAGGAGAATCATCTTCCTACTTGGTAAAAGCTGTGCAAAAAGAAAGGTGATTGGTCCCTCTCCATGTCAGCTGTGGAAGAAAAAAGAAAAGGGACTTAAACTTCAGCAAGAAAGATCTGGATCGTAATAAGAGACAAAGTTCCCTTTGCTACAAACTAGTGCTGGAGTCTGGTGATGCATAAGAGCGGCTGCAATGTCTTAACTGCTGAAGGCTTTTAAGAATAGAAAATTAGAAAGAAAAATAGTTAGAAAATACCTATTCAAGGTGGAATGAGTCTTTTCCCAAGACCGAGAGATGGGCTGGATTATCATTGTGCTATTTCCAGACTTAATTTTTCTGATAATCATACTCAGATTAAAGAAAATAAATCACAATGAAGCTGATTAATATGTTCATATATTAGACCAGTGGCAAGGGTTAAGATGACAAAGAGCTGAAAAATGTACATCAAGGATGTACAATACAAGGATCATCAAGGATGCTTCAATACAACATGCAAAAAAAGAAAAAATATCTGAAAAACAAAGGGGTAGAAGGGTAATTTACTGTGATTTCCATTCTTTACTGTCCTAAAGTATTTCCAAAATGGCTGTAATATGTGTGCCTATATTTGCATAAGGAGAAATATTTCTCTTTACTACATTTTTTTTCTCGAGCTTTCTTATTATTTTTTATGTTAAGCATTAAAATTATACTTCTCTATGAAACAGTACTTTCCATTAAGGAATGCAGGCATTTAAAAAAAAAGAAAAAGTAGTAAGAGAAAATACAATGCTTAGACTTGTTCAGAACTTTTTCCCCAAGAAAGCAGCCAAGCATGAATGTTTTTCAGATCCTTCTGTCTCTACCTTCTCATCAGAAAGAAGAAAAATATTTTAAACAAATAACTCCTCTGTTTTGGCATTTGTGAATCCCCCCATTTTCAGAATTGATCCAAGAACATCAGCGTTGCTTCTTCTACAGGCAGCATTCAGAATTTTGGGATCCCCAGCAACATGGAGAAGCAGTGGGTTGGCTGTCTTGGGAACTTTGTGGCCAAGGAGCCGTGGCACTGCTGGAAGTATTGCCTGGGGTTTCCCTCTGGCACTGCATGACCCTATGCTGTTTTCTTGTGCCAGCAGAAGTCTCAAAATGCAGGGGCAGAGCCACGTGCTGTGGAGGAGGCCTAAGCACCTCAGTGCCCCAGCTTGTCCTGGTGAAACCATTCAGTATATCTTCCTAAATTTTAAGAGATGGGTTCCTTCTCACGGATGAATTTGCAAAATCTGTTTCTGCTATTCTCACAGGGTCAAAACCCTTCCTGGAAGAGTTTAATGCAATCCATTGGTACTACACTGATGCTGCCCTTGGTCCTGCATGTTGCTGTTACCTTCACCTAGTTTATTGTGTGCAGATGGTACAACCCACACAAATCTCAGGGCTGTATAACTGAGTCTGAATACATGCAGGTTCTTCCCACTGGAGCCCAAGCGATGTTTGCAGTGAGATGCCAGTGGGAGAAGGAGGAATTATGTAAACAGTCATATCTGTTGCCCCTTTTCAAAGAATGAAACGCACCCAACCTGTGTGCTTCTCTAGAAAAGGGACTTAGGCAGGTTAAACCATGCAGGACAAATTGCCTTCTCCAGGTTACATCCTTACCTCACGGAAGTTGGTACCTTTGCATTATCCTCACACAACCCTGTTGATCTGCCGCCCCTTATCCCAAGCTAAGGATCTGCAGCTTCTTATCGGTGGCAAAATGCCATGTTTGTAATGCTGCTTTGTTGATTTCACCACCAAATAAGAGTCCGTTCATCACACACTCTGTGCTGCTATTCTCTCAAACCTGCAGTAAAGCAGTTCCTCTTGTTTCTCTCAAAGGTCCTGTATATACAGATTTTGCTGTGAAGTAAGAACACACTTTGTCTGAACTTCATGGTTTTTATCACCTGAGTACTAGTCATTTTCAATATGTTTCTGTTGCATTAATGGAAAAATATGGGAGCCCTCCAGTGGTAAAAATAATACCTTTAATTTCCCATGGATGATAACCAGAGACTGTAACCTAGCAGATAAAGTGCCTACTTCAGCTTTCATAGGTGCAGCTGGGAGCACAGAACTATGTTTTCAATACATTTTCTGTTCACTTTTATTCTACTCATGCTATTTAACTTAATTAATATCTGTTGATTTAGCAGGACCACAATAACAACAAAAGCAGCCACCATCACCATTGCCAATGGGTCAAACTCAGACATGCAGTACAGTGTGCAAATGTTGTAAGAGGAAGAGCATCTGGAATAATGAAAAATTAGGGCTTGTTTTAAAGTAGGAGAATCAGTCACAGAGTAAATGCACTTATTTTCACCACGAGTAGAGCATATCTGATTACAGTAAGCTGAAACAGTAAAAACCTCAAAGAAGATTTCCCCGCAGGCATTGTTTTAAAAGACTGAACTTTTACCATTTAAGAGGACAGGAAGATAACAAAATAGACTCATTCCAATTTGCTCCTTGGTGTATCTGTTCTCTCTTCTTGTTTCAGAAGTGTGTAAAACCACACTTAAACCAAAAAAAACCAAAAAACAAAACAACACCAAACAACCTGGTTTGCTGGGAGGGGAAAAGGGCCCAGCATAGGCAGCAAGAATCAGCAGCTTTGACTTGGAAAAATGAAAAAATACAGTGAAACAGAGCACTGTTGCAGACTTGTATAACAAAAAACAGTTTTACTCTAAATTTGTCCTTGTGCTTTGGTGTCGCATTTTCTCGCCATAGCTCTTTAAAGCTGCATTTGAACAAAGTCAGTCCCAAAACATCCAATGTAACAGGAAAAAATGAAATCTTATTTTGCATCTCAGTGTTGGAATTAAATATTCTAAATTTTTCTGCAACTTCCCTTTTGGTCAGAAATACAGTTTTCACACACAAAAAAATTCACCTGGGCTGATGACAGTCACAAGAAGCCAGTGACGACAAGAAAAAAGAAGGCATCATACAGCTCTGTATGCCAGAGTTACAAAACCAGCTGTTGGAATTACTCCTTTATTTTGTTACACTTGTGAGACTGTATGAAACGCTCATATAAATGTCTCAAAACCCTTCTTCTCACTTTCATGACTGCACACAGACCCATGCAATGCTAATGCACGGCATATCCTCATTTGGGAAACAAACCAGCTTCTTTCATCACCCAAAATAAAGCAGAGATAGGGACATCAATAGTGGAGACAAAATCCGGAGCTGACACCCTCTCATGTCCTGATGTCTCCTCTGAAGGCACAAGCACAGAAAGAAGCCAGAAAGCTCCAGGACTATTCATATGGGGACCTTCCCAGTTCCTCAGCACACAATTCTTTGAATAATCCTTCACTCCAACCACTCCAAGTCGCTCTCGCCTCCAAGCACCACGTAACACACTGTAAGCTGCAGATATGGCTTATGGCCTTTTAGCAGTGTCTTGATTTGTTGCATTGTAGGGAAATAAAAGGTAGTTGGGGAGAAAACCAGGAGTAACATACACTCTGGAAAATTCAATATGCAAATCAAACTGACAACACTAAGACGTTAGCCTGAAGCACACAGGAGTTAAAGCATTTCCTTACCCAGCAGAGCAACTCAGCTCAGAGAGTGTGCTTCCCTCAGGCTTGCATGGAGTGTGGTTCAGGGAGAAGGACCTGCCTCCTCAAACAAGAAATGCTCTCTCATCAGCAAGGCAGAAGGCAAGACCTACAGTGCAGATCCGAGAGCAGAAAACCTCAGTGGCCCTATGCGGCAGCTGTTCTTTCTGCTAGTGAATAGGCTCAGCTCACCCTGACTATCTCCAGAGCCAGTTGCCTGATGCAAGCACTGTAATGTTTTGCATCAAGGTCTTGCTTCTGTACTGCTCACAGTGCTGGAAAAGGAGTTTCCCAGATCTCCACCCTCCTATCACTAGTCTCTTCTGTCTGTGTATTGAACGCAGAAAAAAACAGAGTAGAAGATGCCAAGAGTTTGGGGGTGCCCACCACCCTTTTTAAATTTACTTTTGAATACTTTGTTTGTCCAGTTTTTGTCCCCTCCTCAGGATGCTCTGGCTAATGGCGTTACAGAGAGGAACAAGAGATCTCACGCTGTCTCATAGATGCCTTGAGTAGGAAGCTCAGGCTTTCCACTAAAGCCCTAACCACAACCCCAAACTTCACTTCTTGTTTGAGATCAAAATTGCCTTCGTTAGACTTCAAAATTAACATACTTTTGAGATAAACAGGGACAACTCACAGCTGTGCTATACCTTAGTAGCCTTAATTCTACTTTTATGCTAGTTTAGATTTATAAGACTGAAAGAAGGTGATTTAATCATCAAAAGGAGAAGGTTCATCAAGCTCAGAAGACATAACTGGCTTATTGCTCACAGCCAGCACTGCACCATCATCTCCCATAGTCAGGAGCACAGCCCAGGAAAGGAAGGAAAGCAAATCAAAGAAGAAATTTGCCCTGCACACTGCTGCATTGTGAATGGTCCCAGCTTCAAACATAAGTTGGAAAGCAAACTCTGGTCTCTCGGTTTGACTCCCCATGAACAGAACACAGCTGTACATTGTAACATCTTCAATCTTCACACACATATAACAAGCTTCAGAATTAGCTCCCTCTTGAATCTCACAGTGGATTTTCCTCATAGCTAGCATTGCTGTTGACCAAAGGGCAGCAGGAAAAATGCAAATACTTCTGACTGAAGCAGAAGTCTAGCAGACCTATTCTTCACATCACACTTGAGTTGACTTCACCTGGAGTTAGGAGCATCTTTCTCAGATCCAGACCCACATTTGTAGAGCCATTTTTACAGATCTGTTTTTAAATCCCAGTGCTTAAGAGCAACCAAGCATAGACTCGGCTTCAGCATGTCAATGTTTTTGTGCTGTCCACCATGCATTGATAAGCCATCACCAACTGGTGATGGGTGAGCACAGGAGAGAATGCATGTGGGCAGGGAAGTGCCTTGACACTGACTGCACACAGACAGGGGTTCCCTCTGCTGCCACTCCTGGTTCCTGGAGATGATGAGATCAGCTATAACCATGATGCCAAGCATAGGTGAAACATTTCAAATAAAACACGGTGTCTCCACCAGGAGTTTGTACCTCTCCAAATCATTATTTATTAGAATTCAAGCGAGAAACTCAGAAGAAAACAAGCATTTCTGAGTTACCTCTTGGCACTGCAGATGGGAAGACAGTAAATACAGATTTTCCTCTGTCATATATTTCTTCTTGTGACTGTCAGGTCAAAGATACAATGACATAAGTTGATATGCCTCCATTACTCTCATTCTACAAACCATCTATTGTTAGTGTCCTCTCATCCACTCTCATGTGATGGTCTTCACCCCTCTAGATGATCTCCACGACCAGCTAGCAATGTAAGTTGAAGAGTACTTGCCAATATTAGGAGTAACACCCAGCCACCACTTCCCATTCCAAGCCTGTCTTTAAAACCTGACAGAAATAGTGGAAGACTACCAGAAAGCAGCTGTGTTTCACAAAGGCGCTGCTCTATTGTTCCCTGAAGGCTTGAAGCAAATGTACTCTTCTGGACCTCCCAAATGCCCTAGATTACCATCCATGTTTGTAATTATCCCAGTTTGGGATTTATTTTGTTTTCCCATCTCTCATTGAAAAAAAAAAAAAGAAAAAAAATATATATATATATATATATCAGCATCACAGCATAGCAGCCACCACTGCTGCAGCAGCTCTGTTCAAGTCACATCAATTCCATTCCCAGGGGTGCAAACCAATTTCTCTTGTTTTTCCGCCCGTCTCTCTGGCTGAACCTCCAGCAGCCTTCAATCCCATTAATCCAAGCACTGCTGGCGATGACGAAGACTGATTTCACCAGCAAACGATCAATTTGTATCTCCCCCCTTTTTTCTTTTTTTCCTTTTTTTTTTTCCACGCGATGTACAAAATATCATGAAAAAGGCGTTAGTGGTGATAGTTCCACAACAGTGAAATAATAGAGTAATAAGGCAATCCACTTTTGACCTTGCAGGACAGCTAATTCATCTACCCATCTATCTTAATTATTCCCTGGGTTACAAAAGAGAAACTGTACAATTCATTCATTCCACGGTGACAATTCCATTTTCCACCCCCAGTAAAGCACCATCCTTTCTCTGCAGTGATCCTGCCATAGGCCACATCCCTTCTGAGCCTTCTCATGCCATCCTTCTTACGAACAGTCATTAGAGGCCTGATCCAGAGCCTGTTGAAGTTGACCAAGTCAGGCCCTCATTGACCCCAGTGTGTTCTAGAGAGTGGCCTTCCATACCTTCCCTTCACTTGTAAGAAACAAGAAAATGGCCACCTTGATAAGCCATACCGAAAGCAGCAGTGGGATCTCTAGCAGAGTAGACAGGCATTCAGACAGTCTAACTTTGTGCTAGGCATCTGGTCTTCTGAGATTTTCACATTGATGGAAGGAAATTATCTTCCAGAAAAGTACGTATAGTCTTGGCAAAATTTATGAAATCTCCATCAGCACTGGATGGGAGCAATATAAAATAATTCAGTCTGGATTTGGAGAAAATCATTATAAGGGCATGGGGAACATACAGGCCAGAACGCATGTAAGATTTGAAGAGCCTCTTCTGATGGCTCTGCTTGAAGTCCTGCTACATAATATTCGCTGAAAATGAATGTGGCTGAAAACTTAATATTCAAGTATCTGTATGATCTTACATTGCATCCATACATACACACAGTATGATGTTACAGCTATTTCTGCTGCTCCACTTTGGAGGCTGAGCCCCATAACATCCACGTGTTGGACTGCTCACGACACTGATCTGCAGGGAGAAGCTGTTGTAAATGAATGCCTGTTCACTATTCTCTGCAAGAGACAAAGTTACTCTTTTCTTCCAATGGGCAAAGAGGTCTGGTGGCATTTGCAGGGCCAGAATTTCACAAAAACACCATAACAATTGCTAGGAAGAAAGTAGAAATCTTTACCAGAAGAGGAGGTAAAGAGTAAAGTGCTTCAAAGAGAGCAGTAGCAACTGAAAACAATCCCACAGACTCTTGGTTGTTCCTCCTGTGAATTAAGCTGGCACAATAGCAGCAGAAGTGTCAGTGACTGCTGTCTCTGGTCAGACCGTCTACCAGAAGGAGCCCTGATTGCTGACATATCCTCAAAAATGAGCATTTTTCCAGCATCCCAATTCCCACTTCATTTATTATTTTTTTTTTAACACCATCTTTGGGTTTCCTGTTGCACTTGATTCATGTAGAGGGAATGAGAATGAGAAGATATCTAGTTCGCAGTTCTAAATCCCTTGGACTTCTCATTAAACCAACTTCCTCATCCTCGCCTGTCTCTTCATACTGCTTGAAACTATCTCTGCTTGTCTTTCCAACATGCAGCTCCACTTATCTAAAATATATAACCCTTTGCAGCTTAAAGCCATTATATCCAGCACTTCCTTTCCTCTTTGTCCATAGCATGTCTTCTCAGCTTTATTTACTCTCCTGCTTCGTTTCTTCTACCTCTGTCCCATCTGTCCACAACCTGTGCTGCCCTCCCATATTATTCCCCATCCTCTAATCTCCTGGACCCTTCTGCTTATCCACATTCCATAATTCCAGTTCACATTACAAAGGCAAACTTACCTCCCACTTACTTCACTCTGCTGGTATATCCCTCTGCACCTTTACCTCTTCCCCACTCTTAACTTCATTTTCCCATTTTCACTGTTTTATACAACTGTGGTCCCAGCCACATTAACTCACCAACTTTTTGCTTTCTCCTCCCCATAATCCCTTACATGAGTAGATATCCCATTTTTCTCTTAGTCATGTCTAATCTGACAAGGTAATCCCTTAAAGGAAGGAAGAAAATCTTCTGTGAACTTAGAATATGTCAATGCACAGTGGTTCAGGTCACCATTATTGTTACACTAATAACACAAAGTTACCACCTTGGGTTCAGGTATTCCTGAGTTGCTAATTGCTGTGTTGGGAACACCAGAAGCAAAGCAGGGCAAGCTGATGGGCCAGCATAGCTGACTGCAAGTTGTTACACTGGCAATGAAAGAGCCCCATGTCCCAGCAATAGAATCCCAAGTTCCAAGCAGTTGAGCTGTACGTACACTATAACAGTACAGCGTCGACATAACTATTTTCCGATTAAGGTACTGACTTAAAGCAGAGGAAAGCTGAGGAAACTTTCAGTCCCTGACTCTGACACTGGTTCCATGGTTGGCCTAGGTCAGGTGATATGACATGCTCAGCAGGACAGCCTCAAAACAAAAAGGAGGTCCACAATCCTTCATCCGCTTATTGACATTGTGTAGACAGGATGACAGATGTCCTTTGGGTCAGGTCCAGTCTCCAGTACCCACATGTAGTTCACATTCTTCTTCCACAAGGCAGCATCTTTGTCCCCTTGAGCTTTTGGTCAGGTGTTTTCCTGTCCTCAAGACCTCAGGAGTTTTCCATAAGATACAACTTGAGTTTTCCTATTTCCCAGGAAGTCTTCCCCCCCCCAAAATTCCCCCTTTCTGCAGTATATTCTGTAATTCTCTTCCTTGCTTTTTTCCTCAGAGACCAATCTCACATTCTTCTTCAAATCTCTACTCAAACAAAGTACTAAGAGTTCAGTCTTCCTCTTAGTTTAAGCACATGGCTGTGGACCTCAAGGCACTCATAGATGGCCAACTGTTCTCTATTAGTATGGCAGCAGGATGGCAGAGGTGCTAGCCTATACATTCTGATGTAATATAATCTTTTTCAATGATCTGGAATGCACACTGAAGAATCTTCATTCTCCCACCCAAAACTAACTTTTCTGCACCCCCTGCAGTGCTGGTGTTTGTGGTATGCAGGAACATTTCCCACCTCAGGCATAGTTACTAGTCTCCTTCCTGGCACTGGATATGGAATACAGCTATACAACTGACTGTTTCGATCTTCTTGATGGCTGGTGCTTGTCCTAAGCCCTTGGAGTCATGCACTTCCTTGTTCCCCTGGAGAGCAAAGTTTCTTGCTCAGCTGAAAATTAACTTCTGGGTTTGCACGTGCTTCCTCCTGAACGGCCTGCAAAGCAGTTCTGAAAGTAAAGTACCACGCTCCAGGGATCCTATGACCAACCTTTCCCAGGTATTCCTCAAGACAAAACAATGGGAGAAGAGTGAGGGGAAAGAGAAGTGGCAGTCCTGGCCAAAGAATAAGTTTCAGAGGAGAGAAAAAAGAAGAGGGAATGAGAATGAGAAGAGACTGAAGGAGAGAAAAAGGAATGGAGGGAAAGAGGGAGTTGCAATAATAAGGTCATTTGTTACAGGAGCTACTCCTAGTCTGTGTGTATGTAACACAATTTGAGCTAATTGTATTGCCCTCACTTTGGGGACGCTGCTGTCTGTCTCTGAAGCTTTTTCTAATTTCCCTCCTTAATGTACGATTTCAGAATCTTTCATTCTAATGATTTTAATGCAATCAGCAAAACTATGCATGTAATTGTCTTTGGCATGGCACTCGCTGGAGTGGCACTCAGGGACAGCTCCCTGAACCCAGGACTCCGGCAGGAGAATGCAAAACAGGGCTGTTTTCAATCACCGCGGCAGAAGGCAGCCGGCAACGTCTGCGAAAGGCTGCCGAAAAAAAACATTTGTCGGAAGACAATGACAAAAAAGGGGGTCTCAGCTCGGTGCTATTCAGAGACAATTTGTAAGCACGGCTGTTGAAGTCGATCCAAAGGCTCCGGAACAGCTGGAGCTTTGCAGTGATTGATAAGTGCGCCCAGGAGAACTTCATTTCTGCCTGAATGAAGACAAAAGCCCCGCGATGCTGGGCGGATGGGTAATGTCACTATCATTAAGTAGTGAGAGTGGATATGCCAGACCTTCAGATGGGGACACAGGCAGGGCTATAAGGAGAGGTCAGGGCACCCTCCCTTCCTTCCCATCACCGCCAGCTCTTTCCCCTCCCTGTCTCCCCCTCCCCACACACACACTTTCAGCACAAACACGCCCTTTGCTAATTTAATGCCAGTATAATAAAGTTCCCCTGGCTTATGAGTACCACAGCACAAGTCTCCATCTCCTCTTAGTAACAGCTGTGTACATGTTCCTTCCAGGGCTGTTCTGCAGTGGAGGCTGCAGGCCACCCAGACGCACTTTGTCCAGGGACAACATGGTTCTTGCTCACAGTCCCACACTTGGAAGAGACAGCAGCCTTGAGAGCCACCTTCTGCACCCACACATAGCTGACTCTCAGCAAAACGCTCCTTGCATCCCTCCCCTTCCTGCTCACCAGCCCTTTCTGATACCCCATGCCTGCATTTCAGAAGTCAAGTCCAGTTGACATTTTTGGGCAGTTATTGAGAACAGTCAGAGCCTCACCACAGGAAAAGAAGGCACAAAATAAACAACAGTTCAGTTTCACTGTGACTGGCTTTGTGTATGTGCTTTGCACAGAATCTCTACTGTCTTAAGGCTTGCCTGGTTTAGATGCTTGCTGACGCAGTCTTTTCCTTGTAGAGTTACCAGATCTCACATGCAGTATTCTGTGTGAAGAGTATCAAAGCGTTCGCACTTGGAGATAAATGAGTAGGTAAGGATCCCAGTTTTTGCTCTGTGCTTATGTCACAGTGAACAAAGATGGAAAATGCAACCCAAGGACATCGTGAGTTGCATCGTTCTGAAAGGGAGTAAAAATTAAAGGACCCTTACCCTTGCTGCAACCCACCCTTGTCAAATTCTAAAGCTGTCTACTCAGGTTCAACCTGTTCCATAATCATGACACTGGACACCTTTGTAGCACAACTGGGAATTAGCAGTGCATCACAGAAGCAGTCAGAAAACAGTCCACAGAGAGGGTAATACCCACGCAGGTAGGGGAACAAACTGCCTACAATTGCTCCAAGCCTGTCTCAGATCCTCAGAGGATCCAACAGCCTGCACCTCATCCCCTCCAAGTACTGAACCTACCTCTTTTCTCCTGTTGCCAATGGCCAGCAATGCCAGGCACAAGACGAAGGTCCAAGAATTCTGCCACCTGCCAATGCCCTGCAGATTCCTGCTACTACATCACAGGCCATGAATAGAAGTTCCTCAACTGAAAGCAGAAACACTTGTTACCAAACTTTGGTTTTGTGTTCCTTTCTGTGCCACAGATCAGATCCTAATGATCGTTTTAGGAGCTCCACTATTATCCCCTTGATTCCTGTATCCTTTACGGATGAGCTGCGGGACCCAAGAAACATCCTTCATTACAGAAGGTGATCCTTAGTGGCTTAGCTCTAGCAACCAACAATTCGGACCTGGGAGGGAAAACCTTGAATTTCTCCTGCTCATTTGACAACACCTGTGCCAGCAGCCACATCTCACCTACATTTGTATAAAACCTACCACATGCCTAGGCCATTCAAACACAGCTTCCGCACGCTCATGCAGAAAGCTGCCTGACATCCCTCTTTGCCTTCTGCTGATGGTGAAAGCAGGGTCAATTGTCATTCCCTTCAATCACCCTCCATTTTCAAACTCCAGGAGACTTTTGCTGAAGCAACATAATTTTTTGACTGCCTTACACCCAGACAGCCAGCATCTTGTTCTCTCTGCAGGGTGAGGGAGGAGCACAGGCCAGCCATCAGCAGGAGAGCCAGCTCCCGTTGGCTGCAGAGAAGTGCCAGCCCAGCTGCTATTTGTACACGTCACTTGGAATCTCCGCATTCAGCACTGTCCTTGCCAAAGCCACCAAAATGTGTGCGCCATTCCCTAACCTTGTTGTCCCCAGAGCTGGCACTGGCTGACTGTTCTGCCTCCCTGCTCTGCCAGCTCAATAGTTATGCAGAGCACTGCAGTGGGCTTTCTCAGGTGGTTGGCTTTGGTGTGTGCTTTAGGGGGCCCCACTCCTCCTGAGCTGGTTCCTCTACTGCCAGGAACTACTCCTGTAGCATCACCAGGCAGAGGTCAGAACAGAGGCTTTCCAGAAAGGGAAACAGAAACTCCCAAAGATCCTAGTGATCTCCATCAAACAAGGAAGGAACAGAACAAGGTCCCAATGCCCAGCAGCTTACAGCTCCTCTCCTCCACTGAGCAGTACAGTCTTTACTCTGCAGGTAGTTGTGATGATACAGGAAACTGACGCTGAAGGCAGGTGGTCTCCTGTTCCCCTAGACGTCTTTTTTCAGGACTTGTATGTTGAGCAGTGTTATCAGTAGCACATCAGATCAAAGTTTTAGCAGCAAGCAGAGACTTTGTCCCATTTAAGTAAAGACTCCCCAAGCCTGCACTCAAGCTCAGTCAGACGACAGTGTCCAGAAAAGGGAGTTAGCTGCAAGAAACAGAGTGGCCAATAAGGAATGTGTTACTGCAGCTACCGGCCTCCAACCTCCACATGGAGAGAAACTGCCCAAATGTCTCACTGCCATCAGACTTCCCATTTCTGATTTCTGGTCACAGGAAAGGATTCAGCAGTCTCCAAGGGCATTTTCCCAGTACCTAATACCATTCCAGTACACACAGATAGTCTGATTTGTGGGTGGTCCTGAGTGGATCCAGAAGTTGGACTCAGTGACCCTTAGGTTCCTTCCAACTTGGGCTGTTCTACCTGATCTTCACTCAAAGACACCACCTCTATTCCCATCATTAGTACACATGGCAGAACAAAAGATAATTCCAAGACTTCAGAGCTCTGTTCCAATCCAGACCCAAACAGCAGTGACACTTGGTGCTGGCAGATTCTGGCCCCACTGTGCACTTCCCTGTCCAAAGCTACAATGGTAGGGCTGAGCAGAACCCAAAATTTCTTCCAACACACCTCTGTCCCCACTCTGTTCTGTGCAGTAATAAATAGTGATCAATCTTGACAGTGAGCATCCAAATGCCTGGCATGCTGTGGGAGGTGAGGGCAAGGCAGTGTCTGCTAAAGAGATGATCCCTGGCCTGCATCCCACAATGACCCCAGAGAATTCACACCACCCGCTCCCTTCTCTTGAAAGGTGATAACAAAGGTGTGAGTTTCCAAGCCTGACTGGCTCATAGAGTTAAAACCCAATGAACCTGACCAGATCAGTGATAAAGCCAGAGCTCAGCTGAATTGGTCATTCTCTTGCTCTCTCGTTCTCTTGCCTGACCCCTCCTTTGCATGGTTCACAGAATCGGCAAAACTCCCTGACACAGAAACTGGAAGACACTCGATCTGTCGGTAACAATTTCCAGCGGCTTTGACGGGAACAGGCAGAGCACAGAATGAATAAGAAAGGGAAAGTAGAAGGAGAAATTCCCTGCCCAGGCCCAGGGTTGCCTACACTGACACAGAGTCCTAAAACAGGTATGAAGGACAATGCAGAAAGGGCTGTCAATGATTTATGCCCACATTCCTTTATTTTTTATTTTTTTAAATTTATATTCTTAAGGTCCACTTTGCAGGGAGGGAAGAATCATTTTCCCTTTACTCTGCAAAGCGAGGTAAGGCTCAGTACTACCAGAGTGCTTTTACTCACTAGACCTCTGTCCCAGTCATCCCTGCTCTGATCACTGAAGCTTCAAGTTAGGTGCACAGTAGGCTTGGTAAGAGTTGGGAATGGGTTTATGAGCACTCATGGTACAGACTGAGACTTCTGCAGCCCCTCAGGGCTATACACCCGTCCCACAGTCTGGCACCATCGCTGTAGGAGGTTGAACTCTGAAACCCAGACAGTTCTTTGCCATCCCCAGGTTCTGATATCTTTCCCCAAGCAAGTCATCCTGACTAATTGCCTAGGGAGATGTGAGAACACAGTATGATGCCTACTTTTCCAGGCAACTCATCTATGCCCATCCAACCAGAAATCAGATCAGCAAGAATTATGTGAAATGCAGCTCTGAAGATGCAACACTTTCCCCCACACGCGCACCCCAATACCCCTTTCTGTTGCTAGAGATGGAAATTGAAAAGGAAGGCTTTATTTTCTCCTCAGTGGTAGGAACATCATGAGTGCATTTACAGCAGGAACAATCCCAGGATTGAAGAGAGGGCTGAATCTAACCTTGGAAGCCATTGGTGCTAAGACTGTCCCTGGAGTCAGGGGTTTCTCTCCCCATCCATCTCTTTGCAGTGTCACAATCAAGCTTCCACGGTGCCCATCCTCACTGGCTCTGAGTTATTGCAGCACATCAACAAAAGGAGACCAAGAAGATTGTAACTGCCCTCCCTGAGACAGCTCATCTAGAGCCGTGCCAAAGGCAGCAGCTTGTTTCCTCCTCAGCTGATAATTACAGCAGCTAGAAAACACCACTTGCCATGTTGCTTTTAATTCATACCAGCAGAACTGACAGCTCCAGCTACACACACTCAGGGGCTGCAGGTAGAAGTCTGTGAGGAATAAAGCCACACCAGCCCTGACTCCAAAGGGCTGGGAGACCCATCTCAGCCTTCAACATTCCCTCCCTTCTCTTTGCCTTAACTCACTTAATCCCCTCTGCTTTCTGTACCTGCTCCACAAGCTGAATTGGCCTCAACTGCCTATAACAGTACAGATGGATGCACGTCAAAACCTAGGGAGTCACAGACACAGAAAAATCAAGGCAGGGAAAAGATGCAAATCAGACTCTGTGTAGCTGTACCCTCTCACCAGTTGTCATGCAGTCAATGCTTTGAGGCTGTCCACCACAACCACACCAGTTCTGGCTGTTTGAAGTGAGCAGTCAAGTATCTGGACACCAAGGATAAATAAGATTTCTACTTATACTGCTTTCACAGCAAGATACTAGAAAATTTAGCTGACCTTTGTTAAATAAGCTCAATGGGTCCCCTGAGAGATGGTGAATTACTGTAAGCCAAGCATACAATATCTGCCCCAGGCCACAGCCTGCAGAGAGGATTTTTCTGTGCAAGAGGCTGCAATCCACTCCTTCTCTGGGCAACATATCTCTTTTACGCCAGGGGAATAGGCACCCCACCCTACAGTACCCCAGCCTACAGCACAGAAAGCCAGTTACACCCATCTACAAAGACATTTTCAGGAGAATGGGAGACTGTAACAGTGAAGCTTTTGACTTGCAGCACAGGAAACCACTTACTGAGAAAGCAGAGAGGCCAAAAGAGCACCTCTTGCCTGAGAAAGATGTATCCAGCATCACATTTTTTGGTATCCACAATTGCCCCAGGTGTCACTACTACTTCCTCTCAGAACACCAGAGTGATAAGGAAAAAGGAAGGGATAGATATAACTGGAAATTACCTCTTATTTTTTTTTTTTTCCTAATCCTCATTCTTTAAGCAACCTTGGTTAACTGAACGGAGATTTGCCTCTTCATGGAAAACTGATACAAATCTGATTCAGGTTGGTTTGAGCTACCTTTATTTTTCTCTCTCCCCCTGTAATCCCACATCCCCAACTCTGACCACTCAGAAGTTCCTAACTGAAACAGATCACAGATTCCACTGCCTATAAGAAACAGGAACATTTTTACATTAGCTTTGAAATCCATTTTAATGGCCCTGAGGGACCACCTCATTCTGGTGAGGCTGGGTCAGAATCGGACTACCGAGAAAGAGGATCATTCATTGTGGCTGAACAGGCACAATTTCATTTGCCAGGCTCTGAAATGAGAAGCTCGTTGCTGATGAGATCAAAAAAGGAAAAAGCTTCTGTCATTTTTCTCCTTTTCCCTGCCCAGAGTCTTTCCTTTTCCATCCCCTGCCATCCCCCCAGCCTTCCAGCAGGCTCCATGGAGACAAAAGGGAAGCAGAAAGGTTGGCGTCTCAAGGGGAACCCACACCTCTCTCAATATTCAAAATATTGCATATGAAATGTCAGAGGAGTTATCAATCTTACTTTGATGGAACAAGGAGTTTCATTTGTTAGTGTGGGATGTGAAAGGGGCCTTTCAGAGCCACACACTTACTCTTCAAAACGCTTTTCTCCACAGGATCTCTGTGAGTGCTCACCCTACACAGCATCCAGGTAGCAAAGGGAGCCACATGCACTCCTGCCAGCCCACCCTAGGCAGAGAGCAAGGGATGTGCAGATAAGTGGAAGTACACATCATGGCAGCAATGCTGGACACAGCAGCAGCACAGGGCAAGGGCCAGTTGTCAGCCTGTAGGAAGTCACGTACACTACTTCATTTGGCCTGTACATCTGATGATGCAGCTCAAAGTATGTGATGAAATTAGCCAGACTCTCTGCTGACCCCAGTCACTACAGCCATAGAGCAGAAACAAACCTGGGATCCAGCTCGAAAGAGACCAGTGGGAAACAGCAACAGATATCAATATATCCTGAAAATATAATAGTACTACTGTGCTACAAAGTTTCCAAGTGAAAGGTGGGTCAGCTACCTGAAGAGCAAAGACAAAGAAAGATAGTGCTGTTAAGGGCCATAGCACACAACTTACATATTCTGGTCTGTGTGGTTTTCTGGCTTCCTGTCAACCCTGCAGTTCAGCAGGTCGGCATTTCTAACTCTCGCCTATTTTCTGTGTTGTGTGATCCACAGCCCACAAGTTTGTGCACTGTTCCCTTGTTGGGCAACCAGAAGGGACAAGTTTCAATCCCCTCATAATTCATCTCTTTTAACACTGTTTGACTTTTCCTAAACATCACCAGTTGTATCTGGGGCTGAACCAGGTACCGCGTGACCCAATTCTCTCTTCACTTGCTACTAACTTGCAGACCAATCAGATATACACAGGCTGTATATCTGACCAACACATGTTGGTCCCTAAACCTTAAGAGACCTTAAAAATAAGGGTTTGATTCCTAACAGCACTATTCTGAATGTTCTGCTGCTGAAAAGTTAGCATAAGCAGCACACCTGCTCAGGAGGTGGGATAAAAGCTTGGACACCCCACAACGTGCAGTGCCCACCCCTGGATTTAAGAACCTGCTGCTGGAGAGAAGTAAAACTCTGATGATTCCCTGGGAGCCGCAAGTTCTATATGGACAAGTCTGGAAACGCTGGAGTGCTGCTGCTTCCTGCAGCGCCAGCATGCTGCAATGAGGTGCTGTTGTTTATGACAGACCACTGCACAGGAAAAATCTTCTGGTCTCAAGCGTGACCTTTCCATCAGAGGTCACGAAAAAGTCATCAGTGATTTCATCAGATATCCACCAACTGAATTGCCCTGACGTGCACACATAGCAGTAACAACGCATGGGTCACACTCATTTCCTTGTGTGAGTCAGTCACTCTGAGCCCAAGGCCACCAGTTAGGAGAAAGAAAGATCGTCTGAGATCCTGAATTAGATTTCTGCTCTTGGCTCAGATCTCATTCTCAGAAATATGCCTACTGAGTGATTACAGGAATTACACACCCAGTTCAGAGTTACAGGAGGCTGTCCGAGGGGGCTGTGCTGCAGCAGCATCAATCAGCACAGCTCTGCTGACACCCCAGCATCTCAGTGCTGACTGTGGATCTGCTCCAACATCTTTATACCATGAATTTGGCTACTGCCTGATGTTAGCACAGGAAATAGAAAAAAAAAGAAAAAGAAAAAAAAAGAAGAAAGACATAAGGGTGAGTATTTCCCTACAGAGAAAATACATGCCCTAGCTGTCACTGATTTACAGGGTGACGTTGTTTGTTGCCAACAGATTTTATTATTTATCATGTTCATTGCTATAAACACTAAGGAGCCCCTATACAGGAACTTGGGCCACACAGCACAGGGTGCTGTACAAGTACAGAGAGATAAAGGCACCTGAGTCCCACCAGCTGCTGCTACTGCAAAGATGCTGCAAATTCACAGCAGGATGCAAAAGAGGCAGTAGGGGAAGATGGCAGGTGTCCAGAGTGCCAGCACATTTCTCAGCTCAGCACAGAACAAAAAGATTCTCTTCACTCCATCAAGTTTATGGAGTTAAGTTCACAAATGCTGAATGCTTGCATCATTTTTAACGCTTTCTTACTGGCCACAAGGCTATCACAATGCAGAGGAACTGCCTGTGCAGCCAGAATCCTGAACAGGAGATTACCCAATAATAATTATTACTATTGGTATATTATTACAGACTTATACAAGCTGCCTCTACTGAGAGAGCATTGTGAAGTAATGTTTGCTTTGCTCTTTGCAGATGAATTAGTGTCTTTACAGGTTAAAAAAGATAAACACTGGTAAGCTGCTACAAAAGTACTCTGAGGGACAGCAGAGCTCTACAGACAAGTGCACCAGCACCTGCTTCATCTGCGATCACCCTTCCAAGGGTGTAAATCGGGAGCAGTGTTCCTGCAGTCAGCACACCAGTTCCTCCACCAACACAGAACAGTGCAGCTCACTGCTTTGTCCAAACAACCCATAGACATGATAGAGGCAAGGCCGGGCCCACGAGGGCAGCCCGTGCCCATATGCTGTGCTTCACATCTGTTCTCAGTGCTGGGAGCTCCCGTCAAGGCAAAGCCCCCACTGCACTGTGTTTTGCACCGATGAGTAATGACAAAGTACTTATTTCAACAATTTGCAATGAAAAGACTGAGATGTGGTACATTCTGCACACTCAGGTAATAGCACTGCCGAGTCTCATAGTCGTATGGTGAGCCCATATTTTTTCTTCAAGCAGCTGCTCCCAGTCTCGTGAGTTTTTGAGATATTCCCAATAAGGGCTTCTCTTGCTTACAGGAGCTGCACACACCTCAGACCTCCAGGCTGGTCCAGCTAACCGCTTCTGGTTTCCACCCGCATCCCATGGGCACAGCACATTAGCTACTGACTGGGTTGGCTCTCAATCCTATTTGAGCTAAATCAGCCTAGAAGGAACTAAAAGGCTGAAGAACAAAGCAGTGGAAGCAGAGACCAGGTAACAAAAGGTCACCATAATGCCGGCCTGACAAAATTGACACAAACTTTCCAGACAGAGTTTTCAATGTGTCTGAAGTTGGAGTTAGAATTACTAACTTGATATGCACATTTATTTCACTTATTCATTATTCGGTTCTAAAGAAATCATTTATCTCTGTCAGGAAAAAAAGTGAAATACCAACACAGTGGGAAAGTAAAATAATACACTGCCCTGAGACAGCAATGCGGGAGCTCTACAGCAAAGCTGGCAACCAGCATCCCTGTTCAAACCAGGGTCTGCAGGAGGAAGATGCTCTGGGCTGCATCCCGACAGGGTTTGAGTATCCCCAGTACTTCACAACACCCCTGGCAACTTCTTCCTGCATTTGATCTCTCCATAGAAATGACTGCCACATGGCTCTTGGAGATATTCAGCCTCCCCTGATCTGATTTGTCAGCTGCTTGTCAGAAGTGACACGGAATAACGCCACTGTACCCAGTCAGTGCCTTACTGAAGTATTACAGCAAACCTCCTACAATAGTACTGGGAGCCCAGCTGGAGCTTGGGGCCCCAGACGTGACATCTGTCACACCATCAGCAGACAAGACACAGAAAGAGGAAGCAACACAGAGGTGTTCTGGTTCAGTTCAGCTCCCGCAGCAGGTGGGATTAAACCCCAAGGTCCCCAAATCCTCCACTTACCTCACAGCATCAGGACAACTGCTAAAACATCCACAATAAAGCAGCTTTCTTTTGTTTTGCCAACATAAGCAACACTTCATTCCAAATTCAAATTGTTACCAGTTCAGGTTTTACTTTTTCCTGTTCACAGACCTGAAGAGGAGAGACTCCGAAATACCATACCTTGTCTGAGCATTCCTTGCACAAAGAAGGTGCTCAAATCTCTGCCATAGTAATTTGCTTTCAGAATAACTTTGATTCCTATGTAAGACATGAGGTCACTCAAGTTATTTATTCCTCCTGCTGCTAAGTGGACTAATGACGGAAATAACAAATAGGCAGAGGATGGGAATTTTCATATGGACCAAGATCTACACGTGCCTGTAGGACTGAGGGCTGTATATATGGTGGTCCTGTTAAAATTACCAGGTACAAACAGTGCTATGACCTGTGATTACGTTCATAGGACTGTGGGACTCCTCCATTCAGGATAGTAACATACTTTTTCCATTTCTTAGCTTCTGCCAGCACTTCTCTAGTTAACGGAAAAGCAGAAGGAAAGTTAAAGAACAGCAGCAGCTGCTCCGGTGTCTTCTCCAGATGTTCAGCTATGTTCAGCCCGTTAACAGTTTGAGAAATCATTCGTCAGCAAAGGTTTTGCTGCCTTGCAGGCTTATCTCTGAAACAACACGGTACTTACAGAAGAACTTGCTCTCACCCTGCCAAACCTAGCACCTAGAAGCCCCTTGTCCTTTCTTAACCCAACAGGTCCTGTATTCTTTCCTTGGGTTGCTGAAACCACTCAGTGCCTTAAGGATGAGAAGAGGCATCCACGCAATTCAGACTGCTTGCCTGCAGTCACCATCAATTTGAATGTTTCACAATAAAGTTAACTCTGTCTTCCTGAGTCCAGTGTTCCAGCATATCTCCCTGCTGGAGAGTGCTGTCTCCTGCTCATTATCATGCAATTACTGTTATGATTCTCCATTACAGAGGTCAATAAAAGGGAGAACTGCAACAAATGAGCGCTAGTGTTGAGATCAGGGTACGAAGGAGATCAGGGTGGAGCAGTGACTCACGTCCAAAGTTATAGCAGGTCAAACTGCAGATGGCAAAGGGTGGCCGCAGCAGGTCAGAGTTAGGACCTCTTAACACCCAGTCTCCAAGGACTTGGAAATGAACCACAGTGACAAGAGGTAATTGCCAGAGGGATACAGTCAGGACCAATTACAAGTGTTAACTACCGATTAAAACAACGGGGCCAATATCAGGGCCACTGCAAAGATCAATTACGGGATTACTGCAAAGGCCCACAAGTAGATAAGGACGAAGCCCACCTGCAACCTCACAGACAAAGCCAGGTAAGGAGCTTCCAGAAGAGGAAAATGACTTTTTTCCCTTGAGGCAACTGGTAGACAGAGGCTCAGTCTCTTGCCAGTATCATGAATGAGATTCACCAAAGTTCAGAAAACAAGACTGATATATTCTAGCTGGGGTTTCTGCCCAGAGGCCCTCAGCATTTGTAGAAATGGTGTAAGGTTTGACTTACCTTCTCCACAGTATTAACAATCTCATGGCTTTCAAGAACTACCCAGAGAAACAAGAGACAGCTGTATTTACAAAGGGCTCGCTGAAAAGGAGTGAAAAGCATATCCCTATCAGCAATGAGGAGCCAGTCAGGTGTGAAACCCAGATCTTCTATACTTCTTCTCTGCTAGTGTTAACACCAGTGAAACCAGGATCGTAGATTTTAAGCCCAGCCTTACCCTCTCCATGCTTAATTACCTGCCCATCCACAAACATTACACAGTGTGTGAAAGTGCTTCTCAGACCTCTGCTAGGGCCTCCAGCTGTTTCAGTGCAACAGACAGAGCTCTATGAATAACCTTAGGGTTTTCCCTCCATGTGCATAGAATACACTTTGTTCTTAGGGCCCAGGCTGCCTTCTAAGCTCTTGCAGATCTTCTCCATCCACTTTGAAGGCAACTGGTACTGTCTGCAGCATAAGGGAGACAATGGTACAAAAATACCCTCTCCTGTGCCCTCCAAGACCACCTGGGTAAGGAGGGAAGCCAGAGCACAAGGCAGGCAGAGAAGCTGTGCTGGAGGCAAACAGATACAGATTTGCCCAGGGCCTAAACTTTCATTTGCTAAAAGGGAAACAGCTGGGATCATACTACTCAACTGCAAATTTCTGTTCCAGGTTTTATTCCCTCTGATACTGTAACAATCAGAAAGATCAACACAATGGAATTGCAATACAGGAGGAGTAATGACAAAGAGACAAGCACAATGGAAAGGCATTACAAAGAAAAGGTGTTCAGCCATCACTGAAGATGTAGGCTCACAGGGAAAACTCCACAAAGGAGAGACCTCCAACCAGAGACCCTTCCCCAGTCCCACTCAGCCCTTAAATGAGGCCTAAGAGAGGTGTAGCCAGGCTCCACCCCTTCTGCTCTCACAGCTGAACTGCCTTCACCTGTGCTCCCAGGGCTGACACAGTGCTTGCCTCAGGTGCTCAATCAGTGGTTCAGGTTGTGACCCAACAGTTACCATACAGATACCAACCCATCAATACCTGCACAATCCCAATTGCTACCTATCCATGCAGACTGCCCTTTGGGGTAAGACACACAGCATTCCAGACTTTCACACATGGAGGAGATCATGATTCACTACACGCTAACCCTAGACAGGCCATATAACATAGCTCTGAATACCACAGAGACTGCTCAGATCTCTTCAGAGCTGCAGGACCCACACCAACAACAAAATTGGCTGCAGCTTCCCAGCACACTCTTCCTTGCAACACAACCAAGTTAACCAAAACCCCATTCCACAAGGCCTGGCTCTCTCACCCAAGCACCCACCTTTACACAACTCACTTCCAAGCCATACCCAGACACTGTGCCCCAGACTGGGGGACATGTCTCTCACCAGCTGGTGCAGGTTCCCTGAATCCTGTGCTGAGGCAGCCAGTCGGCCCTGCCCTACCTTACCCAGCTCACTCCAAAAGGCAGCTGTAAATCCAAAGAGACATTATCTTACCTGCCACAGTGTTGCCTCCTTGACTGCCAGCAATGGCAAAGGGACTGGTGAAAAATGCTGTAAATTAATTAACATCAGACCTCTTGTAGCTGTTTGTTACTGTAAACAAACATTTTAATATGCAGTAATTAATTAAATCTGCCATGCTGTCCCCCTCCTCCCATTGATCTTTCTTCAGCTTTTCTTCTGCTCTGTCTCATCTTTTTCGCTTGGTGAAACAGATCACCTGCAAACAGAGACACCGCTTTCCCAGTGGTCCAACAGCAGCGACCCAATTCAAAGAGATCACTTTCCTCTTCTTAATCAAATGCCATTCCATTTTTTTTTTCTTTGCCCATTCACACTGGCTCCTCCTCCTCCTGTGTACATTCGTTTATCCCTCCAACACATTCCTACCCATGCATCAAACCTAAAGAAAGAGCTAAATGTAAAACTAACTTTTTGGTAAAGATTTAAGCACCACCCCAGCACTTCTCAATTGTCCCCCCCACAAAAAAAAAAAATTTCATCACATCTTTGGCCTTGTGCATTTTCCTCAGGTGGAACCTTTTCAGCCCTGTCCCACCATATCACAAAGGTGTTTTATTTTCTCATCTCCAAGCTGCACCCTAAGCACCCCAAGTCTCCTGTGAAGCTGTAGGCAGTTACACCAGACACCGCTCAACCAAAATACATTCTCCAGCTAAGCTTCCTTGGTAGCTCCAGCTTATACTTGATGGCCCATTTACAGCCCCAGTGCAACACTGCTCTATACATCACCTTCTTCCCACCCCTAGACACTAACAGAAACCAACCATAACTCTATGACTTCTGCTTAAGCTGCAGAGCCCCACAGACACAACCCAGACAGGAAATTTCTGGGCACAGCCCCATCCTGGTTCCATTTAGCACATTCAGCTGCTTTGTTCCATGCACCCCAAATCATGGTAATATTTGGATACATCCTCATCTGCCAGATGAGGATGGGAATTCCAGGAGTTCTCTGTACATGCATAAAAATGGAGGCATGCATGCAAGAATGAGTTTATGCTCAGGTACACTTACATAAAAAAAGCTATGGTAACACATGCTGTCTGCAGAACGATTGTTCTCAGCAACAAGCAGTACCATCTTCAGCTTCATGCAGCATCTCCAAAGACTCTTTATAAACATCCAGTGAAACGTTACTGCCACAGAAAAATACCTGCTGGATTGGGTGGAGCTAAATCAGCCCTGTGTGAAATGGGAGGCAGCCGGGGCAGAGCTGAGCTATGATCCCTCACCTGTGCTGAATTGTGAAGCACAGCAAGTCACCTTTCCAGGCAATCAAAACCATTGCCCAGGGAACTGGGCCTGGACTGGGAGCTCTGAGTCCCTTTCTGCTGTCTGAACCACATGGTGTGATCCTTGATCCCTTCAGAGAAGAGGAATTCCCACAGCCCAGGCAGGCTGGCCAGTAGCACTTCACCCACAGGAGAGCACAAGGTCTGACTATGGCTGGGAAGCTCTCCCTAACTTCCACAAGGCTGCCAGCACATGCAGCTCCAAAGGCTGCCTGGATGTTTTCAGACTGTGGGCTTCTGCAGCAAAGCCAACCAGAGCCCGAATACCCAGCAGTTCTCAGGAGCAAGCCCTGCATTTGCAGTTTTATTATCCATTTTTCTTTTAATGTCCTGCACACTTGAGAAACCCTGTGTGAGAGTCAGAATGAGAGAGAGGGGAAAGAGACAGCGAGGGAGAAAGAGAGCTCATCATGCCCATAAAAGGGACAGATTCTGATTAGCTGAAGTTATAAAAATGATTTATACTTGCAAACATTATTTCTACTTGTATTGTTTGCCTGCAAGCGTTAACATCACGTCACGGACACTGTAGCCAGACTCAGTCATCCCTTGAGACAGGACAGATGGCTAACGTCCCCTTCCCATCAAAGAAACCCCCCAGTGCAGAATTGGGGTGACCAGAAGAAAGACTTCGCTCTGGCTCTTGGCACTTCTGAACCTCCTGGGAACATTCATCCTAGCGCAGCCAAACCAGCATCCCAGGCAGCGAGCAGAGCTATCCTGATGTCAGCTCCTTCCCCTCTCTGCCTGGCATTTCCCGACCAGGAGAAGCTCGCTGCGTCCTGCCTATATTGTGTGCTTTCCCCGCCTCCTGCCAGCCCAGATCTGGGTTTATTTCCTCATCCGTGATTATTGTAAAGAGGAGCAGAATGAAATGCAGATGCAAAACATGCTCGTAAGAATTTCCTCTCTCTCTCTCCCCCATCTGCCAGAGAATAGATTTTAATCTTTAATCCATGAGCAATCAGCGAACACTAGCGAATTGCAAATTACAGATGTTTTACTGTCTTTGGCATTTTTAGCTTCCTCGCTTCCCCACTGCCACTCAGTGTCTTTCTCACATCCTCCCCTCTTCTGCATTCATCGAATGCCACGCGCCATCACCAAAACCATATGACACTGTCATCATTTGGTAATTAAACCTTTACTCACTTTAAATACGCAAAGCTGGCTGGGGTAAGCGGCACTTAACCCCTTCCTGACAGTTTGTGTGTGTATTTAGAATAAAGGGAAGGGAAGATGGTGGAGAGAACATTAGGAGGGGAAGCCCAAAGTTTGAAACGACATCCAAGTGCTGAGGGCTCTTCTCAAAACCATTCCTGCACTCGGAGAGGGCAAAAGAGATGGCAAAACTCTCTGCTTGTTGTCTGGATGTGAGTTATCACCAACAAAGAAGTACCCAGGCTCCTGTTTGACACCCTAGGGGCTGCTGGAGTTTGCCAGGTCCCAAGATAGTCAGGTCCAAGAAATCTCACTTCAACCCTGCACCACACAATAAACCTAGCCCTGGTGCTTCGGGCTGTTTATTAGTACAAGCTGTTCCAGCCTGAGGTCCCCAGCATGACTCTTGGCTGCTCAGAAGGGGGCCTCCACGGCAAACTGAGTGCAGGGGTAACACACATCAGATGCAGGAGCACTCAAGGTGACCCCTCAAGAGGACTGTCCAGGGGGCTTGTAACCGCCTTTCCTTTCTGCCTAACCTCCAGTAAGCTCAGTCCAGTCAGTCTCTTAGTACAGATATCATCTTACTTAGTTCCTTGGAACATATTTCAGCTGCTAGGGAAGAACTTCTGTACTGCCCTCAATTACATGAGGAGAGACAAGAACAGCACAGAATGACTCCAGCCAGAGCTGCAGAGTTGGGATGGATTTCTTGTCCTAGGTTTGGTGCCAGGTGGCTGGCCGCGAGGCTCAAAGCACAGGAGAGTGCTTATCACCTCCAGCCTGTGAGAGAGCCACATTCCCAGTGCCGGTGACATCGCACTCCTTTATGGAAGGAATCTGAGACAAACCTGACATGGACAGAGTGAGACGTGGCAAGAGGAAGAGAGATGGAGAGGGAGGGAGGGGAGGAGGGACAGAGGGAGAAAGGGGGGAAAGAGGAAGGTGGCTGCAATTATTTTGCCACAGATTGGCAGGGCCTGCTTTCCCTGTAAGAAGACTGCAACATTTGGGGAAACATAAATAACAGTTGACAAGAGACGGCACCGCAGAGACAGGCAGTAATTGTTTCACCTCCCTCTGTGCCCTGTCCACTGCAGGCTCCCAAGGAACTACCTTTGTATCTTAGCTCGAGGCAGCAGCTCAGGGCCCCTCTGGACCAGGAACAGCAAGAGCCTTAATCATTTTCTACAAGTTTGTCAATTTAACAAGTGTTTGCCCAAGGGGCACCTGTCTTCCTGCCTGCCTTTATTCCTCTCTCTGCTTGTTTGTTTGTGAGCTGGGGCATTCTGGCTGCTATCACCAGCACACCAGCTTCACACAAGCCTGGCTATAAGCAGGATGTGGCTAATATTGGAAGCAGCATGGTTAACCCCACTTTCAAAGGTTACACACTGGTATCATCTCCATTTTCTACCTTCACCTCCTCTTTCCTCCACCTCTCTCTCACGTGTACACGGGCTCCTGCAGTCACAGAAATGCTGATCATTCCCTCTGTCCCTGGCTGACTCCCAGCAGTGGAGACTGAGCTTATAGATGGCAGCTGGACCGAACCCATCAGAGGGCTGAGCACTGCCTCTGAACATGGTGCCTTACGGCCAAGCCCATGCAGGACCGGGGCAGCACCAGGGAGCTCAGCTTCAACCCCCTTTTGGAGCAGCTCTCCTGCTGCAGGGCATCAGTTGGAAGCACATGTGTGGGGCCATGAGCAGCAGCAAACACTGATCATGGTGGGAAGCATCCCTCTCCATACCCTTCAGAGTGAGGTAAGTTGAAACACTGAACTTGGACATTTCTGCTTGGAAAATTGGACTTTCGAGTGTTAACAAAACATTAAGTGCTCTTCTTACCATTTTTCATTTGAAAGCCATAATAATGACAAGTCCCCATAAGAAAGGATTGAAGCACCTGGCTTTTAACGTATTCTTCTGCCTCAGATTTTTCAGGGCACAGCTGACCTTAACAGATATTGTTCATGTTAGCCATAACCCTGAATATTATCACAACACACCGTTAGAACAATTCAACATTATCTCAACAAAACACACTGGCCCCTCTCATAGTAGTCTGAGCTTCTGTTCTCAGGGGACATTGGACTTCAGTGGCCACAACTCCCATCCCTTGGCCTTAGCCTGGCCCTGTCCCAAAACACAGAGCCAAGCCACTCACCTGTGCAGTAGAGTACAACACAGGGCACAAGCCTAGAGGTACAGATCTCCCAGCAAGTTCTGGTAAAAATGCCTTCAATCACACAAGAAACAAAAAGCCCCAAGTTTAATGGGAGATCTTCCAGGATGACCACTTGTTGCCTTTTCTTGATCTTTGAGACAATGAAACTATATTTTGCAAAAGCCAGTAGTATAACAACAGAGACTGACACCTCTGAGAGGGTGTCAGTGTGAATAACAGTGAACCACAGATCCCCCATAGATCCATTCCAGCTGCAGGAAACCTACAGCTGACAGCAGACTTTGTCCCTTTAAGGGGCCCTGTACTCTCTTCATGTTTGGAACTGCATCACAGCCTCTCCAAGACTCATTGCCCCCAGGCCCTCCACATCCCACCAGTGGATATAATCTCAGCCTCCTCACCACTGGCAGGCAGGACTTTAAGAAAAATGGGTGCAAAACCCAGGAAATGTGTGTCCTTATTAATCACTGTTAGGGATGACAGGGGAGAGCCAAGTCTTGGGGCATATCCGGGTGCAGCAAGGAGGGAGTGAGAACTGGAAAGACCACTTCCCAGAGAGCAAACAAGGCCCCAGAGGAGAGCCCAGGGTGATTCAGATGCAATCAGAGAAGCTGGAATATGTTTACAGGTTCCTTTCAATCCGACAGGAAGATGGACAGAACCAAAGCAGATATCCTGGGGCATTTTCTACCTGCTGGGTACCACAGTTGAAGCACATTTTTCTCTGCAGCAGTCCTCCCTGCATGCCACTGCTAGGAGAGACCTGGGAAGGACAGAGGAAGGGTGGGATATGCACTTGTTCAGCACTGACCATAAGGGATCCACCAGTGTAGAAGCACTGGGGAGACAGGAGTTTTTAGTAGATGGACCTGATTACCTCTACTCAGTCCTTCCTGTCTTACACAGCTGTCTGACCCACAGACACCTCTCCCTCAGGTGTTCCCAGCCCTTCGTCTCGTCTAGCCTAGACATTTCACTGGCACAGTCAGCCTGTAAACTGAGGAACTGCTCCAGAGGGTAGCTTGGATGGCCAGATGGACCTTCCCTGACTGCATTCCTGGCTCTGCTGCCTGTAGAGAGAGCCTCAAATATCCAGCACTCTAGGTGAACAGATCCTTAGTTAATCCTGAGCCCAGTGAAGCCAGTGCAAAGACCTGCATACCCTCTGTTCTGGCACATGAAAAGACCGCACAGAGTAATGCATCTTTTAACAGACCAGCTGGTAACATACAGCAAATAGTGCACACCATGAACTGCAAAGGGAGATGTGATGACTGCCATGGAAACAACTCTGCCAGCCTGGCTCTATCAAGGAGGAGTACCTACCAAGGAGGACTTATCCAGTGACCCAGCAGGGAGACCTAAGGATGGGAACCCATGTGCAGACCACTGTATCCCTTCCTCTGGGCTTCTTCTGCTGTCCCCTGTAGCCAAGCTTTGACTATGTACTTCCTCCAAAAAGTATTCTCAGGATCTGCTTTCCATTTTTCCCAGGCCAAAGTTGCTGAGGTTACCCAGGATCATTCCCAAGTGAGCAACATTACAAGCTTCAGACATCCCCTTCTTTGCCCCTGGACCTCTTGGTTGAAATGAGAAAGGTATGAAAAGATTTGGAAGTACTTAAGATGGCAAATGGAGATGAGAGCTTGCGATGGAAAGCAACAACAGCCACCTCCTTTCTCAGTACCTTTCTTCCTCCTCTCAACATTTTCCCCATTGCCTCTAGGCTGCCTGTGCTGTATGCTTGTGCAGCACCTTGCACACACTCATGCTGGCCTCTGCTGGGCTATGGAGGCTTGCAGAAAGGAGATGAACACCATTTGCAGAAAGGCCACGGGGGAAACCGGAAAAAGGACACCCATATCAGCACTAAGGGGAACAAAAAGAAAAGTCCAGCAGTAGTGTAGCAGCCCTGAGAAAAGAGCCTGGCAAACTTCTCGTAAGAAATCAACACCAGATGGGCTTGCACAGAGCACCGTCACGTGTACAGAAACCTGGCTGATGGCCCATAAAGCAAAGGTGGGGTAGCACGATAATGATCAGCACAGGGGAGGGAATGGCTGCATTTTGTATCAAGCCAATTCACAGGTTTATTAATGATATGAAGTGATACTTATCAAGCACAATAGTGGATGATACCAAATTCTGTCATCTGTCAGCCCCAACAGCTAGGGCCAAGATAACACCCTCCGCTCACTTTTTGCCTATGGTCCAACATACAAGGTCTTCAGCCACATCTATGGCTACGATACCCATGATTCATTGATCAGTTCCATTTCATATACAAAATAAACCTCTGCCTGCCTTTCATCCATGAGTGTAAGGGACAATCCATCCTGCAAAGCTGAAGGTGAGTTCATGGGGTAGGAGTTACATGGTTAGATCACACTACACTTAATCATGCTAGAATCCCAGTATGAAAGTAGATAGGGCATGAACTCCAGCTATACCATAACAACTGCCCACAGGTGTTTCTCCTACCTACAAAATTCACAGTAGCTTAACCCTAACCCTATAGAGGGTTATACCCTTAACCCTATAGAGTGCTGCAGGACGAGGCATGCACAGAAACCACCTGAAATAGTCAACATTCAAGGCATTCCCAAACTCATTTCACCCCATGGTAACTTTCTGATCAAACCCTCAGTGGCCACAGGCAGGAATGAGCTGCTTCCTGTTACTCAGGCTGGGCATTTGCATGAACAGGACCACCCACTCCCAGAAAGTGACTCAGGCTGGTTGCCAGGATCTGTGACTGTACGTTAATTAGCTTGACTTGAGCCTGTGACAAACACCTGCAAGTCACAGAGCAAGCAGGTACTCTCACACACCATTGGCATCAGAGAAACCAGCTGAAAGAACAAGAGGAAGGTTGCTTTTCAGCAAGCGGATGAAAAGGTCAGGTTAGAAAAGGCAGAGAGCTGGCCCTCAGCTGCAGCATGCAAATCCCATGAGCAAGGAGGGGCTCCATTCATGAATGAGGAAAAGAAGTCAGAGGAAGGTCCCTCTAGATGCACTGAGAGTGAAGCGAACAGGAGTTGACTTGCGGGTTATGTGGAGCACCCCAAGAGAAGGGATGGAAGCCTCAGAATTATTCATGCCATTTCAAACTTGCCTGGATACAGTATCTGATTATATACAGTCAAAGATAAGCCTCTGCTGAATGTGTGGGGAGGGACAGCCAAAGGCGCAGCCCACGTTCCCTAGATAGGAGTGGTCCCTACTGGGACACAGGTGACGTGTGCCACTTACCCAGAGCACTGTGCAGTGGGCAGCAATGCAGCCAAATGCTGCAGAGCAGTACTCAGGGCTCCTTGCAGGCTCCCGACTCAGTGTTGGAAGGTTTGGCTCATCATCAGCCCCTGATGTGAGTTCCTTCCTTTGCCCAAGCAGACTGCTGATTAACTAGGAATTAAGCTGGCATGAGACAAGAGCTCGTTGATGTCTCTATAATGCTTCAGCTGATAGACAAAAATAACTTTTGTTTTGTCTATTCTGCTTCATCTTCTGCAACCAAATCTCACACTGGCAGACTGTCAGGCAAAGTCCTCCCAGTGCTGCTGCCCTGCACTGGCACTCAGCTGGAGGAGAAGCACAGCTCAACCATGCTCCCTGCCCACACAGACACACGCCACCATATGCAGAGATGTGTGCCTCCACACACTCACATCCGTGTCTGACACGTGTATGTGTTCACCTACAAGAATCCCCAGGCTGTTTGTACACAGACATGCACAAAATGCTGAGGGATGCACAGGTGTGTGTGCCTGCACTGCGACGCTGAAACACTTTCTCACCTCCCCCTCAAGCACAAGTGGAGGTGTCTGCGTATTTGGAGATGCCCTCCCTGAAATGGATACATTCTCCATCACCCAGCCAGGGAGCCCAGATGGGAACCCATGTCAAAGTCTTGTCTGAAAGACAAACCTTGAGACCAACCATGCTGCACAACCAACACAGGGGTCCAGGGGACACCACAGCTTTCCTAAAGGTGTGCCTCAGGTGGGCCAGAGGCAGAGGTGCTCCTACCACACAGATAGAGCAGGCAAGGGCCTGGGATTAGGCAGAGCCCCTGGAGAGCAACAGTGTAGGGTAGCATGAGGCCAGAAGGCAAAAGGGGCCCTTCTCCCAAGTACCTTGCCCTGTCACTGTCCTTTGTGTCTCTCAGCCACTCTTAATCTGCCCCTCACCACTGGCATGGCAATACTGTTACCCCCTTCCTGCTCATCTGCTCTGTGCTAGCTCTGAGGCGCACTTTCTGAAAAGCATCCCACGAGGTTCTCAGAGAGGTGCTTTGAAGAGCAATAATTTTTTCCTAAATCAAGATTGTTGAGCAAAGGCTATCATCTTGAACTAAAACTTTGCCTTCATAAGTGACACCAGAATATCAATTACTAAAATAGAATCATAGAATCATGGAATAATTAAAGTTGGACAAGTCCTCTAAGATCATCTAGTCCAACCATCAATGCATCCCCACTGTACCCACCATGCCCACTAACCATGTCCCTCAGTGCCACATCTCCACCTTTCTTGAACACCTCCGGGGACAGTGACTCCACCAACCTCCCTATGCGGTTCCAACACTTCTTCACTCTTCCTGAGAAGAAACGTTTCATAATATCCAACCTGAACCTCCCCTGGTGCAACTTAAAGCCATCACCCCTCATCATATCAATATAATAACAGCTCTGTTAAAATAATATGTCTCTCCTGCACTGTTTCACTTCTTTTTAGGTAAACTTGCACCTATGAAACCTGTTCACCTTAAAAAAAAAAAAAAAAAAAAAGTAATAATAATAATAACCAAGTAATAACAATTGTTCTACATAGTATAGCTGAACAACAAAAAAATCAGTTGCTTTGGGTGTTTTGTTACAGATTGATTTGACTCTGACCCACATGAATGAATGTGATGGCCCAGCTGTAGAACTGTTAGAGAGGAAAATGATCTTTATACACTGAAATGACTAGAAAGCTTGTTCTGTGCTTTTAAAAAAGAAAGGTGTTTTGACTAATCAAATGTATACCAAAGTACCATTGTAGCCCCCAGAGCCGGTAACAGACACAAATCAGCGTGAGATCCCAGCAGATTGAGAATAAACCTGACATCCTTTCCATCTAATTGCTGAGGTTTGAGCTAAGCTCTCTTTGCTAAAAACAGACGTTCTTAAATCCTTCAAGCTGGGAGCTGCATGCCATCACTCGGCTCTGGGAGCTGAGACCGAGGGGAGCTGCTGTAAGGTGAGGCCCAGGACAGCAGCAGCCAGCCAGGTGTCGGGCGGCCCCAGCGCCCCGTGCACAAACCCGGTGGTACTGCGTTCATGCAGGGCTGCGGCTGAGCCTGGCAACAAAGTTCTTACGTGCTAACAGCAACCAAGGGAAATAACAACATCCAATCTGTGTTCGGAGTGCGCTCCCCGGGCTAAAGGCCACTCCGTTCATTACTGCGTTACGATTCCTGTTGCTGCTGGGCGTTGATCATTTGTGCTTGGAAGTCTAATTCACTTGTAAGGGCATCTGGAGATTGGGGAGTTTTGTGTGGGTGATTTCCAGTCCTACTTACACCTCAAGGTACATATTTTATTGTGATTCCACCTGAGCACACCTCCTGTGTGTGCACCTGTCCTCGAGCCATCTCAGCACCCAGCAGAGCGAGCAGTGAGGATTTGGGCACCTCCAGCTGAGGCCAACAGAGAGCAGGCAGAGCTCAGCCCAATGGCAGCATTGCTCCGAGGCTGCTGCTCCGTGCGCATCCCACTCTGTGCACGAAGAGATGTGGGGCCCGACCTCCACCACTGCTGGGCAGCTCGGGGATGTCAGCAAGGAGGGGTGGAGGCACAGGGACGTGGCCTCCCCCGGCCAGGCGGCACCAGCCAGGCGTGGGCCAGGGGACAGCATTGGGGGGCTGCCAAGGCTTTGCCCCCCCTCCCCGAAAAGGGAAGCTGAAATAAAAGGCGGAGGGAACCTTGTGTGTGTTTTTATTATTATTATTTCTGATTAAAGAGGAATTCATTTCATCTTTGCCTCCTGCCAGGGGCTGAGGTGCCGCCATTGAGGTTAACGGTGCGGAAGAATACAAAAAAATTTCATTGAGGAGGATTATAAAAGTTACTAGCTGGAACATTAACAGAAGAGTAACTTGTAAAAAATGCAATATTACAATATTCACAAGGACGGTAGAGCGTGGTAAAGCTATAAAATTCAACATTAAAATCTTCTACAGCCTAGATAACCTAGTTAACAAACATGGCATCGGAACTACTTTCCTTCCCGGGGCCGGGGGCGGCGGACCCCCCCACGGGCCGAGGACACGGCGGGGGACACGCGGCCCCCGCTCGGGCACTGACGAACTTCTTGTCATTAGCAAAGTGCGGGCAGCGATTTGCCTCATCCAAAAGGGGGAGCAGGGAGCGCCGGCTCGTTCCATTCGTCACCGGCACCGAGAGCCCGCATAAATAACAGCCGGTATTTATCGTCGCTCCGACCAAATTCCGCAAGGCAAAGCGCCGGGAGCGCTTTCAAAACAAACAAACAAACAAACACGGAGGGGAATCAGCCATCGTTATCGCTCTTATCACCGGTGCTAATAATAATATTCTCCCGCAAACGCGCCGGCCTGAGAGAGAGAGATGCCTCTCTTCCAAAGCGGGCGCGGATTGCGGGCCGCTGCGGAGCGCTGCGCGGCAGCAAAACTTCGTCCTCCTGCGGGAGGGCAGCGCGACCCGCTCCGTGCCTCCGCATCCTGCCGGCTCCGCGCTCCGTCTCGGGGCTGCCGAGCCTCGGGAAGCACGGAGTGTGAAAGGGCCGGGGGAGAGGAGCGGGAGGGAATCGCTCTGAGCGGCTGCGGAGCGGCGCGCGGTTCCCCGGGGAGTTGGCAGACAGTTTGTGGAGATGTTACTCCGGAGTTTCAGACTATGATAAATATGATAATTTGTATAAAATTTGAATGGGTTCTTGTTTTCAGGGAGAATGCCTCCGATGATGAATGTTCGTGATTTTCAGATAGATGGCTGATAAAAAGTGTATTGAATTGTTGAAAGCGATTTTAATTTTAATTCTCTACCTGCAGATGTCTGATAATAATAATGTCTTCTAATAAAATAGGAAGGTGTCAGTTTAAGCAGCAGTATTTCGCTTCGCTTCATCCTTCCCATCCCCAGACTGTGGCAACATTAACCTCTTCTTATAAAAAGGCACATAAAATTATTATAATTACAGAGTTATTAATTTTAAAAAGAGGGTTAGCAGGATTTTTTATTATTATTAATAGAGCTCGCGCAGTACCCCCGCAAGTAAATCCCCGTGTGAAATGATGGATCCGATCGCTAATTCTATTATTAGGTATTGCCTAGGAATTGCCTTTCGGGTTTTTAATTAGAGTAATTGAAACTATATAGAGGCGGGGCTAATTATTTTTATTTTCCCCCTTTGTTATTATTTAAAAGTCATCGATAACGCTCCCCGCGTTCACATCTCGGCTTCGGAACGAGACCTGCAACAAAGCAACAAAGGGAGCGCGGCCGGCACTCCGCAGCCGGCGCTGTGCGGGGCTGCGGGGGGCTGCAGGACAACACCCCCATCCCGCCGGTCCGGGCTGCTCCCCGTCAAACAAAAAAGAGAGAGAGAGAGAGAAACAGCAACTCCGGGAACACGAAGTCAATGACCTGGCCGTTACACTCTAATTAGCGCCTCCTGCAAACAGCCCCCAGCCAGCCCCGTCGGCCGCTCCGCACACGCGGGGCACAGCAGGGCGGCGAGGGGCCCCCGAGACACAGCAGGCAGCGTGCAGCGGGCCTCGGCCCCGCGGAGGGGCCCACGCGGGACGCGACCCGGCCCCGCACGCCGCTCCCACGGCCGGCCAGGCCGGGAGCAGGGCCGCGGGCCGAGCCGGGGTGGGGGAAGCGAGAGGCGACCCAGCCGGAGGCGTAAAGTAGTGCGGAGGGTGCGAAGTGATGGGCGACGTTCTGAGCGGCAGCACCTGGCGGAGGGGTGCGGGGCCCGGGGCCGCCTGGAGCGCCGTGGCAGCGTGCTCTATTTGTGCGGGAGCGTTCTCCTCCACGTCTCCGCACAGGTGCATCTCTAAATGTGGCCGAGCTGTCTGAAAAAGGAATGGCTACGTACCGTGACATATATATAAATTAAACCCCCTTGGTTTTGATACAGAGATCTGCTTTTGTGTCGCACACTGTGTGTACATTGCCACTTACTCCCGTCCGCCGGACTCAATCCTGTGCGCGCTGCAGCCGCGGGCCCACGGCCGTGCGGGGCGTGCAGCCGTCCTTCGGGGTGCGGGTGTGCGGGGAGCGGGGCCGGGGGTGCGGCGGGCCGCGGGCTGGTGGCAGGGAAGCGACGGGCGTTGGGAGCAAGCGGAGAGAGGCACCGCTTCGGACAGGCGCTTGTTTAGGGGGAAAGGAGTTGAAACGACCGCTACAAACGTTGCGCAGAAACGAGTCTCGCAGAGCGGGGAAGCAGGAGCAGCTCGGTGTGTGAGGTATCGCAGTGGAACTGCTTCTGCTTCAGACCCCGGGATTAATCAAAGAAATCGGTGCGGCTGATGAGGAGTTATTCAGCAGCTGAGCTCTGGAAAGCTGCATCCCTGCTTTCTTTATACATTTTATTATTTTCAATTGGGTTGAAAAATTAGGAGCGTTTAGAGAAAAGAAATACACATTTCTTCTTCCAGCGGGCTGGAAAGCTCTGGTTTTACCCCTCCACACACGCACACACACGCTCTATCTTTCTCTTTCTATTTTTACTATTTCTGAAGTTTGTGGTGGGGCCGAAGGGAAGGGAAGGATGCTCTGGAGGCAGCCGGGAGCCGAGCGGCTGCTCCTCACCCCCCCGGGGCAGCCCCGGCTCTCCGCACCCCGCGGTGCCGTAGGGACAGGCCCAGCTCCCGGCGTCTCGGTCCTCCCGGCGGGGCTCGGCCTCTTTGTCCGGTGGCGGGGGAGCACCGACGGCACCGCGTTTTGCCCACCGCCCCGCGCTCCCCCCCCACCCCGGGCACTGCCGCCGCTCGGCACAGGGCCGTGTTCCGCCCCGACGGGCCGGGAAGGGGGTGAGGGGCCGGCGGGGCGCGGTGCGGGGCTCGGGCCAATTTATCAGTTATTAAAAGGCCCTTCCCGGACTCGCAGAGCTCAGAGGCATTTCTCATCTCTACTCCAAATAGGGAAGGGGAAAAAAAATGTAGTCAGCTATCTTTAATCATTGACTCGAGGGCACATTTCACATCATCTCTCAAATCTGCATTTTTTATGAAGTGGCCAAAACGTGTGCTGGGTGTTTAATTTTCTCCCTCTTATAGGCGCTAAGAGGAGTAATGAGAAATCGGCTGGAAATTAACTTGCCTCGGCCCCTGCAGCCCGCTCCCCGCACACAGCCGTGCCCCCGCACGCCCTTCTACAGCAGCGGGACGGCAGCGGGGGGGAGAAGAGGAGGGAGGCGAGGGCTGCGAACTGGGGACGGAGCCACAAACTTCGCCTTTCTCCGCCGCCCCCAGCCCGTGGCGGGGGTCCCCGTCCAGGGACAATGGCCGCGTTCCCGGGGCGAGGAGAAGGGCACGCATGAGCCTCAGCTCCGGGTTTTGCTCTTCCCACTGAGGAACCTTTCCCAAACCGAACCCGAGTCCCGGACCGAGGGAGGAGGGAGGCGGCGGCTGGGGGAGGACATTTATTTCCGAGGTTTTAACAGACGGAAACGCATTATCGCCCTTGTCGTTATCGTTCCCCTTATTATTATTATTATTAATTCCCGGGCTACCGGAGTTTTCCACCGCGGTTTTCCACCGACGCGGAGGCGGCGGCCCAGGACGTGAGGTGCATCTCTGCCCGCCCGTGGCCGCCCCTCTGCTCCCCCCCCGCCTCCCCTTCCCCCCGGGCCTCTCGCTGTGCCCTCGGGGGCCGGGAACTGTTGCTGCTGCCCGCGGTGGGCACCGCACAAGGAAGGAGCGGGCAGTGGTGCCTGCGGCTCGGAGCCGGCGTTCCGCGGGGCTCTGGGAGCTCCGAAACGGGCCGTGGGGAAACCGGCTGGCATCCGTGTTCCTCTGCTCTGATGTCTGCTAACTGTTTGATGGCCCTGTAAAAACTTTCTTTTCTTTTCTTTTCTTTTCTTTTCTTTTCTTTTCTTTTCTTTTCTTTTCTTTTCTTTTCTTTTCTTTTCTTTTCTTTTCTTTTCTTTTCTTTTCTTTTC